>JAJOZX010000083.1:1937500-2280222 GCA_023014485.1 Bathynomus jamesi
ACAAGACAAATTCCTAGTTAAGACTTCCAAATTATCTAAAATTATTAATATCCTCTTGGAAGATACTCTAATGAACATCTCAATCCATGGGATTTGTCCCATTACTGGGAAGTAAGCCGATGATAATACAATATCTTTGCAAGATCCAACGTTCAACTGCAGCAAGATTTTTGCCTTTTTATGATAATGGTTCCTCACAGCTTTACCAATTTCCATTTCTACACTCAACCACTCACACTTGCCACTTAATCCACTTTCTGTCACAGACTTATTTGTTTTGTTAACTAGTTCTCTTTAAAATGATTTTCAGTTAAGTTTTCATTTTCGCCCCAAATACTGCCTGTTTGTATCATATTATAAAGTGCGTTTACCATATTCATGGCAACATTGGATTCCGTAGTATTCTTGTGGGTGCACGACTGGGATAATCTAGTCAATAGTCTGTATCGTTTTAACGATGAATTGGTGATATTAATGGAAGGCGCAATATGCAGATATATATTAAGGTTTGGACTTTACTCACCCGTCTTATCAAATACTAGCTTTGAATTCGAACTAACTTTTGCGACTGATTGGACAGACAACCCGCTATCGTCATGTAACATCCTGTAAAGCCTGTTCTGGAGGGAAAGTTCCCCTTTTCGAAATCCTTTTACTCTCGCTTTGGTAATCTTCTTTCTGAGAGATTTGTGCAGTTATGACATTACTTTTTGATTTATGTGAGTTCCTGTTGATTTTACGAATGGTTTAACTGAGAAAACCTAAGAGGAAACGTGTTTCTTTTTAACTTTTAAGCGAGTATTTTTCTTGTAAGTTCCGCTATTTCTCATTTTCGAGTTTATTTTCTTCAAGTAACTCGTATCTACATAGCTCTTAGGACCTTTATACCAGTTAGGAAATATAAGTCTTCGCACATCAGGATTTCTATGGGATACTTCCCTTAAATCATTAATTGCTACGTTTTGATCCTTGATGTATCTGTTTAGTTAAGCTTCCTCTTTAACATCGTTGAAATTACCATAATAATCAAACTTTTCTGATTACGAATGATGAGTGTCTATTAAAATTCTTTATAAAAAATTAACAGTCAACAAAACATGAATAAAATTTATCATTTAACTTATTAAAAATGAAATGATTATTTTTACAAATTACTGTAGCTGCACCGCAGAAACATTAATTCGCAGCTGCTGTCTAAGCAAATAACAGTTCAAGAGATTGAAGGAGAAAGGCTGGGCTTTCAACAAACACACACACACACACACACACACACACACACACACACACACACACACACACACACGTGGTGCTTTGCCATAAATCAAAAAATACATTATTTTCATTAATTCAGCTCTTTAAGTTCTAAATTGTATCATATGTTGACGGGCTGAAATAAGGGTGAATATAAGTAAAGACCAGGTGTTCTATTTCATCAATAAAGCGTTACGATAGCTTTAGGGCTATAGTTGATTTTTAATGTTTGTTTTTATAAAATACCGTTTGCATTGGTCAAATAAGCAGTAAAATTCATTAAGAATGAGTTCACTGTTATTTCAAATTACTTATAATATATATATAGGTGTTGTTCATAGTATAAATTATCAGGTAGAAAAATGTACACATTTTAGTTAATCATTACTTGACAAAAGGTCTCCAAATACATAATTTAAAAATCGAGCTCCATCTTACGTACGACTTCAAATATTTTTAATTTTATAATTTATATTCCAGCATTTGAACACCCACCTTCCATCCTACTGTCAAAAAAATACTTCATTCTCGTAACTCTGTAGAAGAATGATAAAATATAAACGAGACTTTACTTTTACAGTAATTAACCTTCAAAAAGCTTTTCTTTTTGTAGAAACCGAGATTAAAGAGTAAATATGAGAATTCAATTATTTGCATAAATGCTCAGTCTTATCTAACTTTTGTTTATGAGACATCAGACTTTAAACTTGGTTTATGTAAAGTATGTTCCATTACCACCGAAAGTATTAACACCGAACCTCAAATTATTTACTCGTACTTTCTCCATACATGATTTCAGATTCAGAAGTAAAATTAAAGTTACAAAGATAATCAAGGCTTGACTTCAGGTTTTTTGTTTTTTTTAACTGATCTAGGCGGGTGAACTCTTAAAAATAGCATCATACTCTTATATGTTATAAAGGGCTACGTCATTGCCAATGTCGTAATACCGCTTCTCATCAATCAGCGAAGTTAAGTGACATTGGTTCTAGTAGGTGGTAGTTAGTTGGATGGGGGGACCGTCCTCTGGGCCTAGATTATGTAGCGACTCGTGGTTCGGATCCCACGTAAAGCTGTATGTCCCCTTCGTCATACGTAGTGTTGAAGGAAACTTTTTCTCGCTTTTGTTTTTAAATGTTTTTGTGATTTTTTTTTTTTAGGGATGGGATTACTATATCCCATAGAAAATCTGTTTACATAGAAAGTGAACATATAGTTTCACTAAATTACTTTCTATATGTTGTAAAAATATATAAAACATACAACATTTAAAATACTGTATATAAAATAGACTTTCTTTTAATTAAACCTACATACACAGGCTTAATAACGGCAAAGGCTTAATAAATTTGTTCAGTTTCTTTTATATTTCAAACCAAAAATATAGATATTATATACACAATAAAATAATCGCTAAATGTTATTAAAACAAAGGAAAATATATAGCATGCGAATAAGATTTAATATTAATTAATGTTAGGCCTAGGTCATAGAACGGTTTTCCTCAACCTTTATGTGCTGGCGACCCCAATTTGACATAAACATTTCCCCTTCCCTATGCAGCACATACTTCAGCTGCTAAGCACAGCTCCAAACTATTTCCTACGTGATGATGGAAAGTTAGCAAGAAGTGGATACTTAATCCTTTCAATGAAAGGGAGGTAAAGTCTGCTGAACTTGCGCGAAACCTAAGCGATAAATTGATTGAACGTTCTTCTGACAAGACCCTACAGTTGTCATTCCTGTCAGGAGACTTACTGTACGTACATTTTGGATAGTGGTAATGTAGTGGTTAGCGTCGCTGACTACGAATCCATCGGCCCCAGGATCGAGTCCCGGTGACGGCAGGTGGCGCGCAGCAAAACCCAGCTGTTTATCCTTCCACACAATAAAAAATTGGTTGGTAGATAAATGGGTACCCTGGGTAGCCGTGATTAAGACGGCGGGCTGCTGGTGGGGCATAGGTTCGGATTCCACGTTAAACTACAGGTCTAAGGTGGAGTGACAAGCTTGACTTTCGTCAGAATGAACAATTCGGGCAGAAGCAAAACCAAAGTTAACCAAGTACGGAAAAGTAAGTATCCAGAACTGGTGTATGAAGCATCGAAAGTTTTAATTCCATTTGCAACCTCAGACTTGTACAAATTGGGCTTCTCATCAATGATTGCAATTAAAACAAAGCAATACCTTTCAACTGTTCCGTGCGATGATTCCTCACTTCACGAAGGTCAAGCTTGTCGCCCCTCCTCTCGAGTTGGCCTGGTGAAGTAGTGAGCTGGTTTCTTGTACTCTCCACCTCATATAGCCAGGTACGCCCGGCTCATCGGGGGTTGTTCTGAGCCAGGCGTCTAATCTTCTTTTGAAGATGTCCACTGCAACACCATTCGTGTTTCTTAGGTCTTTGGGCAGCTGATTAACACGTTTTAGTCCTCTCACAACAAAACTATTTTCTTTCAGGGTTAAGGATGTTCCCTGTCTAGCCTTTAATTTGGGAACACGACACAGTCTTCCTTTTCTACTTTCCACTGTTGTTTGGGGAGTTACAGGATTCAGAGTAAAATTAGGGACTAGTTTCTCCATTATTTTCCAAGTGTAAATAATGGTGTATCTCTCTCTCCTCCTTTCCAGTGAATATAGGTTTAATTCGCGTAACCTTTCCCAGTAATTTAGTTCTTTGCACCCCTTGATCTTGGCTGTGAAGCTTCTCTGAATCTCTTCTAGTTGTCTAATGTCTTCTTTTTTTATATGGGGATGTTAGGACCGAGCAGTATTCCAATTTGGGTATGATCAGTGTTTTCAGTAGAGGAATCATTATATTCCTATCCCTTCGTTTAAAGGTTCTCAGTATCTGACCAGTTACTCTCTTTGTTCTGTTTACTGATACCTTATTTTGTGTTTCAAATTTCGCATCATCTGTCATTACAACCCCTAAGTCTTTTGCTTTAGAATTTATCTGAATTTCCTGTCCATTTGGGGTATAATATTCCATGGATTTTAGGCCCTCTCTTTTTCTGTACCGTAACAGCTGAAATTTCTCAGTGTTAAACTTCATATTGTTGTCTTCCGTCCACTTGTAGATTCTGTTCATGTATATTTGTAGAGATCCTATATCTTCTGGGTTTCTTATTTTTCTACTGATCTTTGTGTCATCCGCAAAGGATGTTACTGTGCTGTCTCTGGTAACGTCCTCATCTGTCAGTTAGCTATGAAGAGTAGTGGAGCTAATACTGTTCTTTGTAATACTGAGCTGAGGACCTCTGATTCTGATGAAGATGCTCCTTGTACTGTAACGACTTGCCGCCGCTCACTAAGGAAATTATATATCCATTTCCCAACTTTTCCTGTTATTCCCATATACTTCAGTTTATGTATTATGATTCTATGGTCACACTTGTCGAACGCTTTGGCAAAGTCTGTTTATATTACATCATAGTTTTCATTACTTTCGAGCGCATCAATAATGTTGTAGTGTTCCACTAGTTGTGATAGGCATGATCTGCCTGACCGAAACCCATGTTGGTTATCATTGAATTTTTTGTTTCCAAAAAGTCAGATTTTCTGTCTAACTATTCTTTCAAATATTTGGTGAGATGAGATGTAAGCGACACCGGCCTATAGTTTTTGGCCTCGGATCGATCCTCCTTTATGTATTTGGACTATGTTCGCGCTCTTCAGGATGCCCAATATTTCTGCCGTGTCAATAAAATTGACTATATATGTGTTACTTTGTGTTTAGTCTACTGTATATTCAGCCGAATATAAGAACATCAAGAAGTGCAAAAGAGGTACAAGTACGTATATCATTGAAAGGGATTTATTAGCAGTTAAGATGATTACAACTAGCAGAAAATAATTTTAACTGTAAAAGTATAACAGTACATGAAGTTTTCACTTTAAAAAAAGTTTGTCTGATTTTATATATTTTTTTAATTTTCGCTGGAAAAATATTTCGGGATCACCTGAAGACCAGGGACGCCAGCCTTCTTTAGTTAGCTTTATAAGGCTAACTAACGAAAATATCACGATCTAACCTAATCAGTATTCAAGGGCGTACAGTTGACCTAACGATTGGTTAGGTTAGGGCGTGATATTTTCGTTAGATGGCTAACTAAAGAAGGCTGGGGGCCCTGAGCTTCAGGTGATCCAAATTTCGATTTTTCCATGTAGGCTGATTTTCTTGCAAAGCACCGAGACAGTTACCCACACCCCTTCCCGCGACCCCCAAGTTGAGAAACACTGCCTGTAAGGATATCTCGCACAGTATTTTCAACTCCTTTTTAATAGTTAGTATCGATCATGAGAGTAAAGTATTCCATATTCAAAATCCCAAGCATACCATGATAGGCTATATTAACGTACTTACTGATATGGGATCTTTTAAACTATTCCCCCCCCCCCCCCCCCCAACATATTCTTTTCAACAATCACCACCCCAATGTTGATCTTTTCAACTATATCCCCCCCAAAGTTTAAACTCTGCAAATTAACCAAAATAAAATAAGAAAACAATAACAACAAATTTATTATTTATTGCAAATATATAAATCTAAAAGAGCAATAACTTGAAAGTGACCTTAAAAACAAACAAAAACCCAAAAACCCATGGGTTTTCGGGTTTTTAATGAAAAACCCAGGTTTTTGCCAACCCTGAATTTACATATTGATCAATCATAATAATAAAAATAAGAAAAATGACCGATTATTTTTGCACCATTACATCTTCGACACTATATTCAACAGTAAGATTTAATATGATGCTAAGATATGTCAAAAGAAGGTTTTTTACATTATTTGATCACTTTTAGATTTGGATTTTATAAAATAAAATCATTTTGTCCCGATTTGGAGTTCAGATTTCAGTAATAAAGGTGCTTCTTTTGGCCTTCTTTGATAGGGTGGTGATTCGGATCCCAAGCAGTGGCGGCTCGTCGGTAGACACTGCGGAACTGCAGCACCCCTAAATTTTTTATTTACAATTGAAATAATCAAGAACAATATAAGGATGAGCTCACTGAATAACTTTTTCAATAACTTTTGAAACTTTTATTCATTGCTCAATGCTCATCCTTTTTCTTTCAGTAATTATTTCAACCCATTCTTAATTATTTCAACCCATTCAACCCATTCACCACTCAACCACGACATTACTCACTAACGTCACGCAGCACATCATGAGTGGCATCAACTCCAGACGACCAGCTCAACGTACACTATTAGCAACAATAGACATTAGTAAAGCATTTGATGCTATCCCACGCTTCCCTCTCATAAACAAAATACTCAACACAAACATGCACAATAACACCAAAAGGTGGCTGAGCAACTATCTCTCAGGAAGATACTCACATGTCACATTTAATGGCAAGTCATCCAAAAACAAGCTTTTTCCGAACTGGGTCCCTCAAGGCTCTGTTCTCTCACCAACACTCTTCAACTTATACATGCATGACATTCCAACACCCATAGATAACAAGCTTATGATATGCAGATGATATCACTCTAACATCCACCCACAACAACATCGACACCGCTACAAATAACCTACAAACATACATAAACAGTATACAAGACTGCCTCACACACAATAGACTCAAAGTAGCGCCCACAAAATCAACCATCACCTTGCTTACAAGCAACACAAAAGAACACCAAGTAATTCCACAGCTTACACTAAACAACATCAACATTCCACACACTCACAGAACCAAAATACTTGGTGTCACATACAACACATCATTATCTTTTGCAAACCACATTCAGGACATTAAAGACAAATGTACGTCAAGACTTAACACGCTTAGGGTACTAACAGGCACAAACTTTGGACACCAGCAGGAAACAACATCACTCATATACAAACAATATATTCGCTCAGTTATGGACTATGCTAGCCCATGCTGGGCACCCATTATCTCAAACACACACATAAACACCTTACAAACAATACAAAACAACGCACTTCGTATCATTACAGGATGCACTCAAACAACACCAATAGAACACCTGCACCCAGAAACAAAAATACTAAAAGTTAGGGAACATTTAGACATGAGGGGAACACAATTCATGGCAGCAGCGACAACTAACCCACAACACCCTTGCCACTACATGTACAATTATGCACCAACACCTCGCACCATTAAGGTAACACCAGAGAGACATTATAACCAAATACTCCATTCCATACCACGCCCCACAGACATCACACAGTACAGAAAACATACACACACACCTAACCCACAAAGCACTGACACGACTCGGTCCGAATGCGGTCCTAGGTGCGAAGCCGCCACCCATTAATAGGTCAGAGATCAGCCTGAGCAGATCGGATCGAGTTAACTTAGCACGATTCCGATGTGGACATCACCCCAACTTACGGACATATAAACACAGACTAGACAACTCCATAGACGACACCTGCCACCTGTGCCAGTACACACCACAAACAATTGAACACATTATGACAGACTGTACCGCTCTAGCACAACAACGAACACAACACAACATCACTAGTGCGCTGAACCTCTGGTCCACTCCGGAGAGGGCGATCGGTTACCTGCGTGCCGCCGGCTTGCTCGATCAGGGTGGGCTGATCGGCTAAACAACAACAACAACAACAACCCATTCTTAGAGACAGCACCCCCTAGAATTTTTAGTCACGAGCCGCCACTGATCCCAAGTAAAGCTGTAGGTCCCCTCCGTCATATGACTTAGATGTTACACAAAAGGTTATACACAATCCCAACTATTATTATTATCCAACATTACTATCTCAGTCCGATGTAGGATATGTTTACGGTTTTACTTTACATAAAAATAAAACTTGGTTACAATTTTACAATTTGCTATTTTTCAGCACTACTGTCTATTACAACAGTTGAAAACCAAAATCTTTATGCATTTTGCCGAAATCGAAAAATAACCAGTTGATTTATGGAATAAAAAATAACGCAATTATAAAAATTTGGAACTTCACATCAAAAGTCAATGGATCAAAATTTGTGAAGCTACATTTAAAAATCTAAGTGCCACGTGCGTTTAATGTTAATGTTAAATTATGACAGGTTCAAAATTGTGTGATCCAAATCTTTTTCTGCATAAGGCGTCAATGGACATATTTATGTAGAAACTGCATTACATTTTCATTAATTTTGTTGGAATAATACAGTAGATTGGTATAACAACCGAACAGATGATAACAAAGGCAAGAATCGACAACGAACAACTTGGCTACTCCGTAATCCTAATTTCAGTAGGATCAATATTTTTTTTAATAGTTACCCCGTTTTAATATTTTATTTATTTGGAAATTATACAGGGTGTACATAAAGTCAGGATCTATTTTTGTGAAGCACTTGGAAATTATATGGAATTCAATCATAAAATGATAAAGTGGTAACATTTATTAAATAATTAAGAGTAGGATTCGACGTGACGCCCATCAGTATCCCTGCACAGCTCAAATCGTTCCGCAGCATTTCTATCACATTCTGGAGCATTTGCGGGGTTATGTTATCTGCAGCAGTTCGTATACGTGTACGTAAGTTTTCAAGACTCGTAATCTTCGTCTGATAGACGTGCGATTTGATAAAGCCCCATGCAAAAAAATCTAAAGGGGTTAAATCTGGTGATCTCGCTGGCCAAGGTCTGTTGCTTCCGCGTCCGATCCAGCGATTTGGAAAACGTCTATTTAGATAATCCTGAACAATTTTGGCATAGTGACAAGGAGCACCATCATGTTGATAGACGACGGTACTAACAATCCTATCCCCGTCGTCTATCAACATGATGGTGCTCCTTGTCACTATGCCAAAATTGTTCAGGATTATCTAAATGGACGTTTTCCAAATCGCTGGATCGGACGCGGAAGCAACAAAAGACCTTGGCCAGCGAGATCACCAGATTTAACCCCTTTACATTTCTTTGCATGGGGCTTTATCAAATCGCACGTCTATCAGACGAAGATTACGAGTCTTGAAAACTTACGTACACGTATACGAACTGCTGCAGATAACATAACCCCGCAAATGCTCCAGAATGTGTTTAGAAATGCTGCGGAACGATTTGAGCTGTGCAGGGATACTGATGGGCGTCACGTCGAATCCTACTCTTAATTATTTAATAAATGTTACCACTTTATCATTTTATGATTGAATTCCATATAATTTCCAAGTGCTTCACAAAAATAGATCCTGACTTTATGTACACCCTGTATTGTAAATGAAATTTGAAAAGTATTTTTTAAAAGGAAATATGTCCTATATAAATGTGTAGAAAATTTTATTGTTTTATTTTATCATATTATGAGACAATTGCAATGTACCGTCATCCGACCAGGGAGGGGCACCATCTCATCAGTAGACATCATCAAACTTCTGAACTACAACTGCCCAGTTTACATCATCGGAGACCTGAATGCCAGACATGTGGACTTCGACGATAACTACAGCAACCATTACGGGAAACAACTGGCAGAAATAAACAGAAGGGGGAAAATGAAGTGGCTAGGGCCACATTTTCCAACTTTTTACGGCAGAAACTCTGGAACGACGCCCGACAAAATTATTGCCAATAATCTGGCATACCTCAACACTCATCACTATCCGGGCCCCACCACACCCAGCGACCACGTCCCTATCATCATGAAGATTGCCTGCGCTCCTTTGCAAGTCCCAATCCGTCCCCGCCCCTCCATCCGCAAGACGAACTGGGAGGAGTACCAGGCTGATCTCTCCCAACACGAGCCCTCAGAACTGAATGGTGGGAGGATAGCAGCAATTGAAGCTGCCACGGCAGACCTTCTGAAGGCGCTGAAGACTGCCAAGGAAAAACACGTACCCACCATCACCCACCGCATTCTGCCACACCCCTCCCCCTCCGAAGAAATCGACGCCATCACACGCCAATTAAACGTCGTCAGGAACCAGATGGACAACGGCATAAATTACTTGCATAACAAACTGCAATACAACATTCTCAGAGCCCGACTACGAGGCTTGTGGATTGAAAAAGAACACGACATGTGGAACGCGCTCGTCGACAGGATAGACGTAGAAAGAGACCCAAAAACCTTCTGGTCACAGATAAGGAAACTAAAAGGAACATCCAAAGCTGAAAAATTCAAGACACTCCGGAATGAAAACGGAAGACCTCTCATCTCGGACCAAGAAATAGCGGAAAGCTTTCGAAATCGTCTCAGAAGAACGTTCAACATAAGTGATGAAGAAAATGACCTGTTCGACGAAGACAATGAAACAAGGGTCACGCAGTGGCTGGAAGACAACCACGAAAGGATCCTACCAACGGATAGGGCAGAACCCCTAAATGCCAACTTCAGAATTACGGTGAAAGAGGTCACTGATACGATCAGCCTCTTTAAAGAAAAGGCACCAGGCCCCTCCGGAATCACGAAAACCCTGATCCAAAAGTCGCCCCCGAACATACACGAAGAGATAGCAAACATATTTAGCGCCAGTCTCTCCATCGGATACTTCCCAAAAGCATTAAAAACTGCAAAAATCATCATGATCCCCAAAGGAGGGAAATCCGCAGAGTTCATCGAGAACTATAGACCCATCAGCCTGTTAGAAGTACTCGGCAAAACCCTGGAAAAAATACTCCTTCGGAAACTGAATTTCCACCTCACGGTCAATGGTGCACTTTCAGACGCCCAACATGGATTCAGGAAAAACAGAGGCACAGCCACAGCCCTCGCCATTCTGCACGAAACGATGGCAAACAAACTAGCGTTCAGCAGAAGAGTCTCAATAGTACTGAGAGATGTGAAGGCCGCCTTCGACAAAGTGTGGCACCAAGGATTACAATACCGCATCCTCGAACAGAACATGGAAGCAAACTTAGGTAAAATCCTTTGTAGCTTCCTCAAAGACCGAAAAGCTTATGTCCAACACAAGACCCACACTGGCAAGCTCTTCGACATCCAGGCGGGAGTGCCCCAGGGAGCGATACTTTCGCCCACTCTGTACAACTTTTACATCGCCCAAATGCCTCAGCCCCCACCACACACACCCGAGACGTCATCTACGCGGACGACATCACGCAAATAGTAACATCAAACCTCAGCAAAGAGCAACACGCCAACAGGCTGAAGAGACAAATTGAAAGAATCAATGAATTCGAGGAACGTTGGAAAATTCAGACAAACCAACAGAAATTCAGTTATTAACATTGGCCGCAGGAAGGTTCACGCACTAGAAATAAACAACCGAATCCAACCTTACAAGCAACAAGGCACAGCTCTCGGCCTGACCATCAACAGCTTTGGCTATAAAAACCACACCACAGCAAGGACAAACAAAGCGAAAGGAGAGCTCAGTAAACTCTACCGTTTCAGGGGACTCTCGGTAAAAAATAAGAAGATGCTGTACACGGCGCTCGTACGGTCAATCCTCGAATACCCGGCAATTCCACTGCACACAACGAGCGACACAAATCTGATGTTGCTACAAAAAATACAGAACGCTGGAACAAGATTCATCCTGGGGAAACGACTCAGCGACAGGATCTCATCCCAGGCACTGCACCAACAAGCCAACTTACCAGCCCTCAATGTGCTTCTGCACAGAAGGGCGGAGAAAACTTGGAGGAAGGTACGAAACACCTCTCCACAGACCTATGAAGAACTCGATATTGGACCTCAGCGCGGGAGAGAGTACTCCTACTTCAAGAGAAGTCTACCCCGCAGCAGAAACCCCCCACCAACGGCACTTTTTGTACCCTATAGAAGATAAAATATATATATATATATATATATATATACAGGGTGGGCCGTAAGTTTCCATACATAGGAAAAATAAACATTTTTTTATGGACAACCATTTTTATTTATATAATATGCTCTACATGGTTGCCATTGTTTTGAAAACACATTTCAATACGTGTTCCCCACTGTTGATGAACACGCATGAGCACAGTTGACGTTATGCTTGTAATGGCGTTGGTGATACGTTCCTTTAGATGATTTATGTCTCGTATCTTTTCCTGATACACCATGGCCTTCAAGTGCCCCCAAAGATAGAAATCAAGGGGGGTGAGATCTGGGGATCTGGGAGGCCACTCCACAGGACCACGCCGACCAATCCAAGCATCCGGAAACTGCTGATCCAAATACCGACGCACGTATTTAAATTTTCCTATGTATGGAAACTTACGGCCCACCCTGTATATATATGGAAAAAAAAAAAATAAAAAAAAAAAATAAAATAAAATAAAAAAATAAAAGAGGTAGAAAACCCAAACTATAAGCTAACAAGTCAAGCACCCTACAAAAGCTTGAACGCGCAAGGAAGGTGAAACACCTATCACCAGACCTTAACCCCCTCCCCCCTAAAAAAAAAAAAAAAAAAAAAAAAAAACCTGCGCATCCTTGGTGAGCCCGAGGACCTATCAACTCTACATCTATATTTCCCATTTCCCCACTTTCTGATATCACTCCTACACCTCTAATTTAACCTCATAACTCACTCACTACCGTCATCTTTTTTTAAAAATGCTAACCATTGTTTTAGAGCATGGGTCGGGGAACTTTTTTGGGTATTACCCAAAAATCTATTTGAGTAAAATGAAATTACCCCCAGACTTCAAAGTAAACAAAAACAAGCCAATTGCTCTTAAAATTGTTGCATATGGTATACAAAAAATTCAAATTCAAAAAATGTTTATTGGATTCATTATTATGGAGAAATAAAAAAAAGCCACACATGCTGGCATAAGAATAGCACACAAACAAAGTTAGCAAAAAGGATTGAAGAACTGAAGAATTTCATTCAAAACATCACTTCAGGTTTTGGAAAAATGATGGGGTTTCATTTTTGATACAACAACATCAAAATCAGGACGTAAATTCGTAATATTCTAAAATTTAGAATAACGCCACATTTATGTAACAAAATAAAATAAAAATATACGAAAAAAATATCAGCACAAAGTGTCAAGCACTAAAAGCACGACTGAGGCTCTGAGGGAAGTGTCTCTCATACTGCACGCATTACCCCCAAAATTTTTAAATTTACCCCTGTTCCCCGACCACTGTTTTAGAGTGACGAAGTTATTACTAGAAATATTTTCAGTTTGAATTAGTAAGGTAGAGGAATTTTAGGAAAATCGACCTAACAAATTAGCAGGAAGTCGAAACTTGGTACACTTGTAAACTGAACCCTACTGATGAATATATTAAAAGTCCCAACAAATCCAAGTTGTGCTCCAGCCGCCATCTTGGAAAATGGCGGCCGAATTTCGGTTTTTTGGAAATAACTTTAGAACCGTAAAAGATACGAAACTTTACCAAGAGAGCAATATCATTCTACATAAAAAGACAAACATTTGCTGTTCCCAACTTTGTTTTGTACGATGAAAAATAAAAAAGTTATGCAAAACCAAAGATTTTTCATTCTATGAATCAATGCGGACACGACGTTCAAACTGGGTTTGTAGGTAAAAAAAGCGAATGTTTTGTTATGACTGCCTATTTTCAGAAACCTCTCTTACTTTGTATGGGTGATTTTGTGAAAAAATATTTCACAGGAACGAGCTAGTAGAAATATAAATTGTGACAGTACCTGGTTTTCTAAATATTTATACCAATACATTTTCTTGTTTCTAGCAGATATGGGCAACTCTGTCCCTAATTTCCTATATTCTACTTCTAATAAATACTCTTAATTATGATTATATCTACGGATTCATCTGTAACATTTATTCACTCAATCGGAGGTTATGAGTTAATATACCGAAGTAATAGTTCAAAGTGAATGACAGACGAACTAATATTTTTCTTTTCTTTTCAGGTAATGGACGCTATTGATGAGTCAAGATGAAGTGCTTGATATGTGCAGAAGAGATCGATGTGGGAAGCGGGATATTTGTGGAAAGAGGGATCAAGACTCTGATTCAAGCAAGCAAAGATAGAGGAGATGATAAATACAAGACATTTCAGGAACTGTACAGTGGTGTTTGATGGTTATCCTGACAGAGAAACCACTAAGACAGCCGAGCAAGAGCGACGAGCAGCAAAAAGAACTTCTAGAGATATCATATTTAATGAGAATACACCAACCACTATACCACAATCAGATTTTCTTGCTAACAGAAACAACAAACGGGCCCTGATTGCATCTCTTGTGTCTAGTATGAAGATCAAAGGTTATTCTGTTGTTCAGGCGGAGAGTGATGCAGATACTGTTATTGTTAAGGCTGCTCTAGATCAAGCTAAACACAAAAATCAAACAGTAGTTGTTGGCCAGGATACGGATCTTCTAGTGCTTCTAACTGCTCTAGCCTATGAAGACTTTGAAGTTTGGTTTCTCAAACCAGGGAAATCAAACAGCACACCCCGTATTTTCAGCATCCAAAGTGAGAAAAAAAACATGGGGAAGGCTTGTGAAGTTTTGCTATCTGCTCACGCCATGACTGGATGCGATACCACATCAGCTTTGTATAAAAAAGGAAAAGTTAGAGGTCTCCAACTTCTACAGAACCATACAGAAATGAGAGAAGAAATGAAAATATTTAACCAAAAGGATGCCAGTAAAGAAGATATCAAAGCTGCTGGGGAAAAGTTCCTCTTAAAAATGTACGGATCAAAATCAAAGTCCTTGGATGAGCTAAGATACTTCATGTATAATCGCATAGTAGCAAAAAAGAAGTTAGATACATCTTTTCAACTAGCATCCCTACCTCCGACCAGTGCAGCAGCAGAGCAACACTCATACAGAGTGTACTTGCAGGTCCAAGAATGATTAGGAAACTGCCTGGAGCCAACAGAGTGGGGATGGTCCATGACAGGGAAATCACTGAGGCCTGTCCCTACTACCAAGGAAGCCGCTCCATCACAACTTCTTAACCTCATTTCATGTAACTGCAAGCTAGGATGCACCAAGAGATGCAAGTGCATACAGTTTGGTTTGCTGTGCTCAGCGATGTGTGGAGGATGTGAAGGAACTACCTGCGAGAACTCTTATGTTGAAACGCTACTAGACAACTGATAACTGAGTGTGTTGCAATATGACACTACACATAATGCAATAAATGTACAATCTAGCTTATTTTTGCGTAGTAATTAGAAAATTATACTTAAAACAGGGAGACACAATTACATTTTATTTCCTAGCTCATGTTAGATGACTTTATTCAACATTAGAGATGTCACACAGTGCCTTAGTGTTAAAGCTATATACTGTATTACTGCGTTGCACTCCAAGACTTAGATTACTACATTTTCATTTTAGGTAACAACAGACGATTATAGTTAGCTATAGTGATGTTCCCAAGTGTCTAAGGATTACTGTGACCATTCAATAAGATGTTATTTTATGTTCAATCCATAAAACCTGTCTGAACATCATGGTCATCATCAATACATGAAAATTCTTCCTATGTTACATTTTTCTTCAGTATACAAGATAAGGAAAAATGCATGTTATATTTTACATAAAATATATTAGTAATGTATGTATTGAGAATAGCATTCATAATTATTTCCATTTTTAATACTTAGATGTCTAATGAAGGAATAAAATAACTGTTTTAAATAATGTTACTCCAAACCGATAACTTAGCTCCTACCCGTCATCAAAAAAATTACATTACAGTATTTTTCTCTAGCTCTTTCTGTTGTGCTTTACTTTTTACCAAACTACCTATAAAAAACAAACTGTCATGGTTCTGAAATAATAAATTGCAACAAAATATTCGAATTTCTACCCATTAACCAAGTTTGAACGTCATGTCTGCACTGATTCATAGAATAAAGGAATTTTGTATTTTGCGTAACTTTTTTATTTTTCATCGTACAAAACAAAGTTGGGAAGAGAAAATGTTTGCCTTTTTATGTAGAATGATTTTGCTCTCTTGGTAAATTTTCGTATCTTTTACGGGTCTGAAGTTATTTCCAAAAAACCTAAATTCGGCCGCCATTTTCCAAGATGGCGGCTGGAGCACAACTTGGATTTGTTGGGACTTTTAATATATTCATCAGTAGGGTTCAGTTTACAAGTGTACCAAGTTTCGACTTCCTGCTAATTTGATAGGTCGATTGAATATATTTATCCTAAAATTCTTCCACTATTTAAGTTCTTTGTTTAATAGAAAAATGTAATTTGGGTTTGTTTAATATATTACGAACAGTGAAGTTGTCAACTTGTCACTGTACCCTTTTTTATGGTTTAAATTCTCGTCCAGAGGTGAGGGTGACAGTTTTTGGGAATGTCTTGTAAAATTCGTTTTAAATTTTCATAAGACGTCACCACAGTTCGGAAAAAGTGAAGAAGCGCTTTCTAAAATATATTTTCGATGCGTGAAAGATTACGTAAAGTCGTGTTACCGAAAATGCTGTTTTCTATCGTTCCAACATACAAAAATTATACAAGAAATGCTAAAGACAATGATGTAATATACCATCAATAACCTGAAATCAGGAAAAAGGGGCGAATCACAATTTTTAGCATGCAAGATGGAGAACATAAAAATTATATAATATACTTATTTCCATATTCTGCTCTGATCATTTCCTTCCCATTCTCTGTATTAGAAACCTAAAAAGCGAATTGCTCGTTTAAAAGGAAAGAAAAATATTGAAAGAATATGCATTTTTGTGCATCCTATATACTATTGAGCTAAAATGTGTCTGTGTGTCTGTCCGCTTTCTTCGGAACCGTGTGCAGACTAAACGGCACATCGGAAAATTCTGCAATCACCACCAACTGATAGCCCATGAGCTACCGATGTGCTCTGTCAAGTTTCCCGGTCCTAAGTCACAATTACTGGGTCCGAAGGCCCCAGCACCGCGATAAAACTACAGAAAAGAATGCAGCCGTGAAAATCTTGAGCTTCACATTGTGTGACATATACTGCTAGGGTAGCAGTATATGTCACAGTGCTACCCGCCCGGGGTAGTGGGGGAAGGGGTGGGGTAATTGGGGGAGTGGGGGTAATGGCGTTTTTTACTTTTGTGTGGGGGGGTAATGGGGGAGTGGGGGTGGGGGTTAATGGGGGTAAAGGCGTTTTTTTTAAATTTCGTAGCTGGATCACAGTGCTACCCGCCCAGAGGGCTACCTTCCCGGAGGACCAAGTTGTACAACGGTCGCGAGCGATAGCGAGCTACCGCTTGTTTTAGCTATTTCAACCAAGAGACGAGATAAAATTAATAAAAAATTAGTTCATAAAAATTTAGACAATTTGGTACTTTTCCGTTATCTGCCTCCATGCAAAACTTAACCATTTCTACAAGATTCCACAGGGTTTTGTTTTTAACAATTTTTGGTACTTTTCCGTTATACCCCCGCAATATAACATATAACAGGATATAATTATTAGGTAAAAGTTGCTTAAAATTAATCAAAACCTACGGGAAAATTATTGAATGCCCAGTTAGGTCAACTGTACGCCCTTGACGATTGGTTAGGTTAAGTCGTGATAATTTCGTTAGTTTTAACAAAAATATCACGACTTAACCTAACCCATCGTCAAGGGCGGGCAACTGACCAAACCGGGCATTCAATAATTTTCCCATAGGTTTCGAGTAATTTTAAGCAACTTTAACCTAAAATTATATGCATTGTATTCATACAAATTTTATTAAAATAACAAATATTAATTCAGTACAAAAGAAAAGAAAACGTTTAAATTTTGCATGGGGGCAGATAACGGAAAAGTACCAAAATTATTTCATGGCTTTTCGTGTATTCAGCAGTACACTTAGCAGTATTCCCTGACTAGGTTGCCAGATTTTTCAAATGCCCATGCGGGACAAAAAAAATTTTCAAATTGAAACTAGATTTCTTCAACGGTTACAACAAACAAAATTAGAACATTTTTGGTACGTGTAGGTTATCTTCTCCCCCCACCAATTTTGACAGAATATTTTCGTTAAAAACTTAAAACTAACGAAAATATCACGACTTAACCTAACCATTTATCAAGGGCGTACAGTTGATCTATTATTAATTATAACATTGTTTGTTTCTGGAATAGTATTTACTAATAGATCAACTGTACGCCCTTGATAATTGGTTAAGTTAAGTCGTGATATTTTCGTTAGTTTTAACGAAAATATTCTGTCAAAATTGGTGGGGGGGAGATACCCTACAATACCAAATTTTTATTAAAATAATGCTTAACAATTAACCATCGTTGTTAGAAAATCTAGAAGAGGAAGAACCATTGTTGTCCCAAGGCGATACGATGACTAAGCTGATTGATGCAGCATTGCTTGTATATATATTAAGTTAAGGTGTATATATATCCATCTCATAATTGTAAGGTTAGTGAAAAATTAACTTAATTTAGAGCTGCATTTTTGAGCTCTTGTGGCATCATTGTTTGGTCACACTGTTGGCATCATTTTGGGACGCTGCGCGTCTTTTCTACTCGTTGGTGGAAGGTCGTACGTAAAGGTGTGGTCTGATAGAGAGCTCTCTTGCAATTCAGTTTGGTTGTTTAGATACATGATTGTTGCATCGTGCAATAGTCCAGGTTGCGTTGTTGTTGCAAGGTTCAGAAAGAAGACCACAAATAGTACCCTTTTGTTTACTTTAAGTTCATGTAATTAAGGTCTAAGGTAGGCCCGCATCGAGTCAGCAACCCTGAAGTTACCCTGAGGTAGGACCTAATAGGATCTCAAATCCGTAAGTTTTAATTTAGCTTAACTTGGGCTTTAGGTAGAACTTGCCCTTTAGAATTTGTCCGTTCACGGCTCAGCTGGGATTTCGAACCCGACAAAATAAATAAAATAACATGGTCCTTCAGAACCGGATTTCTACCCCAAGACTGAGTCAGTGACTATTTTTCGGCAAAGTTCTGATTGTGCAAATTGTATCCCAAGTTAGGCCTAGACGGGTTGAGTATTATTGAATTAAGGTCCCAGGGTAAAAAGTTTGGTCGCCCAATTGCGAAACTTGGCCAGTCGTCTGTCGTTTTTGGCCTACATTTTTTCCGGTTTGGTTAATTTTGGGTTATTATTGAAAGTTTGGTCGCCCAATTGCGAAACTTGGCCAGTCGTCTGTCGTTTTTGGCCTACATTTTTTCCGGTTTGGTTAATTTTGGGTTATTATTGAATTAATGTCCCAGGGTAAAGTTTGGTCGCCCAATTGCGAAACTTGGCCAGTCGTCTGTCGTTTTTGGCCTACTTTTTTCCGGTTTGGTTAATTTTGGGTTATTATTGAATTAAGGTCCCAGGGTAAAGTTTGGTCGCCCAATTGCGAAACTTGGCCAGTCGTCTGTCATTTTTGGCCTACATTTTTTCCGGTTTGGTTAATTTTGGGTTATTATTGAATTAAGGTCCCAGGGTAAAGTTTGGTCGCCCAATTGCGAAACTTGGCCAGTCGTCTGTCGTTTTTGGCCTACATTTTTTCCGGTTTGGTTAATTTTGGGTCATTATTGAATTAAGGTCCTGGGGTGGAAAATTTGGTATTCCATACTGGTGTTTGGTTAGTACCCCACCCAGCAATTCAGTTTATTTGAAAGTAAAATTTGCGTTTGATCAGTTTGGTTAAGTATTTCTGCCAATTCAGCTCATTTGGTATTGAGCCCAAGGGTTGTTTACGTTGAAGATGAGTGCATCTGAATTGAACAAATTTATAAAAAGGAGAAGTGCCTACAAAGGTCTAATTACAAAGGTCATTGCCACTATAGATTCTGCCATAGAGCAAGAGGATTTACGCTTAGTGACTGCGCAGCTTGCCATATTAGAAACTAAAAAGGTTGCTCTAAGTGAGGTAAATGTTAAAATTGAGGCTCTTATAGAAGAGGATGAAATAGAAAATAACATAATTTACTTTGAAGAGATTATTGATGATATGATTAACGTAGGCCTCCGAGCAAAAGAGTTTAGCAGCTCAGTACAGTTAGAGACCAGGTCTAATAATGAAACACAACACTCAACAAATGATGCTTGTGAAGTTAAGGTTAACAGATCTGTAGTTCAATTACCGAGGCTTGTACTCAAAACATTTTCTGGGAGTATTCAGGAATGGCAAGGATGGGCAGACAGTTTTCAATCAGCAGTTCATTCTAGTCAAGTGTTAAGTGCCGTGGAGAAGTTTAATTATTTCCGGTCCCTCTTGGAAGGGGAGGCAGCAAAGACTATAGCAGGATTAGCATTAACAGAGGCTAATTATAATGTGGCTTGGGATATATTAAAGAAACGGTTTGGTAAGCCAGAGATCTTAATTAAAAGCCACCTCCGTGCACTTTTAGCTATACCTCCTGTTAATAATCCTAATAGTGTCAAGGAGTTACGGCAGTTATATGATGAATTTGAAATTAGAACTAGGTCCCTGGACAACTTGGGTGTAGGAATGGAAAAGTATGGTATAATGTTGGTTCCTACACTGGAGTCTAAATTGCCTAGCTCAATTTTGCTTGAATTAAGTAGGGGACACTCTGCAGAACATGTGTACATCCCCCTTCAGCAGATGTTAAGTCTTTTAGGCACAGAATTAGCAAGACGAGAGGGAGTTGAGTTTGCACAGTGGGATGGTAAACAAGGGGACAAAGGCAGGCACAGCACCAAAGTTTCCACAAAAAGGAATAGCCCAGGTACAGTGTCAGCTCTACATGCCTCCTCTGAGAATAAATTAAAGGGAATCAAGGAATGCATATTTTGCGAAGGCAACCACAAGTCATATAAATGTGAAGTGGCTGAGGCCTTACCCTTTGAGGAGAGAAAGGACAGGGTAACTAAGTCCACAGCATGTTTTAAATGTTTTTTGAAAGGTCATAGAGCAAGGTTTTGTAAGTTTAAAATTTTGTGCAAAAAATGTCATGGTAGGCATCAGCCATTATTGTGTGAAAACACTCTTAGTAGGCCTACCCCAGAAGTAGAGACATCAGTGGCACATGCCACTGCTATGCAAGGGAGTAAAAGTAAAGGGGGATTATTGCAAACAACTGCAGCCTTATTAATTGGGAATGAGGGAGAAGCTACTGTAAGAGTGTTGTTTGATAGTGGTAGCCAGTGTAGCTTTATTAATACCAGAATTTCCAGAAAATTGAAGTTTAAAGAACTTAAGAGGGAAAATTTAAGAATTTCTGGGTTTGGGGGTTCCGTTCAAAACCGAACCAAATTTAAGAAGGTAGAAGTTCTGGTTAAAGGGTTGTTACCGCAAAGTCCCACTATCAAGGTCCAAGCTGTAGAGATTGAGGAACTTTGTGCTCCAGTCACTACTTGTTTAGATATGGCATGTGTCCAAGAATTGCAAGTTAAAGGAATTAATTTGGGCAATAATAAGTTTGAGGGAACAGAAGATATTAGTCTTTTGATTGGAGCTGACTATTATTGGGACTTCATCACTGGTAATATTGTCCGTACATCTCAAGGCCCGGTAGCTATTGAAAGTAAGCTAGGCTGGATGCTACATGGTAGTTATTGCAATGAAATGGAAGTTAAGGCTTTTTTGTTAAGATTGAGGAGAACAGCCATGGTCTGGAAAGGCATTTGAAAGCGTTTTGGGAACTTGAATCTATTGGCAAAAGGACAACCAGGCAAGTATAGTGAACAATGATGTTTTAGAGCAATTTGAAAAAGGGATTGGGTTTAGAGATGGTTGCTATGAAGTTGGCCTACCATGGAAGGATTCTTGCAAACCCGGTTCAAACCTTCAGCTAGCTAATCGGAGGTTGGAGACTTCATTGTACAGGCTAAGAAAAATGAGGAGTTGTTAATTGAATACAATGAGGCCATCCTAAGTTATGTAAGGGAGGGCTATGCTGAAAGGGTGCAAGGTGAGCTGGTGAGCCAGGAGGCACATTATCTGCCACACCATGCAGTGGTACGGCGAGACAAAACTACCACCAAACTGAGGGTAGTTTTTGATGGCTCAGCCAAGGACAAAGGTGGTGTGTCCTTGAATGACTGTTTGGATGCTGGGCCAAATTTAAATGCAGATTTATTTTCCTTGTTACTGAGATTCAGGTTTGGTAGAGTAGCATTGACTGCAGATGTGAAGCAAGCCTTTTTGCGGATAAAGTTAAAACCAGAGGACAGAGATGCAGTAAGGTATCTGTGGGTGGATACGAAAGACTTGTTGGAAAATGAACCTAAGGTTCAAGCATATAGAATGAAGTCAGTGTTGTTTGGCCTCAGCTCTAGTCCATTTCTGTTGGCAGCTACTATGCAGTACCATTTTAAGAAATATTCTGAAGTCTATCCTAACACTATTGAACACATAAGGAAAAATTTTTATGTTGATGATTTGCTATGTTCCGTGGATAATACAGAAATGGCTAAACAGATATTCATGGAGGCTAGAGCTATAATGAGGGAGGCTGGCATGGAGCTCAGAAAATGGCAGACCAATCATTCGCAATTACAAGAGTTTATGAGTCATTCCTCTGTAGTACCTGATGCAGCAGAAAGTATTGAGGATTCTGGTATTAAGGAGTTGTGGGCAATAGACGCAAAGGTGCTAGGCATCGTTTGGCAGCAAGATGATGATTTGTTTACCTTCAATGGGAAATCTTTAGTAGAGCTGGCTGAGAATGAGACCAGGTGGACAAAACGTACAGCTCTTAGTTTGGCTTCGAAGGTCTTTGATCCTCTTGGATTCCTGGCTCCATTTGTGATAAAGTCAAAAATTTGGTTTCAGAGCCTCTGGGAAATTGGACTTGGTTGGGACCAAGAGTTACCTGATCATATGGTGGTAAGGTGGAAATATTGGTTCAAAGAATTGGCACATCTTGGAGACATTGAAATCCCAAGATGGTACTTTGGAGAGTTGAACAATAGTCCAGACAATTTGGAGCTGCACATCTTTTGTGATGCAAGTGAGGAAGCCTATGCAACTTGTATTTATATAAGAGGCGCATTGCAAGAGGAAGTAAGTTGCAGGTTGGTTGCTGCAAAGAGTAGAGTAGCACCTTTGAAAAGGCTTTCTGTTCCAAGGTTGGAATTGATGGGTGCCGTTATTGCTAGTCGGCTTGCAATTACAGTGCGAAAGTCTTTGGCCCTCTATGAAATTCCAAGCTATTATTGGACAGACTCCACTATAGTTTGGCACTGGTTAAGAAGTCAGGCAAGGAAATGGAAACCATTTGTTGCCAATAGGGTGGAGGAAATTCAAGCGCACACAGATCCCAAGCAATGGAAGCATTGTCCAGGCATCCAAAACCCCGCTGATTTACCAACACGAGGAATTTCGGTGAAAGATCTTTCACAATCAAGTTTGTGGTGGAATGGGCCAGAGTGGCTAAAACTTGGAAGTGAAAACTGGCCTTCTAATCAGCCTATTGTAAGAGAATGCCAGGCTGAAGAGCATGGGTGAGTGAGGTGAGAAAATGCGCTGTGAACAGTTGTCAAGTTATGCAGCAGGACCCCATATTGAGGCTTGAGGACATTAGCAGTCTGAAAAGATTGTTAAGAGTGACAGCATGGATATATAGATTTACCAACAACATTAAGGGAGAAACAAGAAGGGAAGGAATTCTGAACAGTAATGAGATTCAGCAAGCCAGGAAATACTGGGTGGTATATGCGCAGAAGGAAAAATTTGGTGAAGAGCGGGAATTGCTCACCAGCCATCCATTACAGGTTCTACCAACACATTCTGCGCTCAAGGGTTTGGATGTGTTTTTGGATCAGGATTTATTGAGAGTAGGAGGTAGACTACAGTTTTCTGGGCTTCCAGAGGAGAAAAGACATCCAATTTTGCTACCTTCTGGGGGGCACTTTGTGGACCTTTTGATCCTGGATACTCATCATAAGCTGTTACATGCTGGAGTTAGAGAAGTGATAATAGAGATTAGACAACAATTTTGGATTCCCAAAATTAGACAAGTAGTGAAAAAGGTCTTGCATAAATGTGTGGTTTGCAAGCGTTGGAGTGCAAAGCCTTATTATGAAAAGGTGGCTCCACTTCCAAGAGAACGGTGTGTCTATACTGCCCCATTTGATGTAGTGGGAGTAGACTTTGCAGGGCCAGTCTATGTGTATGAGCGAGGGGAGTCTAACAAAGGTTATATATGTCTTTTCACCTGTGCTACCACCAGAGCAATCCATTTGGAGTTGGTAAGCAACTTAAGGAGTGATGTATTTCTTTTGGCCTTTAAAAGGTTTGTGAACAGAAGGGGTTTCCCAAATAAAATCATATCGGATAATGCAAAAACCTTCAAAAAGGCTGCAAAGGAACTCCAAGAAATTTGGTCCTTGCTAAAAGAGGAAGGATTCCAATCCTACTTTTCACACCAAGGGGTACAGTGGGAGTTTATTGTTGAGAGAGCACCATGGTGGGGAGGATTTTGGGAAAGGCTAGTGAGAAGTGTAAAGTGTCCATTAAAGAAACTTTTAGCTAATGCTCATTTGAGCAAAGAAGAATTCTCTACTGTTTTATGTGAAGTAGAAGCAATGGTGAACAGTAGGCCTATCACTTTTGTTTACAACAGTAGGCAGGATGCAGAGCCATTGACACCAAATCATTTTCTTTGTGGTAAACGATTAACATCAAACCCAGTGTGCCAGAAGACTTGCAGCCTATCCAGAGCACTCAAGGAGAGTTAACCAGACGGTTCAGGTACCTTGAAGAGCTACAAGATCAGTTATGGAAGAGGTGGCAGATGGAATACTTGCCAGAACTCAATTATTACCCATCAGGCAAGGTAAAGGGCTCCAATGCAAATTGTATCAAGGTGGGAGAAGTGGTAATGATTGGGGATGAAAGACCAAGGCAATGCTGGAAGCTTGGCATAATTGAAGAGTTGTTTGTTGGCAAAGACAATTTAGTTAGGTCTGCACTGGTAAAGACTTCAGGAGGAAAGTTAAAGAGACCTATACAAAAACTCTATGCTTTAGAAATCAGCAAAAACACAGATAGTCAAGATGAAACATTTGAGTTACAGCCTCATGGAGAAGGCTTGGCTAACCTTGCGGAAGGTAACGACAACAATGCCTCTTCGGTGGGGAGTGTTAGAAAATCTAGAAGAGGAAGAACCATTGTTGTCCCAAGGCGATATGATGACTAAGCTGATTGATGCAGCATTGCTTGTATATATTAAGTTAAGGTGTATATATATCCATCTCATAATTGTAAGGTTAGTGAAAAATTCACTTAATAAGAGCTAGCATTTTTGGGCTCTTGTGGCATCAGTGTTTGGGACGCTGGTGGCATCAATTTGGGGCGCTGCGCGTCTTTTCTACTCGTTTGTGGGATGTCGTACGTACAGGGTGTGGTCTGATAGAGAGCTCTCTTGCAATTCAGTTTGGTTGTTTAGATACATGATTGTTGCATCGTGCAATAGTCCAGGTTGCGTTGTTGTTGCAAGGTTCAGAAAGAAGACCACAAATAGTACCCTTTTGTTTACTTTAAGTTCATGTAATTAAGGTCTAAGGTAGGCCCGCATCGAGTCAGCAACCCTGAAGTTACCCTGAGGTAGGACCTAATAGGATCTCAAATCCGTAAGTTTTAATTTAGCTTAACTTGGGCTTTAGATAGAACTTGCCCTTTAGAATTTGGCCGTTCACGGCTCAGCTGGGATTTCGAACCTGACAAAATAAATAAAATAACAATCGTGAATAATATTGAAATTATTATACATTATATTGAAATATCGCAAATAATAGTGAAATTATCATTGCATATTAAATATTGTAGTATACATCGCTTTACTAATTATATTATGACATACTTTGATACTTTGATATCATTTTCTGAATTAAGGAGGTTAATTAAAGAGTTAAAGATTGGTTCTGAGTCAGGGGTAGATGACTTATCGAATGAGCACTTAAAATATGCAAATGACGTAGTATGTCTGCATATATCATTGCTCCTATCAGCCATGCTTGCTCATAGCTATATCCCTGCAGAGTTCATGAGGGTATATATCTTGCCCCTGGTCAAAAATAAGTACGGAGACATTCTGTCCAGCAATAATTACAGGCCTATTGCTGTCGCTTCCTGCTTCTCGAAACTACTAGAAAAACTCTTGTTACTCCGATTAAATGATTTCCTATGGACATCTAATCAGTTTGGCTTTAAAAGGTCCCACTCAACTGACCTGTGTATCTATGTACTTAAAGAAACAATATCTAAATACATTGACAGTAATTCAACCATTTATAGCTGTTTCCTTGATATAAGTAAGGCATATGATCGGGTGAACCACAATATTTTATTTGCAAAACTAGAAGACAGGAAGGTTCCCATGTACATATTAAATTTATTGAAATTTTGGTATTCCCACCAATCTTTCAGTGTTAGGTGGGGCAATGTACTATCCGAGTGTTTTGGCTCCTCTTGCGGGGTGAGACAAGGCTCCTTGCTCTCCTCTATGCTGTTTAATGTGTATGTTGACGGATTAATTGCTTCACTTAATGAGGTAACAGTGGGATGTTGTATAGATAACACAAGGATAAATAACTTAGTTTATGCTGATATGGTGTTAATAAGTCCCTATGTTAAAGGTCTGGATCGGCTACTAAAGGTCTGCGAAGTGTATTCGCACAAACATGATATTCTTTTTAATGTTACAAAAACTAAGATTATGCAATTTCATCCTAAAAGCTGTAATCAACCAGCTGATATTTGGTTCAAAATGAGAGGTGAAGTCAGGGGCGCTCACAGGCGGACGCACAGACGCACGTGCGTCCACCAAATTTTAATTTCTTAGAAAACCTGTGAGATAGGAGCACAGATGGCCTAGTTATTTTACTTATTTATTGCGCTGCGTCCCCCAGAATCTCAACCAAAAATAAATCGTGCGTCCAATTTTTTAAAGGCTGCGGGCGCCCCTGGGTGAAGTAATTGAGGAAGTACAAGAGTTTAACTATTTGGGTCAACCTATCAGCAGCTCCTTGAGTGGTGACTCAGATATAAAAAAACCAATCTCGAAGCCTTTGTGCTAAAGCGAATATGACTAAAGGAACTTTCGGTTTTGTACAAGTGAAGCTAAAGACACTCTCTTTCGTACTTTCTGCAGTAATATATACGGACAACAACTATGGGTGAATTATAAAAAAGGTTCTGGCAGAACCCTAAATTTGCTGTACAACAGGTCTTTTAGACTCTTACATAAATTATCCCCGAGATGCTCAGCTTCGCAAATGTTTTCTACCCGCAATGTCCCGAGCTTCCCGGAGGTAACAAGACGTGCTCAATACAGTCTAATGCAAATAATTAAAAAATCAACCAACTCGATTATCCAAGCTATCCATGAGTCCTGCCGTTTGTCCTCTAAGCTATGGAATTCTTGGTACCAAAACGCCTATCTGTAGCTCCACTTAACTCCGACATTACTGTATAATTTCTAATCAGTTGTATATATTTCTATCCTTAGTATGTGAACTGTCATTGTATTAATAATATTTGTCATATGGACTATAGTCTGCCAATAAACCTTTTCATTTTCATTTCATTCATATATATTAAAAATACATTCTAATTTTTGTTGGAACAGACATTGCAATGTCATTAACAAAATTTAATCGAGATACTCCTCTTCTGATCATAGAAAACAGAGTTACTATAGAAAACGGAAAAGAAAGATAAACTATTATCTTTTCGTAAATTTATTATTATTATTACTGTACAATTTATTATTGAGAAAGCATCAGACTTTTCTGTTAGACTCTCCTAAATGGTAATCTTGTAGTTTCACGTCGCAAATTAATTTTGTTTTTCTTTTTATTGTCGAAGTCTTTTTAAACATGGCAGGTTAGGTTAAGTTAGGTTAGGTGTACTTTCAAGCGGTATTTAAATGTCGCAAATTACCTTTTTTTTTTATTTTTCTTCCTGGACGAATTTGCGACGTTAAACTACAAGATTACCTCTTAGATAACATGATCAGTATATTCAGTACGTGTCTTATGTTTATCTTCTTAAGTCATAAATTTTAGTCCGTTTTTAAATGTATTAAGGGCCAAATTAAATACACTAAATAGTCCAGCTTCACAATTATTTATGTCATTGTAAATTGTAAAACCATTGTATTTATTTTATTATTAATAAGGATTATTCATTCAATTCAATTATTGTTTGATTTATCTTTTATATTGACAAGCATATTATACTATGTTATGGGATTTATATCCTGCCAATAAAACTTATCATAATCATTGATTAATTCACGAAATGAACACTGTCACGTCAAAGATCATCAACTCTTATGTAATCAATACGATGAGAACGTAAAAAAAATTAAAAGGTATGATTTCGAATTTTTTAGTCCCTGCGAGACAGTCCGTTAGGGTGTATCATACTCATTGAAGTGCGAATTTCAAGATTGGCAGTATGTATTCCTATGTAAAATTAAATTTTAGGAGGCGTTTGTTTTCTTGAACGTTTGCTACTAAAAATCACGTTTAAATGTTCAAATTTCCACTTTTTCGTTTTCTGGTTATGTACAGAACATCTGAGCAGGACATACACTGCATGTTAGAAAATCTAGAAGAGGAAGAACCATTGTTGTCCCAAGGCGATATGATGACTAAGCTGATTGATGCAGCATTGCTTGTATATATTAAGTTAAGGTGTATATATATACACATCTCATAATTGTAAGGTTAGTGAAAAATTAACTTAATTTAGAGCTCTTGTGGCATCATTGTTTGGTCACACTGTTGGCATCATTTTGGGGCGCTGCGCGTTCTTTCTACTCGTTTGTGGGATGTCGTACGTACAGGGTGTAGTCGGTTAGAGAGCTCTCTTGCAATTCAGTTTGGTTGTTTAGATACAAGATTGTTGCATCGTGCAATAGTCCAGGTTGCGTTGTTGTTGCAAGGTTGAGAAAGAAGACCATAAATAGTACCCCTTTTGTTTATATTAAATTCATGTAACAAAGGTCTAAGGTAGGCCCGCATCGAGTCAGCAACCCTGAGGTTACAGTGAGGTAGGACCTAATAGGATCTCAAATCCGTAAGTTTTAATTTAGCTTAACTTGGGCTTCAGGTAGAACTGGCCCTTTAGAATTTGGCCGTTCACGGCTCAGCTGGGATTTTGAACCCAACAAATAAATAAAATAACATGGTCCTTCAGAACCGGATTCTACCCCAAGACTGAGTCAGTGACTATTTTTCGGCAAAGTTCTGATTGTGCAAATTGTAGCCCAAGTTAGGCCTAGACGGGTTGAGTATTATTGAATTAAGGTCCCAGGGTAAAAGTTTGGTCGCCCAATTGCGAAACTTGGCCAGTCGTCTGCGTCGTTTTTTGGCCTACATTTTACCGGTTTGGTTAATTTTGGGTTATTATTGAATTAAGGTCCCAGGGTAGAAAGTTTGGTTGCCCAATTGCGAAACTTGGCCAGTCGTCTGTCGTCGTTTTGGCCTACATTTTACCGGTTTGGTTAATTTTGGGTTATTATTGAATTAAGGTCCCAGGGTAGAAAGTTTGGTTGCCCAATTGCGAAACTTGGCCAGTCGTCTGTCGTTGTTTTGGCCTACATTTTACCGGTTTGGTTAATTTTGGGTTATTGAATTAAGGTCCCAGGGTAGAAAGTTTGGTTGCCCAATTGCGAAACTTGGCCACTTGTCTGTCGTTGTTTTTGGCCTACATTTACCAGTTTGGTTAATTTGGTTTATTATTCGTAGGCGAAGGTTGCAGACCAGTGCGCCAGTTACTTGGGTGGAAAATTTGGTATTCCATACTGGTGTTGGTTAGTACCCCACCTAGCAATTCAGTTTATTTGAAAGTAAAATTTGCGTTTGATCAGTTTGGTTAAGTATTTCTGCCAATTCAGCTCATTTGGTATTGAGCCCAATTGTTGTTTGCATTGAAGATGAGTGCATCTGAATTGAACAAATTTATAAAAAGGAGAAGCGCCTATAAAGGTCTAATTACAAAGGTCATTGCCACTATAGATTCTGCCATAGAGCAAGAGGATTTACGCTTAGTGACTGCGCAGCTTTCCATATTAGAAACTAAAAAGGTTGCTCTAAGTGAGGTAAATGTTAAAATTGAGGCTCTTATAGAAGAGGATGAAATAGAAAATAAATACATAATTTACTTTGAAGAGATTATTGATGATATAATTAAAGTAGGCCTCCGAGCAAAAGAGTTTAGCAGCTCAGTACAGTTACAGACCAGGTCTGATAATGAAACACAACACTCAACAAATGATGTTTGTGAAGTTAAGGTTAACAGATCTGTAGTTCAATTACCGAGGCTTGTACTCAAAACATTTTCTGGGAGTATTCAGGAATGGCAAGGATGGGCAGACAGTTTTCAATCAGCAGTTCATTCTAGTCAAGTGTTAAGTGCCGTGGAGAAGTTTAATTATTTGCGGTCCCTCTTGGAAGGGGAGGCAGCAAAGACTATAGCAGGATTAGCATTAACAGAGGCTAATTATAATGTGGCTTGGGATATATTAAAGAAACGGTTTGGTAAGCCAGAGATCTTAATTAAAAGCCACCTCCGTGCACTTTTAGCTATACCTCCTGTTAATAATCCTAATAGTGTCAAGGAGTTACGGACGGCAGTTATATGATGAGTTTGAAATTAGAACTAGGTCCCTGGACAACTTGGGTGTAGGAATGGAAAGGTATGGTATAATGTTGGTTCCTACACTGGAGTCTAAATTGCCTAGCTCAATTTTGCTTGAATGAAGTAGGAGACACTCTGCAGAACATGTGTACATCCCCCTTCAGCAGATGTTAAGTCTTTTAGGCACAGAATTAGCAAGACGAGAGGGAGTTGAGTTTGCACAGTGGGATGGTAAACAAGGGGACAAAGGCAGGCACAGCACCAAAGTTTCCACAAAAAGGAATAGCCCAGGTACAGTGTCAGCTCTACATGCCTCCTCTGAGAATAATAAATAAAGGGAATCAAGGAATGCATATTTTGCGAAGGCAACCACAAGTCATATAAATGTGAGGTGGCTGAGGCCTTACCTTTGAGGAGAGAAAGGACAGGGTAACTAAGTCCACAGCATGTTTTAAATGTTTTTTGAAAGGTCATAGAGCAAGGTTTTGTAAGTTTAAAATTTTGTGCAAAAAATGTCATGGTAGGATCAGCCATTATTGTGTGAAAACACTCTTAGTAGGCCTACCCCAGAAGTAGAGACATCAGTGGCACATGCCACTGCTATGCAAGGGAGTAAAAGTAAAGGGGGATTATTGCAAACAACTGCAGCCTTATTAATTGGGAATGAGGGAGAAGCTACTGTAAGAGTGTTGTTTGATAGTGGTAGCCAGTGTAGTTTTATTAAGACCAGAATTTCCAGAAAATTGGTTTAAAGTACTTAAGAGGGAAAATTTAAGAATTTCTGGGTTTGGGGGTTCCGTTCAAAACCGAACCAAATTTAAGAAGGTAGAAGTTCTGGTTAAAGGGTTGTTACCGCAAAGTCCCACTATCAAGGTCCAAGCTGTAGAGATTGAGGAACTTTGTACTCCAGTCACTACTTGTTTAGATATGGCATGTGTCCAAGAATTGCAAGTTAAAGGAATTAATTTGGGCAATAATAAGTTTGAGGGAACAGAAGATATTAGTCTTTCGATTGGAGCTGACTATTATTGGGACTTCATCACTGGTAATATTGTCCGTACATCTCAAGGCCCGGTAGCTATTGAAAGTAAGCTAGGCTGGATGCTACATGGTAGTTATTGCAATGAAATGGAAGTTAAGGCTCTTTTTGTTAAGATTGAGGAGAACAGCCATGGCCTGGAAAGGCATTTGAAAGCGTTTTGGGAACTTGAATCTATTGGCATAAAGGACAACCAGGCAAGTACAGTGAACAATGATGTTTTAGAGCAATTTGAAAAAGGGATTGGGTTTAGAGATGGTTGCTATGAAGTTGGCCTACCATGGAAGGATTCTTGCAAACCCGGTTCAAACCTTCAGCTAGCTAATCGGAGGTTGGAGACTTCATTGTACAGGCTAAGAAAAAATGAGGAGTTGTTAATTGAATACGATGAGGCCATCCTAAGTTATGTAAGGGAGGGCTATGCTGAAAGGGTGCAAGGTGAGCTGGTGAGCCAGGAGGCACATTATCTGCCACACCATGCAGTGGTACGGCGAGACAAAACTACCACCAAACTGAGGGTAGTTTTTGATGGCTCAGCCAAGGACAAAGGTGGTGTGTCCTTGAATGACTGTTTGGATGCTGGGCCAAATTTAAATGCAGATTTATTTTCCTTGTTACTGAGATTCAGGTTTGGTAGAGTAGCATTGACTGCAGATGTGAAGCAAGCTGACTATTATTGGGACTTCATCACTGGTAATATTGTCCGTACTTCTCAAGGCCCAGTAGCTATTGAAAGTAAGCTAGGCTGGATGCTACATGGTAGCTATTGCAATGAAATGGAAATTAAGGCTCTTTTTGTTAAGATTGAGGAGAACAGCCATGGTTTGGAAAGGCATTTGAAAGCGTTTTGGGAACTTGAATCCATTGGCATAAAGGACAAACAGTCAAGTACAGTGAACAATGATGTTTTAGAGCAATTTGAAAAAGGGATTGGGTTTAGAGATGGTTGCTATGAAGTTGGCCTACCATGGAAGGATTCTTGCAAACCCGGTTCAAACCTTCAGCTAGCTAATCGGAGGTTGGAGACTTCATTGTACAGGCTAAGAAAAAATGAGGAGTTGTTAATTGAATACAATGAGGCCATCCTAAGTTATGTAAGGGAGGGCTATGCTGAAAGGGTGCAAGGTGAGCTGGTGAGCCAGGAGGCACATTATCTGCCACACCATGCAGTGGTACGGCGAGACAAAACTACCACCAAACTGAGGGTAGTTTTTGATGGCTCAGCCAAGGACAAAGGTGGTGTGTCCTTGAATGACTGTTTGGATGCTGAGCCAAATTTAAATGCAGATTTATTTTCCTTGTTACTGAGATTCAGGTTTGGTAGAGTAGCATTGACTGCAGATGTGAAGCAAACCTTTTTGCGGATAAAGTTAAAACCAGAGGACAGAGATGCAGTAAGGTATCTGTGGGTGGATACGAAAGACTTGTTGGAAAATGAACCTAAGGTTCAAGCATATAGAATGAAGTCAGTGTTGTTCGGCCTCAGCTCTAGTCCATTTCTGTTGGCAGCTACTATGCAGTACCATTTTAAGAAATATTCTGAAGTCTATCCTAACACTATTGAACACATAAGGAAAAATTTTTACGTTGATGATTTGCTATGTTCCGTGGATAATACAGAAATGGCTAAAAGATATTCATGGAGGCTAGAGCTATAATGAGGGAGGCTGGCATGGAGCTCAGAAAATGGCAGACCAATCATTCGCAATTACAAGCGTTTATGAGTTATTCCTCTGTAGTACCTGATGCAGCAGAAAGTATTGAGGATTCTGGTATTAAGGAGTTGTGGGCAATAGACGCAAAGGTGCTAGGCATTGTTTGGCAGCAAGATGATGATTTGTTTACCTTCAATGGGAAATCTTTAGTAGAGCTGGCTGAGAATGAGACAAGGTGGACAAAACGTACAGCTCTTAGTTTGGCTTCAAAGGTCTTTGATCCTCTTGGATTCCTGGCTCCATTTGTGATAAAGTCAAAAATTTGGTTTCAGAGCCTCTGGGAAATTGGACTTGGTTGGGACCAAGAGTTACCTGATCATATGGTGGTAAGGTGGAAATATTGGTTCAAAGAATTGGCACATCTTGGAGACATTGAAATCCCAAGATGGTACTTTGGAGAGTTGAACAATAGTCCAGACAATTTGGAGCTGCACATCTTTTGTGATGCAAGTGAGGAAGCCTATGCAACTTGTATTTATATAAGAGGCGCATTGCAAGAGGAAGTAAGTTGCAGGTTGGTTGCTGCAAAGAGCAGAGTAGCACCTTTGAAAAGGCTTTCTGTTCCAAGGTTGGAATTGATGGGTGCAGTTATTGCTTGTCGGCTTGCAGTTATAGTGCAAAAGTCTCTTTGGCCCTCTCTGAAATTCCAAGCTATTATTGGACAGACTCCACTATAGTTTGGCACTGGTTAAGAAGCCAGGCAAGGAAATGGAAACCATTTGTTGCCAATAGGGTGGAGGAAATTCAAGCGCACACAGATCCCAAGCAATGGAAGCATTGTCCAGTCACCCAAAACCCCGCTGATTTACCAACAACGAGGAATTTCAGTGAAAGATCTTGCACAGTCAAGTTTGTGGTGGAATGGGCCAGAGTGGCTAAAACTTGGAAGTGAAAACTGGCCTTCTAATCAGCCTATTGTAGGAGAATGCCAGGCTGAAGAAGCATGGGTGAGTGAGGTGAGAAAATGCGCTGTGAACAGTTGTCAAGTTATGCAGCAGGACCCCCTATTGAGGCTTGAGGACATTAGCAGTGTTAGAAAATCTAGAAGAGGAAGAACCATTGTTGTCCCAAGGCGATATGATGACTAAGCTGATTGATGTAGCATTGCTTGTATATATTAAGTTAAGGTGTATATATATCCATCTCATATGTAAGGTTAGTGAAAAATTCACTTAATAAGAGCTAGCATTTTTGGGCTCTTGTGGCATCAGTGTTTGGGACGCTGGTGGCATCAATTTGGGGCGCTGCGCGTCTTTCTACTCGTTTGTGGGATGTCGTACGTAGAGGGTGTGGTCTGATAGAGATTAGAGAGCTCTCTTGCAATTCAGTTTGGTTGATTAGATACAAGATTGTTGCACCGTGCAATAGTCCAGGTTGCGTTGTTGTTGCAAGGTTGAGAAAGAAGGCCATAAATAGTACCCTTTTTGTTTACATTAAAATTCATGTAACTAAGGTCTAAGGTAGGCCCGCATCGAGTCAGCAACCCTGAGGTTACCCTGAGGTAGGACCTAATAGGATCTCAAATCCGTAAGTTTTAATTTAGCTTAACTTGGGCTTAAGGTAGAACTGGCCCTTTAGAATTTGGCCGTTCACGGCTCAGCTGGGATTTTGAACCCGACAAATAAATAAATAAAATAACATGGTCCTTCAGAACCGGATTCTACCCCAAGACTGAGTCAGTGACTATTTTTCGGCAAAGTTCTGATTGTGCAAATTGTAGCCCAAGTTAGGCCTAGACGGGTTGAGTATTATTGAATTAAGGTCCCAGGGTAGAAAGTTTGGTAGCCCAATTGCGAAACTTGGCCAGTCGTCTGTCGTTGTTTTGGCCTACATTTACATTTTTAATTTTGGTTTGGTTATTTTGGGTTATTATTGAATTAAGGTCCCAGGGTAGAAAGTTGGTAGGTAGCCCAAATTGAAACTTGGCCAGTCGTGTTCTGTCGTTGGTTTGGCCTACATTTTACCGGTTTGGTTACTTTTGGGTTATTATTGAATTAAGGTCCCAGGGTAAAAAGTTTGGTCGCCCAATTGCGAAACTTGGCCAGCGTCTGTCGTTTTTTGGCCTACATTTTACCGGTTTGGTTAATTTTGGGTTATTATTGAATTAAGGTCCCAGGGTAAAAAGTTTGGTCGCCCAATTGCGAAACTTGGCCAGTCGTCTGTCGTTGTTTTGGCCTACATTTTACCGGTTTGGTTAATTTTGGGTTATTATTGAATTAAGGTCCCAGGGTAGAAAGTTTGGTTGCCCAATTGCGAAACTTGGCCAGGTCGTCTGTCGTGTTTTGGCCTACATTTTACCGGTTTGGTTAATTTTGGGTTATTATTGAATTAAGGTCCCAGGGTAGAAAGTTTGGTTGCCCAATTGCGAAACTTGGCCACTTGTCTGTCGTTGTTTTTGGCCTACATTTACCACCAGTTTGGTTAATTTGGTTTATTATTCGTAGGCGAAGGTTGCAGACCAGTGCGTGCGCCAGTTACTTACTTGGGTGGAAAAATTTGTATTCCATACTGGTGTTGGTTAGTACCCCACCTAGCAATTCAGTTTATTTGAAAGTAAAATTTTACGTTTGATCAGTTCGGTTAAGTATTTCTGCCAATTCAGCTTATTTGGCATTGAGCCCAATTGTTGTTTTGCATTGAAGATGATGCATCTGAATTGAACAAATTTATAAAAAGGAGAAGCGCCTATAAAGGTCTAATTACAAAGGTCTTGCCACTATAGATTCTGCCATAGAGCAAGAGGATTTACGCTTAGTGACTGCGCAGCTTTCCATATTAGAAACTAAAAAGTTGCTCTAAGTGAGGTAAATGTTAAAATTGAGGCTCTTATAGAAGAGGATGAAATAGAAATAACATAATTTACTTTAAGAGATTATTGATGATATAATTAACGTAGGCCTCCGAGCAAAAGAGTTTAGTAGCTCAGTACAGTTAAAGACCAGGTCTGATAATGAAACACAACACTTAACAAATGATGTTTGTGAAGTTAAGGTTAACAGATCTGTAGTTCAATTACCGAGGCTTGTACTCAAAACATTTTCTGGGAGTATTCAGGAATGGCAAGGATGGGCAGACAGTTTTCAATCAGCAGTTCATTCTAGTCAAGTGTTAAGTGCCGTGGAGAAGTTTAATTATTTGCGGTCCCTCTTGGAAGGGGAGGCAGCAAAGACTATAGCAGGATTAGCATTAACAGAGGCTAATTATAATGTGGCTTGGGATATATTAAAGAAACGGTTTGGTAAGCCAGAGATCTTAATTAAAAGCCACCTCCGTGCACTTTTAGCTATACCTCCTGTTAATAATCCTAATAGTGTCAAGGAGTTACGGCAGTTATATGATGAATTTGAAATTAGAACTAGGTCCCTGGACAACTTGGGTGTAGGAATGGAAAGGTATGGTATAATGTTGGTTCCTACACTGGAGTCTAAATTGCCTAGCTCAATTTTGCTTGAATTAAGTAGGAGACACTCTGCAGAACATGTGTACATCCCCCTTCAGCAGATGTTAAGTCTTTTAGGCACAGAATTAGCAAGACGAGAGGGAGTTGAGTTTGCACAGTGGGATGGTAAACAAGGGGACAAAGGCAGGCACAGCACCAAAGTTTCCACAAAAAGGAATAGCCCAGGTACAGTGTCAGCTCTACATGCCTCCTCTGAGAATAAATTAAAGGGAATCAAGGAATGCATATTTTGCGAAGGCAACCACAAGTCATATAAATGTGAGGTGGCTGAGGCCTTACCCTTTGAGGAGAGAAAGGACAGGGTAACTAAGTCCACAGCATGTTTTAAATGTTTTTTGAAAGGTCATAGAGCAAGGTTTTGTAAGTTTAAAATTTTGTGCAAAAAATGTCATGGTAGGCATCAGCCATTATTGTGTGAAAACACTCTTAGTAGGCCTACCCCAGAAGTAGAGACATCAGTGGCACATGCCACTGCTATGCAAGGGAGTAAAAGTAAAGGGGGATTATTGCAAACAACTGCAGCCTTATTAATTGGGAATGAGGGAGAAGCTACTGTAAGAGTGTTGTTTGATAGTGGTAGCCAGTGTAGTTTTATTAAGACCAGAATTTCCAGAAAATTGGTTTAAAGACTTAAGAGGGAAAATTTAAGAATTTCTGGGTTTGGGGGTTCCGTTCAAAACCGAACCAAATTTAAGAAGGTAGAAGTTCTGGTTAAAGGGTTGTTACCGCAAAGTCCCACTATCAAGGTCCAAGCTGTAGAGATTGAGGAACTTTGTACTCCAGTCACTACTTGTTTAGATATGGCATGTGTCCAAGAATTGCAAGTTAAAGGAATTAATTTGGGCAATAATAAGTTTGAGGGAACAGAAGATATTAGTCTTTCGATTGGAGCTGACTATTATTGGGACTTCATCACTGGTAATATTGTCCGTACATCTCAAGGCCCGGTAGCTATTGAAAGTAAGCTAGGCTGGATGCTACATGGTAGTTATTGCAATGAAATGGAAGTTAAGGCTCTTTTTGTTAAGATTGAGGAGAACAGCCATGGCCTGGAAAGGCATTTGAAAGCGTTTTGGGAACTTGAATCTATTGGCATAAAGGACAACCAGGCAAGTACAGTGAACAATGATGTTTTAGAGCAATTTGAAAAAGGGATTGGGTTTAGAGATGGTTGCTATGAAGTTGGCCTACCATGGAAGGATTCTTGCAAACCCGGTTCAAACCTTCAGCTAGCTAATCGGAGGTTGGAGACTTCATTGTACAGGCTAAGAAAAAATGAGGAGTTGTTAATTGAATACGATGAGGCCATCCTAAGTTATGTAAGGGAGGGCTATGCTGAAAGGGTGCAAGGTGAGCTGGTGAGCCAGGAGGCACATTATCTGCCACACCATGCAGTGGTACGGCGAGACAAAACTACCACCAAACTGAGGGTAGTTTTTGATGGCTCAGCCAAGGACAAAGGTGGTGTGTCCTTGAATGACTGTTTGGATGCTGGGCCAAATTTAAATGCAGATTTATTTTCCTTGTTACTGAGATTCAGGTTTGGTAGAGTAGCATTGACTGCAGATGTGAAGCAAGCCTTTTTGCGGATAAAGTTAAAACCAGAGGACAGAGATGCAGTAAGGTATCTGTGGGTGGATACGAAAGACTTGTTGGAAAATGAACCTAAGGTTCAAGCATATAGAATGAAGTCAGTGTTGTTTGGCGTCAGCTCTAGTCCATTTCTGTTGGCAGCTACTATGCAGTACCATTTTAAGAAATATTCTGAAGTCTATCCTAACACTATTGAACACATAAGGAAAAATTTTTGTTGATGATTTGCTATTTTCCGTGGATAATACAGAAATGGCTAAACAGATATTCATGGAGGCTAGAGCTATAATGAGGGAGGCTGGCATGGAGCTTAGAAAATGGCAGACCAATCATTCGCAATTACAAGAGTTTATGAGTCATTCCTGTGTAGTACCTGATGCAGCAGAAAGTATTGAGGATTCTGGTATTAAGGAGTTGTGGGCAATAGATGCAAAGGTGCTAGGCATTGTTTGGCAGCAAGATGATGATTTGTTTACCTTCAATGTGAAATCTTTAGTAGAGCTGGCTGAGAATGAGACAAGGTGGACAAAACGTACAGCTCTTAGTTTGGCTTCAAAGGTCTTTGATCCTCTTGGATTCCTGGCTCCATTTGTGATAAAGTCAAAAATTTGGTTTCAGAGCCTCTGGGAAATTGGACTTGGTTGGGACCAAGAGTTACCTGATCATATGGTGGTAAAGTGGAAATATTGGTTCAAAGAATTGGCACATCTTGGAGACATTGAAATCCCAAGATGGTACTTTGGAGAGTTGAACAATAGTCCAGACAATTTGGAGCTGCACATCTTTTGTGATGCAAGTGAGGAAGCCTATGCAACTTGTATTTATATAAGAGGCGCATTGCAAGAGGAAGTAAGTTGCAGGTTGGTTGCTGCAAAGAGTAGAGTAGCACCTTTGAAAAGGCTTTCTGTCCAAGGTTGGAATTGATGGGTGCCGTTATTGCTAGTCGGCTTGCAATTACAGTGCGAATGTCTTTGGCCCTCTATGAAATTCCAAGCTATTATTGGACAGACTCCACTATAGTTTGGCACTGGTTAAGAAGTCAGGCAAGGAAATGGAAACCATTTGTTGCCAAAAGGGTGGAGGAAATTCAAGCGCACACAGATCCCAAGCAATGGAAGCATTGTCCAGGCATCCAAAACCCCGCTGATTTACCAACACGAGGAATTTCAGTGAAAGATCTTTCACAGTCAAGTTTGTGGTGGAATGGGCCAGAGTGGCTAAAACTTGGAAGTGAAAACTGGCCTTCTAATCAGCCTATTGTAGGAGAATGCCAGGCTGAAGAAGCATGGGTGAGTGAGGTGAGAAAATGCGCTGTGAACAGTTGTCAAGTTATGCAGCAGGACCCCATATTGAGGCTTGAGGACATTAGCAGTCTGAAAAGATTGTTAAGAGTGACAGCATGGGTATATAGATTTACCAACAACATTAAGGGAGAAACAAGAAGGGAAGGAATTCTGAACAGTAATGAGATTCAGCAAGCCAGGAAATACTGGGTGGTATATATGCAGAAGGAAAAACTTGGTGAAGAGAGAGAATTGCTCATCAGCCATCCATTACAGGTTCTACCAACACATTCTGCGCTCAAGGGTTTGGATGTGTTTTTGGATCAGGATTTATTGAGAGTAGGAGGTAGACTACAGTTTTCTGGGCTTCCAGAGGAGAAAAGACATCCAATTTTGCTACCTTCTGGGGGGCACTTTGTGGGCCTTTTGATCCTGGATACTCATCATAAGCTGTTACATGCGGGAGTTAGAGAAGTGATAATAGAGATTAGACAACAATTTTGGATTCCCAAAATTAGACAAGTAGTAAAAAAGGTCTTGCATAAATGTGTGGTTTGCAAGCGTTGGAGTGCAAAGCCTTATTATGAAAAGGTGGCTCCACTTCCAAGAGAACGGTGTGTCTATACTGCCCCATTTGATGTAGTCGGAGTAGACTTTGCAGGGACTGTCTATGTGTATGAGCGAGGGGAGTCTAACAAAGGTTATATATGTCTTTTCACCAGTGCTACCACCAAAGCAATCCATTTGGAGTTGGTAAGCAACTTAAGTAGTGATGTATTTCTTTTGGCCTTTAAAAGGTTTGTGAACAGAAGGGGTTTCCCAAATAAAATCATATCGGATAATGCAAAAACCTTCAAAAAGGGCTGCAAAGGAACTCCAAGAAATTTGGTCCTTGCTAAAAGAGGAAGGATTCCAATCCTACTTTTCACACCAAGGGGTACAGTGGGAGTTTATTGTTGAGAGAGCACCATGGTGGGGAGGATTTTGGGAAAGGCTAGTGAGAAGTGTAAAGTGTCCATTAAAGAAACTTTTAGCTAATGCTCATTTGAGCAAAGAAGAATTCTGCACTGTTTTATGTGAAGTAGAAGCAATGGTGAACAGTAGGCCTATCACTTTTGTTTACAACAGTATGCAGGATGCAGAGCCATTGACACCAAATCATTTTCTTTGTGGTAAACGATTAACATCAAGCCCCAGTGTGCCAGAAGACTTGCAGCCTATCCAGAGCACTCAAGGAGAGTTAACCAGACGGTTCAGGTACCTTGAAGAGCTACAAGATCAGTTATGGAAGAGGTGGCAGATGGAATACTTGCCAGAACTCAATTATTACCCATCAGGCAAGGTAAAGGGCTCCAATGCAAATTGTATCAAGGTGGGAGACGTGAATGATTGGGGATGAAAGACCAAGGCAATGCTGGAAGCTTGGCATAATTGAAGTTGTTTGTTGGCAAAGACAATTTAGTTAGGTCTGCACTGGTAAAGACTTCAGGAGGAAAGTTAAAGAGGCCTATACAAAAACTCTATGCTTTAGAAATCAGCAAAAAACACAGATAGTCAAGATGAAACATTTGAGTTCCAGCCTCATCGAGAAGGCTTGGCTAACCTTGCAGAAGGTAACGACAACAATGCCTCTTCGGTGGGGAGTGTTAGAAAATCTAGAAGAGGAAGAACCATTGTTGTCCCAAGGCGATATGATGACTAAGCTGATTGATGCAGCATTGCTTGTATATATTAAGTTAAGGTGTATATATATCCATCTCATAATTGTAAGGTTAGTGAAAAATTAACTTAATTTAGAGCTAGCATTTTTGAGCTCTTGTGGCATCAGTGTTTGGTCACGCTGGTTGGCATCATTTGGGGCGCTGCGCGTCTTTTCTACTCGTTTGTGGGATGTCGTACGTACAGGGTGTGGTCGATAGAGATTAGAGAGCTCTCTTGCAATTCAGTTTGGTTGTTTAGATACAAGATTGTTGCACCGTGCAATAGTCCAGGTTGCGTTGTTGTTGCAAGGTTGAGAAAGAAGACCATAAATAGTACCCTTTTGTTTACATTAAATTCATGTAACAAAGGTCTAAGGTAGGCCCGCATCGAGTCAGCAACCCTGAGGTTACCTGAGGTAGGACCTAATAGGATCTCAAATCCGTAAGTTTTAATTTAGCTTAACTTGGGCTTTAGGTAGAACAGGCCCTTTAGAATTTGGCCGTTCACGGCTCAGCTGGGATTTTGAACCCGACAAATAAATAAAATAACAAGCAGTCTGAAAAGATTGTTAAGAGTGACAGCATGGGTATATAGATTTACCAACAACATTAAGGGAGAAACAAGAAGGGAAGGAATTCTGAACAGTAATGAGATTCAGCAAGCCAGGAAATACTGGGTGGTATATATGCAGAAGAAAAAATTTGGTGAAGAGAGAGAATTGCTCACCAGCCATCCATTACAGGTTCTACCAACACATTCTGCGCTCAAGGGTTTGGATGTGTTTTTGGATCAGGATTTATTGAGAGTAGGAGGTAGACTACAGTTTTCTGGGCTTCCAGAGGAGAAAGACATCCAATTTTGCTACCTTCTGGGGGGCACTTTGTGGACCTTTTGATCCTGGATACTCATCATAAGCTGTTACATGCTGGAGTTAGAGAAGTGATAATAGAGATCAGACAACAGTTTTGGATTCCCAAAATTAGACAAGTAGTAAAAAAGGTCGTGCATAAATGTGTGGTTTGCAAGCGTTGGAGTGCAAAGCCTTATTATGAAAAGGTGGCTCCACTTCCAAGAGAACGGTGTGTCTATACTGCCCCATTTGATGTAGTGGGAGTAGACTTTGCAGGGCCAGTCTATGTGTATGAGCGAGGGGAGTCTAACAAAGGTTATATATGTCTTTTCACCTGTGCTACCACCAGAGCAATCCATTTGGAGTTGGTAAGCAACTTAAGTAGTGATGTATTTCTTTTGGCCTTTAAAAAGGTTTGTGAACAGAAGGGGTTTCCCAAATAAAATCATATTGGATAATGCAAAAACCTTCAAAATGCTGCAAAGGAACTCCAAGAAATTTGGTCCTTGCTAAAAGAGGAAGGATTCCAATCCTACTTTTCACACAAAGGGGTACAGTGGGAGTTTATTGTTGAGAGAGCACCATGGTGGGGAGGATTTTTGGAAAGGCTAGTGAGAAGTGTAAAGTGTCCATTAAAGAAACTTTTAGCTAATGCTCATTTGAGCAAAGAAGAAACACAAAATGGTGCTCAAGCGCTTTCGTCTAATGACATCCTCAGGAACACTGAAGTACATAAAAAGGTTAAGCCTATATATAGGTTACAGAAAGAAAAAAGAAAAAATAAATAACATACATACACACACACACACATACATATAATATAATATATATATAATACATATCTATATATACAAATACATACACACATACATACATACATATATATACAATAAACAGAGAAGTAAAAAATAATAAAAAAATTATAAAAAATTAAAAATTAAAACCTTAAAAGATTACCAGTGAGGCGTACAGATTTTGTAATGAAAAATATCGATTTTTAGCACAAGATCAAATGGATTATAAAAATACAAATTTATACTAAAAAAAAAAAAAAAAAAAAAAAAAAAAAATGCAAATTAAAAGTTAATCGATTTTAGCACAAGATCAAATGGATTATAAAAATACAAATTTATACTGTCCGGGTTTTAACACAATGCTGCCTATGGTCAGGTTTCGATATATATAAAAAAATAATAAAAAAATAAAATGAAAATTAACCCATTAACGGCCAATGTCCCATTTTTGGGACACCACTTTTTAGGTGGATAGAATCATTACAGGAATGATTAATTAATTTTTTTCCTTTTCAGAATGTAACTCACAATCATATCAAAGTATCCCATAAAAATAATCATATATGGTTGACAATTTTTATCACCAGGTGGCGCCAAAGTTGTGCGATTTTTGGTGAGAAGACACGTTAACACGTGAATGCCCTCAGTTCCTCACTGTCTGCATAGGAGGAAGGTCGGTTGTGTTAGTAGTGTGTATTGGTAATAAGAGAACACGAGAAAAGCATCAACTGATTTGTAAAATATAAAATGTAAGTATTGTGTTGTTTATAATTTTGCGTCCCATTTTTGGGACATTGGCCAGATATTAGCAATTTGATCTAAATGTAGTTCATTTGCTTTTCATCATTTATAATTATTTTATGCAAAATTTACACACTAGGCCTTTTATTAGTAAACTCCAACATTTATGATTTATATTTATATTATATATATTAATTATATATATATATATATTTATATATATAGAATCACATTTCAAGATGAAAACTTGGTATATGATGATATTATTTCTTTTCAGAGGCCTACTCTTTAGCATTATGACACGAAGATCTTATTGACAACTAATGAAGTTGCCAATGCGCTAATGAACTTGAGTGATGATGAAGCATCGAATGAAAACGTGGAGGTTGCAATTATTCCTCCAAGTCCAGATGAAATGACAGATGATGAAGCTATCAATGATGAAGACCTCCCTGAAGAAAGCATTCTTCAAGATGTTGCAGGTAGGCTGGAGTTGATTGTTCACAACAATGACGGTGGAGCAATTGAATCAACTGAGGTTTCAGCAACTCAACCTCCTTCAGGTAAGCATAGAAAAATTGACACCAGTTCAATTCCTAAATGGAAAAAATGTTCTCCAAAATATAAAGGTGTAATGAATCTGCCCCTCTCAAAATAGTTATGACAAACTAGATGGGCTGAAGGGTAAGAGCATTTTTAACATTTTGAAGAATTTCTGACTGATGAGTTATTGAAGTTTATTGTTGATCAGAGTATGACATATGCTAAGCAGAAAAATAATCCTAATTTTACTGTCAACAGTGAAGAGATGAAAATATTTCTAGGAATTATTCTGCTGAGTGGGTACCATAAACTTCCTCAACAAAATATGTACTGGGAGCAATTGCCAGACGCAGGTTTGCCCTTTGTTTACAATGCTATGTCGAGACAAAGGTTCAAGGAAATAAAAAGGTTTCTTCACTTGAATGACAATGCCAACATTGATAAAAATGATAAAATGTATAAGCTGAGACCATATCTAGATGCTCTAAGAGAAAACTTTCAGAAATTTGGCATTTTTGATTCCCATTTGTCAATCGATGAAATGATGATAAGGTATTATGGCATGCATTCTGCTAAAATGTTTATGAGGGGTAAGCCAATAAAATTTGGCTACAAGTTTTGGTGTCTTTGTGGCTCCGATGGATACCTATACAACTTTTCCCCGTATCTTGGTAAGGGCAGTGAACCTAGCAGTGGACCTCTAGGAATAAGGATTATAAATAACCTAACAGCAGTAATTCCTGAAGCTGAAGCTGCAAATCACGAAATCTTTTTTGATAATTTCTTTACAAGCATTATCTCAAAAAGGAGATAGTAGTGCAAATCCCAAAAGTTATTTCAGAATATAACAAATCAATGGGAGGGGTAGACCTACTAGATAAACAAGTGTCCCTATATAGGGTCAGAATACGTGGGAAGAAATGGTGGTTCCCACTGTTTACGCAACTGCTTGACATTGCTATTGTGAACTCTTGGAGGATTTATCAACATGCAAATCCAGATGAGACACACTCCCTGCTAGATGCAAGAATGAAAATTGTTTTGGCTTATGTTTCAAAGCCTTCTCCATCAAGCCGTAAACGCCCTGGCGCACAAAGAAGTAGGCTTTTGGGAGGAAGAGTAAGTGAAGATATCAGGTTTGATCAAGGAAATCACCTTGTGATGCCAATTCAGACACAACGTCGCTGTGCATTATGTGGCAAGAAAACAAAGAGAATTTGCAGTCGTTGTGATGTTCCACTCCATGATCTGTGCTTTGCAACTTTCCACACTAAATAATATCGATGAACTACAGTAATTGGCCATGCATATCAAGAAGGGCCTTTATTTTGCGTGAAAAATAAAATTCTATTCCAAAACGAAATATTTTCCCTTTTTCAATTTATTTCACTATTTTTCATTATGTAAGTTGGTTTATTATTTCCATTGTTCATTAATACGTCTACATTATGAAAAGAAGTGAAACATGTTTTCATTTTGATATATAGTTTGTTTACATTTTTGTTCTTCATAGAAAAAGAAAAATAAACAAATTTGAAACTTTTAATTTTTCTTACCCTAAAAACTCTATGCGTGACGGCCAATGTCCCAATAATGGGACGCCATTTTTTAGGCCGAAGATAAGTAAAAATTAATTATTCAATGGTTGTAACGCTATTCTTAGGTCTTCTGGAGAAAAGATCAGTCATGATATAATTAAAATTCATTACAGAATAATTATGGCCTTTAATGGGTTAAAAGTTAATAAAGTAGAAAACAAGTTTACCAAAGATTTAATGTTTTACACTTCTTATCTATATGTTTTAAAGGAATTCAACATAACAGGATCGAGTTGAAAAAGACCTTTGCTTATGTTGAAGTTATTTGAAAGTTGGATAATGGCAGACTCAAGAATATTTCTATTAACAATGTTGCTTGAATGGAATAAAACTGAAGCATTATTCCAATCAATACAGTGGGCTAACTCTGACAAATGGACAAAAAGGGCACTGGACAACTGTCCTGTTCTAACGGAATATTGATGCTGTTTTATACGTATGTGCAAATCCTTTCCCGTCTGACCTATGTAAAAGGAATCACATTGTTTACAACCAATTTTGTAGATAATGCCTGAATTATGGTAGGGCTATTTTTTACTATGATATTTTTCACAATATTGTTATATGAAAATACTACATTAATATCCAAAAGTTTAAGTACATTAGCAATGCCTAAAAAGCCCGGGAAAAATGGAAGTACTAAAATATTTTTTGACAAAGTACGAGTGTTAATATTGACACGATAGAAAGTTCGTTTTGCCTTGTTGAGACAAGATTCCATAAACGCAGATGGATAACACAAATCACTTCCAATACCGTTGATTTTTCCAATTCGGCATCGATGTATTCCGGACTGGCGATCCTAAGGGCGCGGAGAAACATTGATGAAAATATGGCCTTCTTAGTGGGGGTATCATGTCCCGAGTAAAAGTGTACGTAGGACAAATTGTTTGTCGTTTTCCGATAGATACTAAACTTAAAACCTGGGCTTTCCCTATGTACACGCACATCCAAAAATGGGATTGAATTGTCTTGCTCAACTTCTAAAGTAAACTTAATGGAGGGGACTTGATCATTTAACTGAAGGAGGAAGCTATCCAGGTCACGATTCATGGGCCAGATACACAAAATATCGTCGACGTACCGCAACCAAGGGATGCCAACCCCCAGGATTCTCGGAATATAGGTAATTTCGAAAAACTCCATATAAATATTGGAGAGGAGGGGCGATAAGGGGTTGCCCATAGCCATCCCAAAAACTTGTTGATAATACTCGTTTTGAAAGTGAATTTACAGTCTTTGATGCAAAGCTTAATGAGTTCCAAAACAATGTGTGAAGGTAGTGGCAGGTCATACTTATGTAATTCTTGGGAGAGAAAGTCAAGCATATCGTCAATCGGCACTTTTGTAAACAATGAACAAACATCAAAACTAATCAATTTATCGTTAGTTCAGTACGTGCATTATTCAATTTTTCCGTAAGATCCATGGAATTTTTTACATGTGAATCAGAGATAGTTCCGAGAATGGGGGACAAGACTTTGACAAGCCATTTGGAGAGTTTATAAGTAATAGAGCCCACCGAGCTAATAATAGGGCGCATATATATATATGTATGTATATATATATATATATATGTATGTGTGTGTGTGTGTATGTATGTTATTTATTTTTTCTTTTTTTCTTTCTGTACCTATATATAGGCTTAACCTTTTTATGTACTTCAGTGTTCCTGAGGATGTCATTAGACGAAGCGCTTGAGCACCATTTTGTGTTTCCTTTCCTTCGTGGTTTTATTCATCATATATATATATATATATTCCAAATAGAAAAATAAAAAAAAATATAAATATTCATCTCTTTCTTTAACCTTTGTGTTAACCTAATGCTGTTTAACTTTCTTTATCTGATTCTATTTCCATTGAAGAATCATTATCACTAGATTGATTAAAGCAAATAGTTTCAATATCACAAGTACTGGTATTTATTGCAGATTTGGATGTTGACGAAGCCAATGTAGCACCATGTTTTACTTCACTTTCTTGGAATTTTGCATTTTGGGATATAAATACTAGCTTTGCTGCTCTGTCTGTGCTTAATTGGTTTCTTTTGGCTGTATGGATATTACTGTATGTGCTAAATGATCTCGGAGGTAATGAAAGGGCGAAATAGAGGTGTATGAGTTTGTGTGGTATAATATGTGAGTATGCATGCGTATGTATCTGGAATTCTGGATGTATGCATGTGTAGGGTATACAATAGATATAAATGTGTATATAAGTATTTATGTATATATTGGTATATATGTATATGGGTGTATGTGTATGTATATATATGGATGGTCTCGTGGGGGGGGGGAATATGTCATCGCGGGTCTAAAGGATAGTTAAGTGGGAGATTCAAAATCCGAGGCATGGATGGGAGAGTCCTGGAAAGGTTGGACAATGGGCAGTCAGCTCCCAGCCAGTGTTCTCGCAAGTTTAATGGATCTCAAGATACAAGACTTTCAGTGCAAGAAAGAGGCCAGTTTTTTCTGTAAATAGGCTGAAAAGGACATTCTATACTGGTACCATAGGCCTATTTATTATTATTTATTTATTTTTATAATATATATCATTGCAAAAGTATACCTTATAATTAAATTGGCAATATCTTATATTAAAAAAAAAAAAAAAAAAAAAAAAAAAAAAAAAAAACGTTTTTTTTACATCACTACAGTAGGCCTATCACTTTTGTTTACAACAGTATGCAGGATGCAGAGCCATTGACACCAAATCATTTTCTTTGTGGTAAACGATTAACACCAAGCCCCAGTGTGCCAGAAGACTTGCAGCCTATCCAGAGCACTCAAGGAGAGTTAACCAGACGGTTCAGGTACCTTGAAGAGCTACAAGATCAGTTATGGAAGAGGTGGCAGATGGAATACTTGCCAGAACTCAATTATTACCCATCAGGCAAGGTAAAGGGCTCCAATGCAAATTGTATCAAGGTGGGAGAAGTGATTGGGGATGAAAGACCAAGGCAATGCTGGAAGCTTGGCATAATTGAAGTTGTTTGTTGGCAAAGACAATTTAGTTAGGTCTGCACTGGTAAAGACTTCAGGAGGAAAGTTAAAGAGGCCTATACAAAAACTCTATGCTTTAGAAATCAGCAAAAAACAGATAGTCAAGATGAAACATTTGAGTTCCAGCCTCATCGAGAAGGCTTGGCTAACCTTGCAGAAGGTAACGACAACAATGCCTCTCGGTGGGGATGTTAGAAAATCTAGAAGAGGAGAACCATTGTTGTCCCAAGCGATATGATGACTAAGCTGATTGATGCAGCATTGCTTGTATATATTAAGTTAAGGTGTATATATATCATCTCATAATTGTAAGGTTAGTGAAAAATTAAACTTAATTTAGAGCTAGCATTTTTTAGCTCTTGTGGCATCATTGTTTGGTCCACGTTGGCATCATTTGGGGCGCTGCGCGTTCTTTCTACTCGTTTGTGGGATGTCGTACGTACAGGGTGTGGTCGGTTAGAGAGCTCTCTTGCAATTCAGTTTGGTTGTTTAGATACAAGATTGTTGCATCGTGCAATAGTCCAGGTTGCGTTGTTGTTGCAAGGTTGAGAAAGAAGACCATAAATAGTACCCCTTTTGTTTATATTAAATTCATGTAACAAAGGTCTAAGGTAGGCCCGCATCGAGTCAGAAACCCTGAGGTTACAGTGACGTAGGACCTAATAGGATCTCAAATCCGTAAGTTTTAATTTAGCTTAACTTGGGCTTCAGGTAGAACTGGCCCTTTAGAATTTGGCCGTTCACGGCTCAGCTGGGATTTTGAACCCAACAAATAAATAAAATAACACTGCAGTACAAATGGAACAGACCGGTTTCTTACCAAACAAAACCATTGTAACAGCTGTTATAGGCTACTAGAGTTTTACTGTGATAATTTTCTATGTTTCAGATACAAAGCTTGGTGAAGATTGTGTAGCCACCATGGCTAAGCAAGGACGAAAGACCAGAAAAAGTTCTGGTTCAAAGCTGAGTGATCTGGTGGGTCCAGGCAAGCAGTTATTTCCCACAGAAGTTCCAACCTGGAGAGCTGTGTTTCAGAGGAATCCTCGTCCAGGAAGAGAAGCTGCTTCTGGATGATATGAAGAGAGCTCAGTACCCTCTGCAAGATTTGGTTAAGGACTTGGCATCACTGGTACTGGCACAGTGGCGCAAAAGCAATGCCAAGTTCATTCTTCCTGTGATCATTCAAGAGAGATCCATTGCCAAGAAGATTCTTGTCAGGTGGAATGAAATGATTGACCGAGTGAATGGCAGAGTAAAGGCTGCAAAGAGAGAGAAGAGAATGTCTGAACTTGATACACTGTTTGACATTACAACCTGCAGACATGATATCACTCTCTGTGGAACTGAAGCATCTGACTGCTCTGGCTATGCTGCTAGAGTTCATGTCAACTGTGACTGTCCTCTGCCTCAGAAGATTCCAAAGCTAGAGCTAGAGTGGCTCCATTACCAGAGGATCAAAACCTCAGAAGTTTCTTGCTTCCGGATGGCATCTGTTGATGTAAAGGAAACAGTGAAGCAGGCGAAGGCTGCTAAGAGGAAGCAGGAAGAACAGAAGGCAGCTGAGAAGAGAAACAGAAAAGAGGAAGAAAAGGAGCTACTGCTTAGACCTGATGATGGTGATGATGATGAAGATACGGTGACTTCCTTGCAAGAGTCTCCAGGCAGAGCAGCTCCTACTGCTGACAGATTTTTCCAGTACTGCACCAGGCACAAGCTCCAGTGTCAACACTAGCAAAGTCTCCACCTCTGCCAGGAGGAACTACATGGATATCTCAAGCACTGCTGCGGCTGCAGTCAGGTTCAAGGTGGCAAACACTCCTGCAGCAGCCATTGCAACTGGTTTCTTGCAAGATTTCATAAAAGCTGGCCATCTATCTGCTGATAAGGCATATCTAGCTGTTGGCAGGATGAAGATGTGGCGGGGCAAGGAGTCTGTAACAGATGCCTCGGTGGAGGCCCTGGAGAAAAGGACAGAGGGAGAGGAGATCAAGGGAATTTTCTTTGATGGAAAACAAGATAAGAAGACAAAGATCATGAGGTACAATGAAGAAACTGGCCGCTTCCATCCTGATATTACAACTGAAGAGCACTATAGTGTTACTTGGGAACCTGAGGGGAAGTATCTCTTCCATTGTACACCAGAAGAACCTGAAGGAGATGAGAAACCTGCACTGAAGATAGCTCAGGCTCTGTTTGAGTGGATTAGTGCTCATGGTGCTAAATATACTATTGTGGTCCATGGTGGTGACTCCACCAACACAAACACAGGACCTGATGGAGGAGCCATCACTCACTTGGAGAGACTGCTAGGTCACAAGTGTCACTGGCTGATATGCCAGTTGCATATTAATGAACTCAGCCTCAGGCACATGATCATCAAGCTTGATGGTCCCTACACGCACAAGTCTGGGTTCAGTGGCCCAATAGAAAAACTTTTGGAGAAGATCAATGACATACCTGTCAACTTTAGCTTCAAGGCTCTGCCAGGAGAAGATATAATTGAACTGCCAGAAGACATTATACAGAACCTTAGCACTGACCAGAAGAACTGCTACCTACTGATCAAAGCTCTCAAGACAGGAGATTTGAGCAAGGAAGTTGCTGGTCTGAAGTGTGGCCCACTGAATCAGTCAGCCGCTGGCTGACTACAGTTGAGGCTCTGTTGATTCTGTGGATGAGGCAACATGGTCTGAAGGGGGAGGTGTTGAAGAAGCTGGAGGTGCTGCTGAAGTTTTGCCTGGACTTCTACTTCAAGATGTATGTTGAGATCAAGGTGAAGCACCACATGAGGTATGGACCTCACCATATTGTGACCGCTCTGGGACTGCTGAGAAGCCAGACCTCTGAAGTCAGGAACATAATCACTCATGTGATAGTTCGTGGAGCATATCATGCTCACAGTGAGAACCTCATTGCCTCTCTCCTGTGCAGTGAGGATGAAGAGGAGAGGGCATGGGGGGTTGAGATGATCAAGAAGATCAGAGGTAAGTCTGAGAACTCATAGAAACCCTAAACTGAATTTTAATGCCACTTCTCCAATTACTCTGATTAACTGGGATAAGGAGAAACTGTATGAGCCACTCTTCACTTGTAAGATGTCAAGAGGAGAAGTTGAGGAGCTTCTCAGATCTCCACTTAAAGTTGAGAACTTCTCAGTTCACACTCAAAGCTGTGAAAGAGCAGTCCAAGAAGATTCAGCTGCAGCTCATGCAGTGTATGGGCAAGAGAGAAGAGATGGTTTTGTTCGTGCTAGGATCGATCACAGAGAATTGTTGCCAGTTTTCAAGTCAAAGCAAGACATTATGAACATGTTTTAGATCTCTACAAGACCTGCTAGACAAATCAAGATGCTTTCAGAAGAAAAAATCTCAAAACATTCAGTTGACCAGCATATTATTACAAGCTGGGGGTGGAGGAGGGACTTATACAATTAAAGAAGAATTGCAATTGCAAAAAAAAGGTTGAACGTCACAGCAGCTTGCGGAAAAGTTGGGGCAGCTGCCATCACACTCAGTGATGCCGAAAAGAAAATAAATAAAAATTGGTGGAGGCGTTTCTAAAAAAAAGAAAATGCAAGACCAAGAAAGAACAAAAAGATTCTGCCTGATGAAGAGAACAGCCGCGAAATGTGGTGTATAGGAGACTAAAAATCATACAATTCCTTAGTTTTGGGCCATTTTGTGTGATTTTGGTTATTTTAGTGGTTATGAACCACTTTTGCTGATCTTAAATGGGTCCAAGCCTGCCCCTAGAAATGCTTAAGGATGTATGTGAACAATATGGAACATATGGAGGTCATTTGAGGCTGCCAAGTCTTTGAAATTGGCCAAAAATCCCATTTTCGACAAAAAAGTGCGATTTTGAACACTTAAATGCGATTTTTCGCAAAAGTTGCAGAAGACGAACCCCTCTTAAAATTCAATTTCACATAGGAATACATACTGCCAATCTTGAAATTCCAAGTTTTTCAATATTCGACCTGAGCATGATACACCCTACAGTTCGTGTCATGTGGCGTTATTTGGAGACACATACACACACACACAATGTACACACATTATATATATATATATATATATATATATATATATATATAGCATACCGAAGTATCAGCGTATTTCTGGCTACTATTTCACTGGTGTTTTTCTTTGAATTAATGTATCTTCTCTTGGTAATGAATCCCACTTTAAGTAGCTTCTCGTTGATTAGTTTCGCGTTGTATTAAACTTTGAATTATAGCTCGCTTATAACTATTTTCATGTATAAAAACTAAATATTTTCGTAGAAAGTAATTTCTTGTTCTGAATAGCAATCGTTTTAACGAATTTAAAGACTGTTGAAGGTTGTGTAGTTCTACTCAGTAGGTTTATAATGCGAGAAAACTAGACGTGATCTCCAAAAAGTGAGGGGCGCCACAAAACCACAAAACTTTTGATGCTGTTTATTGAGGGTGAACTTGCTCAACTTGCTCGCACACGAAATCTCAACCATCATCGAGAGATTTTGTCAATAAATATTGTAAATTGACTGACAAAAATTATGGTTTTTTTTAAGTCTTGCTTTAAGACTAAAGTTTTAAACTTAAGTTTACATCTATATATCTTAAATGGGGATAGTATGGAGGGGGGTGAGCTAAATGTGAGTCGAGCCCATAAATTTCTATCGGTATCCCTGGTCGGCTAGTCCTACATGTATGATACATTATCCAGTTCAAACCACACTTGAACAACTATACGAGTGAGTTTATGAACTCTGCATTAAAATCTCTCATCCTGATTAACAAATTTTCTTATGTTTCTGACTACTTCTGATTGTAAAAACAACTGTCCAGTGATATAGTTATGTGATGGTGTTCCTTTTCTGTCCAACTACCTAACGCAATGGTTAATCGATATTTTCAATCTTTCATCGACTCAACCAGTCAACTCTGAAACAATCTTCCTCAGTCCATCTTTCCGCCTGTCTATGACCTTCCATCTTTCAAACGCAGTGTCTAGGCATCTCCAAAACCCCGGACCTTGATTTTGGCTCTCTTCTTCTTCTATGGGGCGAGGGCGCTTTTGCGGGCATATGCTCTTGGCCCCTCATTCCTGCATAAAAAAAAAATACAGGGGCCGACAAGACCCCTGTATAGAGAGAGCAACTGAGCAGGGGTGAAGAAATCGCGGAGGCAGTACAGCACACCTAACCTCTTAGAAGCTGTTTTAAAAGAGAGTATATGTGACCTTTCCAGGAAAGATCACGAGAAAAGGAAATGCCAAGAATGTTAAGAGAAGAGGAAAGATTGAGTTGTGTGTTGTTGAAGTAAGGGATGGTCGTGTGGAAGATTGTGACGAGTAGATAGATGGAAGAATTGAGTTTTTGAGGCATCGAAAACCACATGGTTTTCTCTGCCACAATCAGAGATGGCAGAAAGATCAGAGGTCAGGTGTACCATAGCCGTCCTACGCGAATCATGGCGTGACTGTTGAGAAGAACGCTTTGTGAAGCGGATGGAGAAGTGAGGAGTGGAATCATCGGCATAGGAATGAATAGGACAGGAAATGCTACTTAAAAGATCATTGATAAATAAAAGGAAAAGAGTGGAAGACAGGACAGAACCCTGAGGAACGCCATTATTAATAGCTTTACGAGAAGAACAGTGGCCATCTACAAGCGCAGCTGTAGATCGGCCAGAAAGAAAATTAGAGAGAAAGGCACAGATAGAAGGATAGAAACTGAAGGAGGGCAGTTTCGAAATTAAGGATTTGTGCCACACTCTATCAAAAGCTTTTGATATCTAGCAGTCCAGGGCCGGATCTAAAAGTTGCGAGGCCCTAGGCAGATCTAGAAATTGCGAGGCCCTAGGCCTATATATATGAAAATATGGACTTAATTATCGGTACTATACCAGCAATATTAGAATCCCGCATAGACAGAACTATGCCAGCACTTAAAAATTAAACCAAACCAAAATAATCACTCATGGAAATTGTATAAGAAATATAAATAAACCATACAAATAAGTATAAATTATAATATGGATCAAGATTTGTATCGAAAATATAAGACAATGATTTCTAAGATTTATATAATATTATAGGTAATGACTTTCCATAGTATACAAACGTTTTTCATATGTGATGTATAAGAGATGTTGACATTTCATTTTTTATAATAGTGAGCGATCGACTTATCAGGCTAAATATTAATGCTTTAATATTTGGTTCAGATGCTCCTTGAATATTACACCAATGCTTTTCTACTTTTCTTCCAGCTAAACTCTTCAATTAATTGAGAATAATCTAATGAATTTGTTATATCGTTTTCTATTGATAACATACTGTAGCTAATGATTGCAATCTCGCTTGAGACATGGTGGAACGCAAATATGTTTTAATAAGTTTGAGACGCGAGAAACTTCTTTCAGCCGAAGCAACAGTAACTGGGATGGTTAATACTATTCGAAGTGCAACATAAACATTAGGATAAATCTCACTTAGTTGTTTTTGCACTATATAAACAAGGGTATTTCCGAGATCTGTTTTCTCAGGTATAAACCTGCAAAGTACTTTAAGTTCTTCATAGAGTTCTAAATCATTAATATCACTTGAACAGAACGCGCAAAACGGCTTGAGCGAGGCCCCCTTTGGCGCGAGGCCCTAGGCGATCGCCTAGTTCGCCTATAGCTAAATCCGGGCCTGTCTAGCACAATAGCAAAAGTTTCACTGAAATCCCGAAAGGAGGATCTACAGATCTACAGAAGCTAAGGCTAACAAAGACCCTAAGATCCACTCTAAGGCTAGCCCGAGAGAAAGGAGAGAGTAGGGGGTTAAGAGAAGAGAGGAGAATAAGGGGTTAAGTAAGGAGCAACACCTATCATTCGTGGGTTAACATTCATTCAGAAAAAGAGGGAAAAAGTCTCACCATCATCATCCGCCGGCCACTGCCGACAAGTCAGAAAAATAGTCGGAGAATATAGGAGAGGGGTGAAAGATGAAAAGAAGTAAAATAAGAACGCTTACAAACCATGCAAACACAGTCTTAACTCACTGTCATACCATGCAAACTACAAACATGCAAGAAAAGAGTTAGAGACATGCAAAGTAAGGAGGATAAGAAAAAAAAAAAAAGTAGGTAAAGTTAAACAAAAAGTGGGTTAGTTTACGCTATGAGCTACATCTACATTCGTGTTAGTCTAATTTTTTTTTTTTTTTTTTTTTTATTGCTGGCATCACACGCTGGCATGTCACAAGCTGGCATTCATCGTCAACAGACTCATCCTCGAGCACCACCACCAGAGCTCCTGTTGTTAACTTTCTTTTTTAATTTTAAACAACGTTAATATTTTTAAAATGTCTGTCAAGACGGTTCTTAAACACATTAACGCTGGTAGAATGAACGACTGACGCGGGAAGATTATTCCATTTATCAATTACTTTAAACGTAAAGAAGTTTTTAGCGATATTAGTAATGAAACGTCTGCCACGCAACTTGAATCCGTTATTGCGAGTATTACTATTATCGAAAGTGAACAATTTGTCAAAATTTACGTTATCGATGTTATTAACGATTTTGAAAACTTCAATAAGCTCCCCCCTTAATCTCCTAGTTTCGAGTGAATACAAGTCTAACACTTTAATCCTATCTTCATAAGGCTTATTGCGCAATGCCGGAATAAGTTTCGTGGCACGACGCTGAACCCTTTCTAACCTATCAATATCCTCACGCAAGTACGGGCACCAAAACTGAACGGCATATTCCAAATGAGGCCTGACTAGGGACTTGTAAAGGGGCAATATAATATCCTTCGATTTAAATTCGAAATTACGCGCTATGAAGCCTAACATCCTATTAGCTTTTGCGCAAGACTCCAGGCACTGGTTCCTAACCTTTAAATCTTTAGTTACGCGTACGCCTAAATCTACTTCCTCGTCAACGCTCGCTAAATCCCTATCATCCATCGTGTACACGTAATTATTGTTGCGAGAACCTATATGCAAAACTTTACATTTATCTACGTTAAATTGCATCTGCCACTTATCCGTCCACTCCATAATCCTATCTACATCGTCTTGGATCCTATTTCTATCGTCCTCGTTAACAACCTTACCGCCTATTTTAGTATCGTCCGCGAATTTTGACACGTTACTAATCAATCCTACATCTATGTCGTTAATGTAAATTACGAATAACAATGGGCCTAACACTGAACCCTGTGGGACACCACTACCTACCTCTAACCACCCCGATTCACTACCATTAACTACGACCCTCTGCCTCCTAGCACGAAGCCATTCTTCTAACCAGTTAGCTACCTGACCGCGGATACCGTGCGCTTTAACCTTCGCAATTAGTCTCCTATGCGGAACTGTATCGAACGCCTTTTTAAAATCTAAATAAATAACGTCAGCTGCCCTATGCCTATCGTATTCGCGCACTATTTCGTTATAAAATTCTAACAAATTTGTTAAACAAGACCTATGGCGTCGAAACCCGTGCTGACTACTATTAATCAAACCCCTACTTTCTAAGTGATCGATAATACGATCCCTAACTACGGATTCCAAAAGTTTACCGACAATTGACGTTAAGCTAATGGGCCTATAATTGCTAGCTACCGCGCGGTCGCCTTTTTTAAAAATAGGCGTGACGTTAGCTAATTTGAAGTCTTCAGGAATAATCCCCGTTTCGAGTGACTGATTAAAAATCTTCGCTAAGGGGCCTACGATAACGTCTTTCAAATCTTTCAAATGTCTAGGATAAAAAGCGTCAGGGCCTGGAGCCTTGCTAACTTTTAGCCTATCGATATAATGCGCAATCTCAGCCTCGTAAACAGTTATTTCATCTAAAATAGTCTCGCTACTAAATGGAACGATATCGTCAACGTCGGGGACATTATTTACGTCCTCTACGGTAAAAACTGTCGCAAAAAAGTTATTGAAAATACCCCATCGCCTGAGCGTCAGAAGCCAAAGCGCCATTTACATCCAATAGAGGGCCTATGTTATCCTTTACTGACCAAGAGTCAGAGAGATATGCAAGAAGATCGCCAGTAGAGCGTCCCTTGCGGAACCCATATTGACGATCTGAAAGAAAATTGTGAGAAGAGAGGTGTTTAAGATTAGATTAAAAAACTTTAGGATTAGATTAAAATACTTTAAGAAGGGAAGAAATCAAAGCAATTGGACGATAGTTGGAGGACTGAGAGCAGTCACCCTTCTTTGGGACAGATTGAATGAAAGCGAACTTCCAGCAGGAAGGAAAAGTACCAGATGAAAGACAATGACGAAAGAGTTTGCCTCGGCAGGATGTCACCACAGAAGCACAGTTCTTAAGAACAACAGGAGGAAACACATCAAGACCGTTCGCCTTCCTAGAGTTGAGTCCAGATCGGGCAGAAAGAATATCTTTAGAAGAGATTCTAATTTCAGACATAAAGTCAGAGGGGGGAGGAGATGGAGCACTGGAATCGTCCAGGATTGAATTGGAGACGAAAGTTTGAGCGAAGAGTTCAGCTTTGTCAGGAGAAGAGATGGCAACTGAGCAGTCGGAATGGAAAAGAGGAGGGAAAGAAGAGGAAGTAAAGTTGTTGGAGAGGTTCTTCGTTAGATGCCAGAAAGAGCGAGGAGAATTAGAATTGGATAGGTTTTCACATTTTTGTCTGATAAAGGAATTTTTGGCGAGTCGAAAAACAGATTTAGCACCATTCCGGGCAGAAATATAAACTGAATGAGTCACGAGTTGGATGGCGACGATCTGAGGCACTAACTATTTTGTTTGCTAGGTCTATTAATTATACAGAGGTACCAGTTGAATTTTTCCTTTCGAATGTAGTACCCATTTACAAAAAGGGTAGTAAAAAGGAGGTAAGAAATTATAGGTTTCTTAGTTTAACATTATTGGTAGGATAGATACTAGAAAGAATTATAAAAAATAATTTTCAAGATCATTTGGCAAATTTTAATCTTATTCAAGTTCCCAGGGCCAGCCCCAGCTATGTGCGGCCTGTGCGGCTGCACAGGGCCCCCATCAATTAGAGGGCCCCTCCAAAATTCATTTGTTCTTCTTATTTTTAGTTGCTATAGCATCACCAAACTTATAAAAACGACACAAAACCACATAAAAGAATGTAAATAAGCAGCATAAATAAACGTGTATTATTATATTTATATTTGTAGGCTACTTTTTGTCATTATGTGTTTAGAACTGTCACTGTTAAAATTCTTTTCGTTTAATTTTTTTCGTCTCTTTATGTACGTAATGTGGCGTGTGCACGGCGTATACGATATTATTATGTGTTTCTGTTCGGGTATCAATCTATTTTTTGTGACGGTATATTTTTTTGGTTATTATACGGCATATATCAATTATATCTAATATATCAACTCTCTATTACATCATCAGTTTATTGATCATAATATCGAGACATATAACAAATAAATCTGACCATCCGTCACCTCAACGGCGCCTCATGTAGTATTGCCATAGAGACTTCATCTGAAAATTCCAAATTTGCCGAAAGAGTTGAAAGACAACATGACAGCACTTGGACTCCTAAGTTACCTTCATCAAAAGCAGTTGGAAGAAATCTATCCCAATCTTTGGATAGCACTTCGGGTTGCTCGCACTCTCCCAATGACAGTGGTATTAGCAGAAAGAAGCTTTTCAAAACTAAAGCTCATAAAGACCTATCTCAGATCCACAATGGCACAAGATCGCCTCAGTGGACTCGTTATCATCAGTATTAATCAAGCGATTAGAAGGTAGCTGTCTTACGATAGTGTTATTGAAGATTTTGCCTCGAAAAAATCAAGGAGGTACAGATTATAAGCACTTCAGAGTACTGGTATTTATAGTTTGACAAACATTGATGTTTTTTGTTAATTTTTCTAATCATGGTTGCAGTTGGCTTCAACAATTTTCCTTTATTTCTTCTTCTCTTATTTATCATTTTATCAAACTATATTTACAATTGTCAACTTTATTTTCCGCCATGGCTTATTATTTTCTCCACATTAAAATCATTTCAAATTTATACTCTACGTTGTAATTTTGAATATTTGTAATTCTTTAAATAATAAAAGAGGAACACTGATACTGATTTACCTTCTTGTTATGTATTTGTGAAAGATATATATATATATAATATATATATATATATATATATATATATAAGGGGGCGCCCATATAAAAGCTTGCCTAGGGCGCCAAGTACCCCCTTGTGCCACGGTATATATATATATATATATATATATATATATATATATATATATATATATAATATTGGGTGTTTGCTTTTATCAAGATGATGTCCTCATAGAAAATCAGAAACATATGTGGGGCCCTGGGAGGGTTGTGTAAGGAATGGGGGCCCCCAGCCATCTTGCACAGGGCCCCTCAGAAGCTAGGGCCGGCACTGCAAGTTCCCAACATTGATTTAGATCAGGAAGGTCTTTCTTGTCTAATATCTTAGAATTTTTAGTTTGTAACAGAACAGGTAGATAATGGAAATGATGTAGATGTTATTTATTTGGATTTTAGTAAGGCACTTGACAAAGTTCCACGTACGAGATTTCTATATAAATTAAAAGCTCATGGGATATCGGGGTCAGTTATAAATTGGGTAAAAAAATGGTTAAAAGACAGAACAGAGAGTAATTTTAGATGGTTATGAATCTGGGTGGCAGAAAGTGAAAAGTGGGGTACCACAGGGATCAGTGTTAGGTTCATTACTCTTTATTTTATATCTAAATGATTTAGAGAATGGAGTAGGGAGTAAAGTTTCTAAATTTGCAGATGATACAAAAGAAATTGCGTTACAAATATAGAAAATTCTTATAAACTACAAAAAGATCTTGACAGATTAGTTGCCTGGACTAGTAAATGACAGCTGGAATTCATTATTAAAAAATGCAAATTATTGCATTTTGGTAGAAATAATGAAAACTTTAGTTATGAGATGCAAGGAAACTGGTTAGAGGATGTTAGACAGGAAAAAGATCTGAGTATTATGGTTAATAGTGATCTAAAATTTTCTAAGCAGTGCTTAGAGCAATGGTTCCCAACCTGCTCGTCTTTTAACACTATGTTAATAAGTGTTAATAACAAAAATGTACTTATTAAACGTTATGTAAACATGATACCAGCTTAGCAACATGGAAAGTGGGCCATGAGTTATTCAAATCAGCTCCAGTCGGCCGTCGCCTAAAAAAGGTTGGGAACCACTGGCTTAAAGGCAGGCCCACCGAAAGGGTGGGGATACCGTGGAAAAATCCCCTGGGCCCGGAAAGAGGGGGGATAAAATCTAAAAATATTAATAAAGTAATTGATTAAATAACAGAGAGGAAATATAATTAATGAACATACATTTTATAGAGATTATCATAGTCAAACTGAAACAGATAAAATATTATCTGCGGTCCACCAATTCCCAAGACCGACTGACAGAGCTGGGAACCACTGTTAAATTGAAAGCCAGTTAGCCCGTACTTTAAATTTCATCAGAATCATTTACCACTTTGCTAGAGAGAAGGCAAAGAAAATACACTTCTAATTATGAAAATCTTGCAGTAAACAATTGTCTTGCCTGCATGGACTGGTACTGCATTTGTAAATTGTATGGTGATAGAATTAATATAATTGATTTGAAAAATAAAATGGTCATTTTCTTCTGAGTTGTTTATTCATACTATATGTTTTTAATAGTGACTTGGACATATAATCAGTTTGCTTGTTATGTACACAAAAACATTCATAATAAAATACTGAGTAAAAAGGGGGCCCATATACCAATCCTTCACCGGGGCCCGGGGCAGCTCTCGGCGACCCTGCTTAGAGGCTACAAATAAGGCAAATAAAATGCTTGGTATTATTAAGAGGAATGTTAGTTACAAGAGTAAGGAAGTCATCTGTAAATTATAGAATTCTTATGTTAGGCCTCACTTAACATACTGCATTCAAGCTTGGTCCCCTCACCGTAGACATGATATTAATATGCTTGAAGGTGTGCAGCATAGGGCAACCAAGCTTATCCCTAACCTAAGAAGATTGGATTACGGGGAAAGATTAAGGAACTAGATATGCTTAGTTTTGAGAGACGTTGTTTGGGGGGAGATATGCTAGAGATGTTCAAAAATGTTTTCAGGTTTGGACAGTTTAGATGTAAGTGTTTCTCATTAGAGGGTGATGGATAGGCTGACCATACGTACCGTTTTGAACGGGACAGTACCGTTTTTTTTATGGGTTCTGTATGGGTTCTGTCACTGAAGAATAATTGTAAGCTCAATATGTTTATGTACTTACTTTTTCATGAATACAGAATATTACATAACCCCCGTCCCTTTTTTGCCATCCCAATGTCCCGTTTTTGTCTCAAGGAAATATGGTCAGCCTAGTGATGGAATAACTCGAGACCATAATAAAAAAATTAGAAAACAGGTTTGTAGACTTGATCTACGAAAATACTTTTTCAGTCATAGAATAATAGATTTTTGGAATGACTTGCCATATGATGTGGTAAATAGTAGCTCCTTAGTTAGTTTTAAGAGAGAATGGAAGAGATAGTTTGTAGATTGTAAATAGTGTATATTCTTAGCTTAAGTTATGTAGGCTACTTTGGTAGCTCTGTAAATAGTTTTATGTTACTTAGCTGACTCGAGATTGCCATTTTGCACAATTTTTTTATTATAAAATATAGCTCGTGACTTGGATAAGCTCGATAGGCCCGAGTGGCTTCATGTTGTCCAAATGAAATGTAATGTAATCATGAGTAAAGGTCACAATGACCTACTGTTGTATGGATTTGGAGAAAGTTCAGGCAAAGTGCTTAGCTTTAAGAGAGTTTAGAAATCAAAGTTGTTAAACCCAACGGCCCTTCGAGACAAATTTGAACAAGACTTAAGCGCCATTTAATAATGCATCCATGTATTGATGCAATATATATTCGATTTAAATTAAATAAACATGGCCGCCGCATAACCTGTGTAGAAAGGACACCTCTCTATAAATCTATGATGACCGTTTACCTTGAGTGGCTTTTATACACAGGTTTGACTATATTGCGTTAATTTTATTAATGCTTTTCAAGTTTGAGAATGCAGTAAAAATAATTTTCATGATAAATAATGCATATAACACTCAATATAAAGCATTTTGCAGATAATTTCCAAATCCATATTATAGTTTTATAATATGGGTTATGGCAAGAAACTAAAATATATATAGGACGAGATAATTATAATAACCTATCTATAATATAAATGAGGCAGAGTCTGTCAAGTGTGTCAAAAAAATTATTTCAAAAGCTCAAATCGGATACCGAAGATTTTGAAAAGAAATTATTAAGGTAGTGAAAATATGAGAATAAAAACCCACTCTAATAGACAGAGTTTATTTCCACGACAGTTTCGACGCCCACTGGCATCCTCCTCGGGTGGATACAGAAACACAAATGAAACAAAACAAGAGGGAAAAAACAGTTCAGGGATCGACCGTTAAGAAATTCGCACCTAGGTTGGATTCCATTCTCTCGAGACAGGAGGGGCATTTCATTAAGTACATTCGCACAAATTTAAAACTATCTTCCTGTTCTAAACATACAGATTCTATTATTTTTACATAATTATTACATTTATAATTAAATTTATTACATTTAATATTGCATAATTATTAATTACAGAAATTATAAATTTATTATTACATTGGTTATTACATTGTTGTTTATTATACAGAAATTATAAACCGAAAAACGAATGAAAAAAGGCGATTAGGAAATAATCCAGAGACCATTGAGAAATTCGCACCTAGGTTAGATATCGTTCTCCCGAAACCAGAAGGGCATTTTATTACAGGGTCAGCTTATAACTACATTTCCACAAATTAAAAATATCTTCTTGTTCTATACATACAGATCCTAATGTTTTGACATAATTACTGCATATATTTATTTCCACATTAATTACTTCCATTATTACATTTACTAAAAGCGAGTAAGGAAACATTCCAATCCAGAGACATTTAAGAAATTCACACTTAGGTTCGAACACGTTCCCACGACTCCGTAAGGGATTTATTGACCAAGAATCTCATTAAAGGGTCTAACTTATAAGTACCTTCGCACAAATTAAAATTATCTACTTTTTCTATACACACAGATTCTATTATTTTTCTTTTGACATAATTATTACATTTATAAAGTACCTAGCCAAAATAATCATGCTATAGATTGGGAATCAAGTAAGTACCTTCGCACAAATTAAAATTATCTACTTTTTCTATACACACAGATTCTATTATTTTTCTTTTGACATAATTATTACATTTATAAAGTACCTAGCCAAAATAATCATGCTATAGATTGGGAATCAAGTAAGGTACTTTATAAATGTAATAATTATGTCAAAAGAAAAATAATAGAATCTGTGTGTATAGAAAAAGTAGATAATTTTAATTTGTGCGAAGGTACTTATAAGTTAGACCCTTTAATGAGATTCTTGGTCAATAAATCCTTACGGAGTCGTGGGAACGTGTTCGAACCTAAGTGTGAATTTCTTAAATGTCTCTGGATTGGAATGTTTCCTTACTCGCTTTTAGTAAATGTAATAATGGAAGAATTAATGTGGAAATAAATATATGCAGTAATTATGTCAAAACATTAGGATCTGTATGTATAGAACAAGAAGATATTTTTAATTTGTGGAAATGTAGTTATAAGCTGACCCTGTAATAAAATGCCCTTCTGGTTTCGGGAGAACGATATCTAACCTAGGTGCGAATTTCTCAATGGTCTGGATTATTTCCTAATCGCCTTTTTTCATTCGTTTTTCGGTTTATAATTTCTGTATAATAAACAACAATGTAATAACCAATGTAATAATAAATTTATAATTCTGTAATTAATAATTATGCAATATTAAATGTAATAAATTTAATTAATAAATGTAATAATTATGTAAAAATAATAGAATCTGTATGTTTAGAACAGGAAGATAGTTTTAAAATTTTGCGAATGTACTTAATGAAAATGCCCCTCCTGTCTCGAGAGAATGGAATCCAACCTAGGTGCGAATTTCTTAACGGTCGATCCCTGAACTGTTTTTTCCTCTTGTTTTGTTCATTTGTGTTTCTGTATCCACCCGAGGAGGATGCCAGTGGGCGTCGAAACTGTCGTGGAAATAAACTCTGTCTATTAGAGTGGGTTTTTATTCTCATATTTTGACCTTCACGTAAAAAAGTGAAGTTTTTTGCATTTAAGGTAGTGAAAGCTTAATATTTAATTTAAGTTCACGAGGAACTTTTATGAAGCTTAACAGTTGACTCCCCCCCCTCCCTAATTGGGGGTGCCGTAGGCCACCCAACTACTGGCCCCAGCACCGCAGGTCTAGCTAAATGGGCCTGTAGGGCCCACTTTAGCTAGAAAAGAACGCAACAATGAAAATCTTAAGCTTCACATCCGAACCCATTGTATCAGGATTTGTGAAGCTTAAGATTTTCATGGCTGCGTTCTTTTCTATAGTTTTATTGACGGAATAATTGACTCTTCAGTAACTGACGGACCTCAGGTCTAGTATTCTAGCTAAAGTGGGCCCGTAGGGCCCACTTTAGCTACTACTACTAAATAAGTATTTTCCAGCTAACTATATTGTCAAACCGTGCTTTTACATGACAAAGAATAAGCAATACTGAAAGTACATTTATTATTTATCTAAAAGTAATAAAAAGCTGAGTACACATCAGGCAACTTGTTCACATATGAATACGAAACGTATAAAAGTAATCAAAACTAAAAAATAACAAAAGTGAGTGAAGCCCCATAAGGGGCCGTTCAAAAATTACGTAACGCTAGTTTTGCTAAAACTTGACATCCCCACCCCCTTATAACGTTCCGTAACAACGCTAGACCAGACATCCCCTATTAGGGGTTACATAACATCTTAGTAGGTGTCTGGTCTAGCGTTACGGAACGTTACAAGGGGGTGGGTGTCAGGTTTTAGCAAAAATAGCGTTACGTAATTTTTGAACGGCCCCTAATTATAACTTTTATAAAAACGATGAATGTTCAGGTTGTTGAAGTAACAGATACAAAGTAACATGGGTGGCATCATGTAGTACTACACTCGCCCAGTAACCCCACTAGGTTGTTTCAGGAGACTTATTTTTATTTCCACGAAACCAAGCCTTAGTTTATTGTTGTAGCTTCGACTCTACTCAGCTCGACGAAAGACAAATTAACTCAAACTATATTAGGTTATATACAGGGTGATTCAAAAGTCAGGTTACATAGGGTTTTTCTGTTTCTTTGCAGGTAAATGAGTTATGAGATGTTATCGAAGGAGGAGCGCATTGATGTGATATTCCTAGCTGGCTGCATAAGTGCATTGCCGTTAACGGTGGCCATATCGAACATGTGATGTGACTATTCCTCTGTATCATTACATAATACAGTATTTCCCTATGTAAACTGACTTTTGAATCACCCTGTATAATATCCTACAAGAAATTACTGCACTTAGGTCTCATAACACCCAGACATGGGCAGTAATGTATTTGAAAATACTTAAATACATATTTAAATACATGTATTTATAAATACTTTTTGGAGAGTATATTTAACTATGTATTTAAATACTTTTGAAAAGTATTTAGTATTTGTAAATACCTGTTTTTAAATACATTTTTAAAATACTTTCTTATGAACTGTTCAATTTTGCGAGGATGTACAGTACTAACCACCCAGTATTTAAATGGTACCACAGAACACAGCAAAACATTTTTCCAAGGTGCTTGTGCTTCCAGAAAGTTCCAGGCTCAGCAGGCTGGAACTTTCTGGAAACACCTTGAAAAATGGAACTTCCAGCCTGCTCTAGTGGCGATTGTCATAGACTCACAGCTGCAGTGCGGCAACCGGCAGTCTATCCTGAGGCATCGTCATATGTGGTTGTGTAAAGTTCAGTGCTAACTGTGCAATTAGCCTTAGCCTATTGATCATATAGACGAGGACAACATTTGTAACATGGCTGCAGCAAGTGGAAGTGGTGGAAAAGAAGGTGGTAAAAGAGAAGTTGTTGATGGTGGAAGAGAAAATAAAAATAGCGAATCACACCTGCACCCACTTTTTGATGGAAAATATTTCCGAATAACTTCCAAAGATGGTAGTAAAGTGAAGACTTTATGTCTTCTGTGCCACAAAACAATTGTAGCGTCTACTTCTGCGACTTCTCGATTTTATTTCACTCTAAGCTGATGTTAGTGATTTTATGTGCGTTTTGAAAAGTATCTAAATTGTATTTGAAATGTATTTAAATACATTTTAGGAGTAATGTATTTAGTATTTAAATACTTTCTGAAAACCTGAATTTTATTTAGTATTTAATTACTTTTATTTTCAAGTAATGTATTTATTATTTAAATACATCTAAAGTATTTACTGCCCATGTCTGATAACACCTTAGAACAACAATGGCCCTTCCACTTCTAGATTTCTGAATACCATGAAACCTTTTGCTATTCAGTGATTAATCTTTCTCGTTCATGTAGGGATCTGCTCTCTTTTGGTTTCTTGTAACCACATTCAGTTTTCCTTCTGCAGGCTTAGTGCATTTCATTGCAACTTATTCTCTTTTGTACCATTTTCACAATATAGTAAAACCTCTCTACAACTAAATATATCAGCCAAATTGAGGTCGTTGTAGAAAGGTTGTTTGTTATAAAGGTTTTCCTTTGCTGATATTGTAGTGTATTCGTAAGGGGTTCCAAAAAACCTTAGCCCCCCCCCCCCATTTGCAGCTTACATGTTTACTTACATCGAAATAGTTTTTAGTGATTATAAAAAATATATAAAATTCTTTATTTATTGCAGGTATTAAAATTACTCTAGCTGATAAAGTGATAATATAATGGCTTCTCAATTAATTGGTGATTCGGAGAGGCAACGTGTGATAGATCGCATACGAGCAATAACATTTCGGGAAGCTCGTGATGCTGAAGCCACCTTTATAACACGTTCATGGGTTGCCAAAAGTTGCGAAGAAGTGAGGACTTCGTCAAAAGAAATTGGAATAAAACTTTGGATGAATGTGAAATGGATACAACCAAATCTGGGCGCCCAAATTTGCCACTCTCTCAGGAAACAAAGGACATCATTGAAAGCGGTACGCGTAAGCGGAAAAACAGCTGTGCTAAACTTTCTAGAGAGATCGAAGTGTTGAGAGGAAAGATCGTTAGTGGTGAGATCATTCTAAGGTTTATTGGAGCCGGTATATTTTAATGACGTCCGTGAGCCAGATCAAATTTGATTACCAAATGGATGGAATAAATCTTACAATGACTTTTAGTTAGTTCGATCTTCAAACTGTATGAATCATGTGATGGACATCTCAGATTCCCAGCTAAATGCCATTTTGGCCGCCATCTTTGAAAACGATCGTCAATTTCAGGCAGATTTTAAACATGTCTGTTGTTGGGCTGTAACTCATTATTGGCCGATCCTACAGAAATTTATCACAAATTGAAAGTTGTTTAAAATGACATTTTACATATGGAAAAGTATTTATATTTAATCTTATAAATACAGATATTGAAATATCTGGAATAATATAGCAAAACACACATGCTTTTTTTACATTTTTTAACATTTATATAATATAGTTCATTATAATTTTATAATTGAAAGGAGTAACCAAAATTCACATGCTGTCACATAGCCTGATATGTGAACAGTGGAAAACAATTATAACATGTTCTAAAATTACTTATCATATGCCGTTTTTGGACTATATTTAAATGGGTGCCAAATTCAGCCCGATTGTGCACATATCGGATAGTTGGCTATAACACAAAATCCGTGAGGGTTAGGCACATTTGTCACAAATGAAAAGTTGTTTAGAATGGCATGGTGCATACATTGATGTAATATGTAACTGTCCTCAATAAGTGTTTTAGAAATTATATACATTGTAATATATTACACTAATAACAGGAGGTATTTCAAACTAATTATGCCAACCATAACTCAGTATTTATCATTTTACTCATCACAACTATCACAAGAATCATCAGAGTCCTGATGTAGCTCTTTGTTAGCATCGGCCATGTTTGAGCAGGTTGTCAGCTTGCAGGCGGGCGTACATTTCAAACCATTGTGAATGCAGGTGCAGTTAGAGGGTTGGCATTCACGAGGACAATTGCATGATAATAGCCCAAGGACGACTCCTGGGGCTGGTAAACCTGTCATCCATTGAATTACAAGATTCCCTTCTCCATTTATTGTCCAACCATGTCCTGTAGTGGGGTCAGGAATACTGGGTGAATTCTCAAGGCTTCGCCTCCAGATGGGGGTCTGAAAGTTTGCTCGAAGTGTGTGTTGCAGTAGAGTGGGAGAGAAGGGTGGGGGTAATGGCGTTTTTTTACTTTTGGATGTGGGGGTAATGGAGGAGGGGGTGGGGGTAAGGGGGGGTAATGGCGTTATTATCCATTCAATTTTAAACCGTATCACATGCACATGGGAGCCGCCGAATGCGGCCTGTGCGAAGCACACAAACCCGGTAGGGTGCCGAAGGCACAGCTTTTATGGCATAAAAAGTAAACTAAAACATCAGAAAATTTTATATACTTAATTAGGAATTTTAAAAATACATTTCAACTTTTCATGTACAATTTATTTTTTCAATATACATATTTTTAAAACAGGGTACCTATTTTAAAATAAATTTTAAATGTTGAGTTCATTTAAATTGAATGTCGTTTGGGTAGATTCTACAGAGTGCAAACAATAAAACTTTTTTTTTTGCTGCTCATTTTCAGGTTGCATTTTTTTAATACACTTATTACAGGGGTGCGATTTCTACATTTGATGTATTCAGAAAACTCGTTTCGAATCTGAAGCTAATCAACTTGCTGTTAAAAATAGAAAGAAGAAGGCCTTCAAGAATGATTCAACGACTAAACACACGTAACAGTTATTACTCGTACAATCATGTAACAAAGTTTTCAAAATATGTAATGCACAATGTGATCCCAAAACTAACACTCAGGAACGAAAATAATTTACTATTTATAACAAATCTACTTAAATTGCTGGAAAATATCTCAAATTTGAAATAAATTGCACTTTCACTATAAATTACAAATACTTTCCAAATATCCAATAATTAGAATGTCACTTTTCCGATATAAGGTATTTTTCCTAAACATTTAAGACAACAACGACAACAAAAGTTAGTAAACAAAAACTCATTCTCATACAAAAGTTTATTTGGATCCAAATAAAAAAAAATGGCAGCTACATGCGTGGACTTATGTTACCAAATTGAAGAGTTTGGCAGAAATTTATTAAATGTGATGCGCCACATTTCAAGTTGAAATATTAATTTTAGATCTAGTAGAGCACTTTTTGGGTTAATTGCACTATTATATGGGGTAAGAAAGAGCATCACTTCTGCCAAACTTCTAATCCTGGATTCAACGACCTTGATCTGGAGTTAATGAAAAATTTACTTGAAATTTTGTTCGAACATAAAACTTAAAGAACATTTTTTAAATTTTTGGCTCGAATAAGTTTCATGGAGACGAGATTACACTAGGTTAAGTAGTCGTTTAAGATTGGTTAGTTATTTCCCACTTGACTAATTTCGGTCAATCAGGATCTTTGTAACAAATTTCAACTTTGTCAAAAATCTGGTCTCCACAAAACTTAATATTCACTAAATTTTTTAATATAAGATTTTAATTTGCTTTCCTGTATGTCACATCAGGATTAAGAATAAAAGTTTACATTTAACTGATATCTTTCTCGTGGCATAACCCCACAGCGATTATCGTTATCAGTGCAGTTTTTTAAGTAAAATCTATAACATCAATGGAGTGTTTAAAATCATTAATTAAGCTCTTCTTACCTGAGTGGGTCGAAATTGTATCATTTCAAATAGACACATTCATAACTTAATCTTTTTAAAAATAACAGCGTTAAAGGGTTAAATTTGAAAAGCAGCAAAATGACGTCAAAACTTCGAAAACAGAACGTGGCGATACAAGTTACCATGAACATACAATACGAAAGGCAAAAATTCGCTGATGAATACATTGGTAATAATAATAAGAGGATAAGTAAAAGTAAATTGGAGAGAATACAGTGTGTCCGTAAAGTCATGGTGGGATTTTAAATAGCTATATTATTGCAACGAAACATGATAATGGGATGAAACATGCCAAATTTAAGAACAACTCTCAAAGTTGTATCTTGTAGTTAGTCTAGGCTAAGCTTAACCTTTATCTCGTAGTTAGTCTAGGCTGTCCACATGCCTATGTTGAACATGAGCGTAATAGCCCGAAAGTTAATGTGTGGTGTGCTCTAGCACGAGATCGAGTGATTGGCCCATTTTTCTTCGCGGAACCCACTGTGACGTCACACAACTACCTCGCTATGTTGGAACATTTTGCAGTACCCCAATTTATTGACAATAATGTCATCTTTCAGCAAGATGGTGCTCCTCCGCACTATGCCAACGTTGTTCGAGAATTCCTTAATGAAAAATTTCCACAGAGATGGATAGGAGGAAGAGGAGGATGGAAGCCATGGCCTCCACGCTCTCCGGACCTGACACCTTTGGACTTTTATTTGTGGGGTTACGTCAAGCAAAACGTGTAGAGTGTACCCATTAGGGATATTCATCACTTGCACGAGCGAATCACGGAAGCTATCGCATCCGTCACTCCTGATGTTCTTGGGCGTGTGTGGCTGGAATTGAATCACCCCCTAGATGTCTGCAGGGCTACCAGAGGAGCCCATATCGAACTACGTTAAATAAAGTTATTCTTTTAGAGTTGTTCTTCAATTTGCCTTTTTTTCATCTCATTATCATGTTTCGTTGCAATAATATAGCTATTTAAAATCCCACCATGACTTTACGGACACACTGTATAAATACTGGTTGCAGTTAACAACTATATCCACTATTGGCGAGTAAGTGGCCAGGAGGACAGATTTCAATGTACAGGGTGTCCCATAAGTCCGGCATCATAGGAGAAATTCATATTTTTCTATTTCTACAAACCATAATTCATATTTTTCTCTCTCTACAGGCCATAATGTCTGTGAGCAAGGAAGAACGAATCCAGATAATTCTACTCATAGGAAATCGGAGTCAGAGAGAGGCCGCTGCTGAATTTAACAGACTGCATCCAGACCGCGAGCTAATAACACAGAATTGTGTTAGCAGACTTGTTGCAAAGTTTAAGGAAACAGGATCCATAGAAGATAAACCACGCAGTGGACCTTCAAGGAGGTCCACTGACGATGATACAGCGACTGCTATCCTGGCTCATTTTAACAGAAGTCCCAATAAGTCTCTTCGGCGATTGTCCGCCGAGACAGGAGTGTCGAAAAGTAGCATCAATCGCATTCTTCAGGCTCACAACTGGCATCCATATAAACTTCAGATCCTACAGAAATTAAGCGAAGATGATCCCGACCGGCGGATGGAATTTTGTGAATGGGCTACGGAACAATATGCTCGGGATGCCAATTTCCCGTCCACCATTCTGTTCAGTGACGAGGCTGTTTTTCATGGAAATGGTGAGGTAAATCGACAGAACACCCGCTACTGGTCTCAAAACAACCCTCACTGGTATACCTCTTCAAAGGAACAACATGCATCTCGGGTGATGGTATGGTGTGGCATTTGGAAGGATCGCATCATAGGCCCCCTCTTTTTCGATGACCATGTCACTGGAGGCACCTACCTACGTATGCTCAAGGAAGAAGCATTTCCCAGTGTCTTGAACGAAGAAGGAAATTTCCCAACATGGTTCCAGCAAGACGGCGCTCCTGCACATTACAGCACCCAAGCAAGGGAATACCTGTACCAACAATTCCCTGGTCATTGGATAGGTCGTCGAGGGCCTGTGGATGGCCAGCTAGAAGCCCGGATCTCACGCCATTAGATTTTTATCTCTGGGGCCACTTGAAAGCGCTGGTATACGCAGAGAAAATTAGGAGTGTTGAACATTTGAGGCAGCACATTATTGGGGCATGTAACACCATTACTCCTGACATCATTCACCGTGTGCTTGCTGACTGGGTATCACGTCTGAATTTGTATTGAAAACAATGGTGGACATATTGAGCACGTTCTGTAAATAAAAGCTTTTGTTTTGCCTTTTTTAATTATTTTTCCTATGATGCCGGACTTATGGGACACCCTATAGAGTCCATAAACTCATTCGTATAGTTGTTCAAGTATGGTTTGCACTGGATAATGTACATGTAGGACCAGCCGACCAGTGATACCGATAGAAATTTATAGGCTCTGGACTCACATTTAGCATTCGGCCCCCACCTCCATACCATCCCCATTTAAAATATATAGATGTAAACTTAAGTTTAACTCTTTAGTCTAAGAGAAAGACTGAAAAACACCAGGATTTTTGTCAATCAATATACAATATTGATTGACAAAATCTCTCGATGATGGTGTTGATATTTTGTGTGGGAGCAAGTTGAGCAAGTTCATGCTCAATGAACAGCATCGAGAGAGTTTTGTGGGTTTGTGGCGCCCCTCACTTTTTGTAGATCGCGTGTAGTTTTCTAGCACTGAAAACTTAATGAGGAGAACTACACAAGCTTTAGTCTTTAAATTCGTTAAAAGATTGTGGGTTAGAACAAGAAATTACTTTCTATGAAAACATTTAGTTTGCTTATACCGTGTAACCACAAAAATTGTCCCTGTTTTTAATCGCTTATTACTCAGTCATTATTGCAGCTTCACAAATGAAATAAAAAGCATTCGAAAGAGAACATTTTAAAGTTTTAATTTATTCTACATGTGTTCAAAGTGACGTCCCTGGACATTCTTACATTTCACACAACGGGAAAGGAAGTTATTTATTACATTTTCCAAAACGCTGCATTCAATGGACTGTACACTCTCTACCACCGCTTGCTTTAATTCTTCGATAGAGGATGGCTCTTGCCTGAATACTTTGTCCTTGACAAATCCCCAGAGAAAAAAGTCCAAAGGTGATAGATCGGGAGATCTTGCGGGCCAGGGAAACTGCGAGCGATGAGAAATGAATCTTTGTTCAAAAAATCTTGTTAAACATTCCAGTGATTGCCTAGTTGTGTGGGCTGTTGCTCCGTCTTGCTGAAACCACTTGTTACTGCAGTTTTCTTGTTCAAAACAGTGTTCAGCGTTTCTACATATCTTTCTGAAGTTACTGAAAGCGGTCTCCTTGTCTCTGGGTCCTCAAAAAAGTAAGGACCATAAACCTTGCTGCTACTCAAACCACACCAGACAGTAACTTTTGGTGAATGCAGAGGTTTCTCCAAGTGTATATTTGGCTTATTTTGTGACCAACACCGGTAATTCTGTCTGTTGATGAACCCATTGAGATAGATGTGGCATTCATCACTGAATATTATGTCACTTAATCTTATCTGGTTTTGTTCAATTATTGTTTCAATGCGTTCACAAAACATCAAACGACGCTGGTAGTCTTGTTCGCTAAGCTGTTGCAAACACATAATTTTGAATGACTTCATTCTCAAATCCAACGTGATTATTTTCCGAATGCTCTCCCGTTTGATTCCTGTCACAGCTGATAGTCGTCTCACAGATTTCTTGTTGTCCGTTTCAAGCTGATTTGCGACTGAATCAATGTTTTCAGCGGTTCGCACACCTTTGCTGCGCCCAGAGTTGCCTTTATGCATGTTCTTGATTGAGCCGTGATGTTTCCATTTTGCGAAAATCCTGCGAATCGTTTTAGGATCTATGGTCCTTTGCTGACCGTATTGTCGTCTGAAAGACCGTTGGGTGGCAACTACCGAGCCATGTTTGATCATCTCTTCTGCGATGAAAACACGTTGCATGTCCGACAAATAACCCATGATTGTGGTGGATAAAACTGTCATTTTTTTTATAAGTACTGATTTCGTATCCAGGATATCGAAAAAATTAAATAAAACTTTTAAATATTCTTTTTCGAAAGCTTTTTATTTCATTTGTGAAGCTGCAATAATGACTGAGTAATAAGCGATTAAAAACAGGGACAATTTTTGTGGTCACACGGTACATAAAAAGAGTTATAAGCGAGCTATAATTCAAAGTTTAATACAACGCGAAACTAATCAACGAGATGCGAGAACCGGTGACGGCAGGCGGCGCGCAGCAAAACTCGGCTGTTTATCCTTCCATACAATAAAAAGAAATTGGTTGGTAGATAAATGGGTACCCTGGGTAGCCTAGTGGTTAAGATGCTGGAGTGCTGCAGGGGCGTGGTTCGGATTCCACGTTAAACTGTAGGTCTAAGGTGGAGTGAAAAGCTTGACCTTCGTCAGAATGAACAATTCGGTCGGAAACAAAACTAAGGTTAACCAAGGTATACAGTGACACTAAGTTCACTTTATCTTTATTTTAAAGTAATAAGACATCACGTATGAAGTATTCACTGCATAAACTGTAACAAAATGTTGGAATTTAGGTAAGGATTGAGTTTCACATCCTTCATCCAACGGAGGATACTGTAAAAGGCGGTAACGCCACCTACAATTGAAATGTGACAAAATGTTCTCAATCAAAGGCTTAAAACCTTTTTATTTGGGGGCAGGGACAATTCGACGTGGCCGACTCGATGCGACCCAACTCGATGTCAGGACAACTCGATGTCAAGCCAAGTCGATGCCAGGCCAAGTCGATTTCATTTTCTTTATATACAGGGTGTCTCAAAAGTCACTATCTATTTTGAAAAATAATGGGAATTACGAAAAACTGGTTTAAGACATGAAAAATATATTTATTTCAAAGTAAGTGCCACAAAGAATTAGTGCTATTTATTTATCTGTCTCCACATGGCGACCATCAGTGTCTCTACAGAGCTCAAAGCGATAAGTTGTTTCCCGGAACACACTTTCCAGCATTTGAGGTGTTATTTTCTGAACTGCATCGGTAATACGATTTCGAAGTTCGGCTACATCACTAATTCTTCTACCAGTGTACACCTTAGACTTAATGAACCTCAGGCGAAAAAATCTAATGGTGTTAAATCGGGTGAACGTGCTGCCCATGGTTGTGTTCCTCCACGACCAATCCAGCGACCGGGGAAGCGTCTGTCAAGATAATCACGTACAATTATTGAATAATGGCACGGTGCTCCATCCTGCTGAAAAACTACTGTGTCAAGAATGCCATCTGTAAGAAGTTGAGTTCGAGGAATTGTTCAAGCATGTCAGATAATAAACCAATTAACTTTTTTAAATACACAAATTTGCACCAGAAGTACATATCTTTATGCCAGCATAGCATTTTTTTAAAAAAACATCTAATGTCACCGAAATAGATAGCGACTTTTGAGACACCCTGTATTTAATGTGGGTTAACTGAATGCCCGGTTAGGTCAACTGTACGCCCTTGACGATTGGTTAGGTTAAGTTGTGATATTTTCGTTAAAACTAACGAAAATATCCCTTAGGGATATCACATCGAGTTGTCCTGACATCGAGTCGGCCACATCGAGTTGGGTCGCATCGAGTCGGCCACATCGAATCGTACCCAACCCTTTTATTTATAGTTAACTCGGTTCAAAAACTAAATATATATTTTTTAAAAGAAATTCGGAGATGAAAATTTTAAATGTATTTTTGAAAATAAATTTAATATATAAATTGTGTAAATATTGGTGCTACTATAGCGTGATTCCTACCTCGATTCGGCGGTCTACCTTTTAATTATAGCTTCTTACCTTGTTTACTAATTGCTTGTTTACATTCCAATGTCCATCGCCCTTGACGATTGGTTAGGTTTAGTCATGATATTTTCGTTAGTTTTAACGAAAATATCGTGACTAAACCTAACCAATCGTAGGTAGACCACATACTATAGTAGCACCGAAACTATTTTTTAAATAAATAAAATTGAATAATAAATAGCATTTTATATTTATTATATTTTCATTTATACCTTGGATAGGAATCACACTCTACAGTACTGTAGTTTCGAACTAAAACGGGTACGAATCACCCTATAGTATCGAAGTCACCGGTAGGAATCACGTTATAGTAGCACCTAAATTTTTATGAACCTTTTTTATTAATTTATCTTACTTCGTTGATCAGGATAAAATAACTTTCCTTTTAAACGAGCAATTCGCTTTTTAGGTTTCTAATGCAGAGAATGGGAAAGAAATGATCAGAGCAGATTATGGAAATACTGAAAGTATATTATATAGTTTTTCTGTCCTTCATATTGCATGCTAAAAATTATGATTTTCTTCTTCCTGATTTCAGGATATTACTGGTACGATTAATTAATAATATTAAGAAAAGCTCACATTTTTCTGAGTCTAAAAATGTAGTAATTCAAAAGTATCAATAGCAAATAAAAAGTAATTAAGTTTAAATATAAAACCCTATAACGATCAATTTGTGATGGGTACCCCGAGACCTAAATTAAGCAAATGATAATGTAATAACATATTCATGTTAGGTTAGGTTAACGTAACAATTACCAAAAATACCATCTTACAACACAGACTGAAGATTTATAACTTAGCCAACTTTTATAATGTAGTTAATGACGTCACGCGTCAAACAATTAAACCTAGTTACTTTTTATTTGCTATTGATACTTTTGGATTACTACATTTTTAGACTCAGAAAAATGTGAGCTTTCAAATGGTATATGTTTTATGAGTGTATGTTTAATATTGAAAAGATAAAAACATCCAAGGCTTTCTCTTCATCTAGGGCACATGACGAATCAAGTTCTCAGTCAGAAACCACACGAACAGCATGTCATAATTCTATCACAAACACGACCAAACTGAATCCAATTAGAAAAAAAAAATAGATAGAACAGAATCCAACCAACTAATTAAGTCGCAGAGTAGCGAAAAAATAGCCCAATCAGGAAAAAATATTTTATGAAAAATGTACATTATAGCCAAAACAGGAAATATTCACTATAGAAATGTAACTCGTAATTTTTTCTATAATCTTGCATTTGCTACTGATACTTTTGGATTGCTACATTTTTAGACTCAGAAAAATGTGAGCTTTCAAATGGTATATGTTTTATGAATGTATGTTTAATATTGAAAAATGGAGCGCTCCTAGAGATTATCCACGTCATCTTTCACGCATTGAAAATACATTTTAAAAAGCGCTTCTTTAAACGGAGTTTAATTCCACAACAGCGCTTCTTTATTTTTTTCCACCTGTGGTGACGTCTTAGGAAAATTTAAAAAGTTTTACGAGACATTTCCCAAAATCGTCACCCTCGCCACTAGACGAGATTTCAAACCATAAAAAAAGGGTACAGCAACAAGTTGACAACTTCACTGCTTGTAATATATTAAACTCAACACAATTTACATTTTCAATTAAACAAACAACTAAAACAAAAACTCATTTAACCTTATAGTCCAGTCAATCTGTGATTGGACCTGGAAGTAATTGTAACAGAAATGGTTTTAACTGTTTTCACACCCTTACCTCAACATAAATGATATATTAAAACCTTACCACAGACGGGCCAGGCCAATTTCCGTAAATCCAAGATGGCCGCCGCTACCATCGGTAACAATAAAGTGGCACCAAATGTTTACTATTCAATCAATTTCTTATTGTAATATATCATTCTGTAGGTTTTAATGGTCAACGAAACCATTAAAGTGGATTAGAATAGTGTCTGATGCTTAGTTTGTCAATTATGGCGGCCATCATGAATTTTCAAGATGGCCGACGTGTGAAAAACCTGCATTTACTTATATCTTCGTTTCTAATATATGTAGGTTCACAATTTTTGTGTCTAAACATACTTTTGCAGGGTTAGGGAATATAATTATAGCGCTTAGGATATTGTCAGGTGGGCGGTAGGCCCACCATGGCGGCCATCTTGGATTTTCAGGATGGCCGCTATGCGAAATCATATATGATCCGAGTTTCTTAATACGCCTGAATCCTAAACTTGGCGCTTAAAAATGCAATTACTTCCAGGTCCAATCAGTTTCTAAAACAAAATTAACACTGTAATTTTGCAATAAAATTAATTAATTCTATTATTTTGTTTCAGGTCAAAATGGATTCTGAACGTTTCGAAACCTGTGCAATATGTAAAGAAGTCATAGATGACCGTGATTCTTATGTGACACTAACAGAAAAAGGTGCCTTGGGTGTTTGCAATGCTAGCAGAGAAAGAGACGATAACATTTTTGTCACAGCTGGAGACAAACTACACAGATCATGTAGAGATCCATATATTAATAAGAAGAACATTGCATCTTACAATAAAAAGAAAGCATCCACATCTTCTGATGCCACTGCAATTAAACTTAGTTCAAGATCTGATCACGACTTTAATTACAAATTGGATTGTTTGTTCTGCAAATATCGCATCACCGAAAGAGATAAACGGGACAATAATAGCGCAAGGATGGCTGGGCAGTTGATGTAAAAGGGCGTATAGCTTTTGTAAATGATTTACATTCAAAAGATGCGGTGTATCATCAAACATGTGTACTAACTTTCGTATTGGAAAAGGTATTCCAAAACTATACGATAGTAACACACAAACGAGTCAAAGTTTAAAAAGGGGTCGGCCTTATGATGAATCTCAAGAGTCTACCTTTGCTTTTGTGGCGAATTATTTGCGAGAAAATGATGATGAACAAACCACAATCAATGATCTTTTGTCAATAATACAGGATCATCTGAAAGATTCATCAAGTCATGCATATACTTCCAAATGGCTGAAAAGTCGTTTGATGGAGCATTTTAAAGATGAAATTGTTGTCACGGAGATTAATGGGAAACATAATGTTGTCACATTCAGATCAAAAACCAAGAATATTCTCTATGATTTCTATAAAAGCAAGAAATCAGATGACGTAGAAACTGAAAAAAATCGCATTATTGAAACTGCGGCAAAGCTGCTAAAAAGTGAAATTAAAGAATGCGATAGTTCTTCAACAATGTATCCATCCACCCAAGACATAGAATCTCGTGCCCGTTGAGAAGAATTTCTTCCCAAATCTTTACGATTACTACTTGAAAAGATGTTTGTTGCCAAAAGCAGTGACCTACGAATTGCCTCTATTGGGCAGGCAATAATGCAAGCAGTCAGACCAAAAGCAATAATTGCCCCACTTCAGATTGGCTTGGGAGTGCGAATGCATAGACAATTTGGATCAAGGTTTTTGATTGACTCTTTACACAGTCACGGATTTTGCTCTTCCTACTCAGAGGTTCAGAAGTTTGAAAGAAGTGCGGCGTAACATCAGGGGACAGAAATTGAAGGAATTGACAATGAATCTTTCATACAACATGTTGGTGACAATGTTGATCACAATATTAGAACAATCGATGGCCTAAATACATTCCACGGTATGGGTATAATTGTTACAGTTACTCCCAAGGTAGCTTCCACGAAATTAGTGCCAAGAATAGATGTCACATCAAAGGAGATCGTGGACATTTGCAGCATCGAAATTCACATATTTCGCTCGCGCAGAAAATCTTCTTGCGCCTTAACATACAAAGATTTGCATCAATTTCAATTTCATGCCGATGATCCAACAAGTTGCTTCAACATTTTATGGAATTGTGCCTGGATGCTGAAACCTCAACGACCACTGTGGAATGGCTCTATGCTTTTTGTGGTTCGGAACCCACGTGATTGTGGTTCGGAACCCACGTATTTTGTGGTTCGGAACCCACGTTTTGTGGTTCGGAACCCACGTTTTGTGGTTCGGAACCCACGTTTTTGTGGTTCGGAACCCACGTAAAATTGTAGGTTCTCTCCGCCACCACGGAGGACATACACAATACACAATTACGAACACAGTTAGGTAGACCAGCCATGAGTGGATCCTAGGGTCTTTGTTGGTCTGAAACATTATAACATTATAACAAATGGTGCATAAAGGAGAGCACCCTGGACAGGCTTCCGTTATATTCATGCCGATGATCGATATGCAATCCAGCGACGAATCGTGCATTTTGTCAACCATACATTTTGTGTCTGAGCAAGCAAAGCGCTACATGTCACCGGTACTAACATTTGATCAGCCACTGTACTGGAAGGGAACTGAAATTCAAGAAAGTGTGGATGATGCAAGCCCTTTGAAAGAAATAGTGTTGCGACTTGGTGGGCTCCACACTGCCATGAGTTTCCTTGGATTTATTGGGCATCTCATGACTTCTTCCGGACTGCAGACAATATTAGAAACTGTCTATGCTGAAAACACGGTGCCCCACATGCTAAGTGGGAAAGCAATATCTCGAGCCGTTCGTGGTCATCTACTAGTTGTAGGTGCCCTTCATGCAATAATGATGTCAGAAATATACGAGTGCCCTATTAAGTTAGACAATGATGAAGAATACACTGTCAGAAGATGTTTTCAATTTTGCTGATAACTTCGATTTAATACAGATCTCAGATTTACTTGATAAATCAATCTCAGGAGAAATAAGTTCGGAAGATGTAGAAAAGGAGGTTATGGAAAATTGATGTGTGGGTAGTTGGGAGGTAACGAAAATGGTTCACTGAGTAAGTAGGTAGTTAATCTAACAATTATTAAATTCCTTTTATGTCAATAACTGGGTGGATGAAACCAATTGGTTGCTCACCAGAGTTATTCTCCACACTAGTATTTATATACTGTGTGACAAGAGCGTGCTCGGTAATAGATATACATTACCGATCAACCAACCAAAAAAAAGACCAAGAAGACGCTGGTGGAAAAAGCCCCGCGAAAAGGAGAACAAGGGAGAACGAAAACGAGGAACGGGGCGACAAGACGGAGCGAGAGAAGGGAGAAGAACAAACAACGGAAAAAAGATCCCCACCAGCAAGTACGCTCTCAACAATTAAACAAAAGGGGAAAAGGGACTCTAATAACTAGCAGTAAGTGACTAATTGTGTTTTTAACCCAGTTAGAAGTAAACGCAGTAAATTAAGCTGGGTCAGACAAATTAGGCCTACATTGTGGCCTAAGACCTAGCACCAACTCATAGCTTAACAAAGGTGAAGGTAGATTGCCCTAACCTAATTTGGTGAGGAATCCTACTGTGGACCTCAATTTATCTGCCCGCTCTGGACCATTTCCGGAATCTCTAGGCTGACCCCTACAAGGCTAGACCTAATCTACTCTATAGTTAGACTGGAGATATTAGGGGTGGGTTAATTGGGGACCAATTCATACAGAGCATTTTTCACATTGGTAGTCCGTGTGTGGGGAATTTACATACTTTAACCTTACTTAACAAAAATTGCAGAATTAGGCTAAATGGTCTAGCCTAAACCTAACCTAATCAAGCCTAAAGTAACAAACTTGCCTAATTAGGTCTACAACGTAGGGCCTAACTAGGAAACATTTACATTTAAGGAGTCCCATTCTCTTATAAGCTTAGACCTGAGTGACACATAAATACTTGGGGGGATTTTAACTAAATTTAAAACTTGGCTATTTTGTCTGATTACTCAATTTATTTGATCTCTTGTCTCTGGTAATTTCTTCTTGTCCTATATTTCATTACGATCCCCAGTTAAACAACATTAGTGAACAAGCATTTAAAATGCATACAACTCCAAGCATCCAATTCTTCTTTTAAGGAAGAATCACTCAACAGATTTTTTCAACAGGCACATGCATTTCTTGCAATCTGTGTGTATATATATGTATATATACACTGTACTCTTTACATGTGCCAGAAATACACTCAACCTATCTGAACATAAGCAAGGATTGCATGGGTTACTCAAAAGGGTCTTATGGCCTACTGTGGCCATAGCCCAAACACTGAACCTTGGTCTTATGGCCTACTTTGACCATAGCCCAAACACTGAATCTTGGTCTTATGGCCTACTTTGGCCATAGCCCAAACACTGAACCTTGGTCTTATGGCCTATTTTGGCCATAGCCCAAACACTGAACCTTGGTCTTATGGCCTACTGTGGCCATAGCCCAAACACACTGAACCTTGGTCTTATGGCCTACTTTGGCCATAGCCCAAACACTGAACCTTGGTCTTATGGCCTACTTTGGTCATAGCCTAAACACAACCTTGGTCTTATGGCCTATTTGGGCCATGAGCCAAACAATAAAGGTCTTATGGCCTACCTTGACCATGGGCCAAACAATAAGGGTCTTATGGCCTACCTTGACCATGGGCCAAACAATAAGGGTCTTATGGCCTACCTTGGCCATGGGCCAAATATCAAATGTCTTATGGCCTACCTTGGTCATAGGGAAAACTATTACAAGGGTCTTATGGCCTACCTTGGTCATAGGGAAAACTATTACAAGGGTCTTATGGACCCCCTTGGCCATAGGGCAAACTATTACAAGGGTCTTATGGCCTCCCTTGGCCAGAGACCAAACAACAAAATAAGACCCAGACTATGGATAAACCAAAGACTGTTCCCAGAGACCAACTAGCTACAGCCAAACAGACAAAACTTGATACTGTAGAATTAAATGTGACCAACTGTAATACACGAACACCTATATTACAGAACTTTAATGTAATTGCTGCCTCAACTTACACACCACATTGCAAATTTTGTGCAAGTGATGAACACAGTAGTACTGGGTGTGACAAATATTCAGATTTTAACTCAAGAGCTAAAAGATGTGAACAGTTGAACCTATGTAAAAAGTGTACTGGCCAGGGACATTATAAGAAAGACTGTAAATCTAGGTTAAGATTCAATTGTAAGTTTTTTAAAAGTTTACGACATGTCTCATCAATGTGTGATTCACCGAAGTGTCCAAACAACAACACTCAAACTCAAAAGATACCTCCTCCAAACAAAGGTAATCAAGAAAATGCCACTTTCATGGGACATTCTGTTTGTTCAAACAACGTAACAAGAAACAGTGAGGTTCTTTTACCAACTATTATTTTGGACTTAGTGAATGGTGAGGGTAGCACCACTCCAGTGAGATGTCTTATAGACTGTTGTTCTCAACAAACATTTGTTTCGCAAAATTTAGTTAATAAATTGGGTTTGACACCAAATCCGAATGAACAAGAACTCAATATCACATCCTTTGTTAAGGATAACTCGAACAAAAATAGCTATAAGACAATTGACCTGGAACTACATTTAGAAAATAAATTAGAAAAAATTGAAGCAGTCATTATTTCAAAAGTAGGACAAAACAAACTGGTTATACCCAAACTAGAACAAACCATAAATCATTTGGGAAAACAGTATAATATAGCTGACAGACATATCACAAACAACACAGCAGCTAACATTGAAATGTTAATGGGGCAGATTATATTAATCTTATTCATAAGGGCATAGTGAAGATAGGTGATGGTATAGCTTATCAGACTCCATCAGGGATAGCCCCTTTGGGTGACCTATCCAAATACAACCTAGACCTAAACCAAAATAGTTCATGACTAACAAATACTATGTGCCTCAACTCAGTCCTACATAACACCTGTAAGAATAGCAACACTTTGAATAATATTATAACAACTGAGAACATTAATTCATCACTATCAAATGAAACTCTGGATGAGGCAATTCAAACTTTATGGTTGCTAGAATCTGTGGGTATACATGACACAAATCAAACTTCAGAAGATCAGTTAATGGTAGAAAGATTTGAAGACACCATTCAGTGCAAAGACAATAGTTATTTTGTTGAGTTACCTTGGAAAATAAATTGTCCAACTTTAAGAGATAATCTCAAAGTAGCTAAAGGACATTTATATAAAGTAATGAAAAAACTCAAACAAGATAATACAATTCAAATGTACAGTGATGTCTTCAAAGAACAGCTACAGAAAGGCTTCATTGAAGAAGTAACAAATAACCCTTTTAAAAAAGATGGTTGTCATTATTTAACTCACAGGGGGGTTTATTGACAAGATGCCCCAACAACAAAACTCAGAGTAGTATATAACTGTAGCCTCAAAGACAGTGATAAACACAGTTTGAATGATTGCCTGATTGAGGGTCCTAATCTCATTTCTGACCTTGTGAAGATCTTACTCAGGTTCAGGTTAGATAAATATGCTGTACAAAGTGACATTTCAAAGGCATTTTTGAGAATAAATCTTAAAAAAGAATATGACAAGAACCAACTTAGGTTCTTATGTAGGCTGACCATACGTACCGTTTGTTTTATATTTCCTGGCCGTCCCGTCGTTTTAATAAAAATGTCAATTTTGTCCCGGTTTATGTACTTACTTTTTCATGAATACAGAATATTACATAACCCCCGTCCCTTTTTTGCCATCCCAATGTCCCGTTTTTGTCTCAAGGAAATATGGTCAACCTATTCTTATGGTTCAGGGATCCATTTGATTTGAATAAAGGGTTCATAACCTATAGATTTAATGTTGTGTTTGGAGCCAATTGCTCACCTAGCCTATTAGCATTGACAATTAGACATCATTTGAGCCAGTTTAATAACTCTTTAACACTGAACTTCCTCAAGGAACATTTTTACGTAGACAATCTAATAGGCTCAACATACATCAACAAAATCTGAATTATATGAGGTCTATGAACACACTCAAAACATTATGCAACAAGGTAACTTTGAACTTAGAGAGTGGATTTCAAATGATGAGGATTTAAACAAAAAAATGTTAAAGGATAATAATGGTCTTACTGAGCCATCAGACAGAGTTAAAACTTTAGGTATGAACTGGTATTTGGATGCAACTTCTAACAGTCATGATTCAATCTGTACTAAAGGTTTTAAACTTGAGGAAGCAAACACGAAAAGACAAATATTATCAGAGGCTTCTAAAATTTTTGACCCCATGGGTCTATTCCTGCCTTCAACAATAAAAGCAAAGATTCTCCTCCAAGAAGTTTGGAGGACAAATGTTGGGTGGGATGATCCAATAACAACTGAAGATCAAAAATCTTGGAAGAAGTTAGCTGCTGATTTAACAAAAGTGCAGAACATTAAAATAAAAAGGTGCTGTGGGTTTAGGGATAAGCCCCAGAGACTTCATGTGTTTGCTGATGCAAGCACGCAGGCTTATGGGTGCTGTGCGTACCTTGTAAGTCCTACAGAAAGTCATCTAATTTATGCAAAAGGGAAAGTTGCACCTCTCAAACCTACCCGAACCATACCTCAATTGGAACTATTGGCTGCTGCATTAGCCATTAAAACCATTTCATTGCTTAAGGATGCTTACCATGATGTGAATATAACTGATATCCACATCTGGCTTGACAGTCAGATTTGTCTTGCCTGGATACGGAATGATAGCATTAATAGTAAGAACATCTTTGTAAGAAACAGGCTAAAAGAAATAGCTGAAGCTAATGAAAGCCTACAAGTAAACTTTCACTATGTTCCAACTAAACAAAATCCAGCAGACTTTCTGACCAGAGGTTTATCCTACAAGTTGTTGAAGTCAAACAAAACTTGGTTCATGGGACCTAAGTGGCTCTGTAATACAGACCAATGGCCTGTGGAACAAGTTAACTTGACATTAAATTTAATCTTTTCAAATGAAAAGGTTGAACCAATCACTAATTATGAACATTATTCTGATTTCAGCAAACTTGTCAGGGTCACAGCCTACTGTTTGAGGTTTGCTCACAACTGTTTAATTACAATAAACAAACAGCTAAATACGAACAATCATAATTATACAGAAGTTGCAACCAAGTACTGGATAGGGCATGCACAACAAAAGGAGTACAATAAAGAGTTAGAATTCTTGACTAATGCGAAACAAACAAAAGAGCCTGTACCATCAGTAGTTGTGGATCTAAACTTGTTCAGAGATGAGGAAGGCCTTCTAAGGTGTAAAGGGAGATTAGACAAAGCAAAACTGTCATACAAAAGCAAACATCCAATCCTTTTACCTAGATTTAGCTATTTGACAACATTAATCATGACACACACACAATGATGTACATCATATGGGGGTACCACAGACACTAACTATATTAAGAAAAACTTATTGGATACCCAAGGGAAGGATCACTGTTAAAACAGTCCTGAGTGAGTGTGTCACATGTAGGCGTATTCATGCTAGGCCCTATAGGAAACCAAATCCTCCTGCTTTGCCAGAGGAGAGAGTTACTCTCAACAGACCCTTTGAGACTGTAGGCATTGACTATACAGGAGCATTGACTGTAGGGGTGGTTGACACTGAACAAAAAATGTACATTGTACTGTTTACATGTGCTGCCTCACGAGCTGTTCATCTGGATGTTGTGGAGGACCTTACAGCAGAATCTTTTGTTGCTGTCTTTAAGAGATTCTGTGCACGACATTCAGTACCCAAGACAGTTTGGACTGACAATGCTACATATTTCAAGGCTGGTGAACAAGTCATCCACGACTTGTTAAGCAATGAACTCACACAATTATATACAAAATTCAAACATAAAGTGGAAGTATATTCCGGTTGCCTCTCCTTGGTATGGTTCTATCTGGGAGAGGAATATACAAACAGTAAAGAATTGCTTGAAGAAAGCAATTGGTAAAAAACAGATACACTTGTTTGAGTTGCTCACTCTCCTGGCTGAGATTGAGAACATCATTAACAATAGACCACTCACTTATGTGAGTGACAACATTAATGACCCGGAACCATTAACTCCAAATCATTTGATTCGGGGAGAACAAGTTAGTCTCCTGCCGGACTACAATATAGACTCTTCAGAAGACCCAAACTGGATTCAACATGATGAGCTCCAGACTAAGTTACAACATTTAACTAGAGTTAAAGCTCATTTCATTAAACAGTGGAAAACAGTACTTGATGGGTCTAAGGGAGAGACATAAACAAATGACTAAGAAGGATTGGTCTGACACAATTAAGGTAGGGGACCTTGTTCTCATACATGACAGTACTCCAAGTCAATACTGGCCTCTGGCTAGAGTTTTAGAACTCAGACCAGGGGCAGACGGGGTAACAAGAGTGGTCAAATTAAGGACTTCAACGGGTGACACAACAAGAGACATTTCTCTTTTGTACCCCTTAGAGTCTGGACCCAAAACAATGGACTTTGGAGAACCTTCTCCACCGACAGTAACTGGAGACACTGAACTTCCAGTAACTATTCCTTTGACAGTAGGAGTGGTAACGCATCCTACTACAACATTGACAGACACAAGACCTCAGCGACAAACAGCATTAAAGGCGCGACTAGTTTTACAACAAAAAATAGATGCTGGGAATTGTAATTTTATCTTCTAACTTTCACTTTTTCTTTTCTTATGGTAAAGACCATAGACAGTTTCATCCTATGGATGTATATATATTTTCTCTTCTAATTAAATGTTACATCTTCTCCATGAGAAGGTGAGGATAGTCACTGTTAATCAGATTAACAGACATTTACAGTCAAATAGTTAGCTAGTCTACACTCAGACATAAAAATTGGTGACAATGACACCAAAATTTTTATCTCCCGGGGCCCCCAGTATATGGAAAACTGATGTATGAGTAGTTGGGAGGTAACGAAAATGGTTCACTGAGTAGGTAGGTAGTTAATCTAACAATTATTAAATTCCTTTTATGTCAATAACTGGGTGGATGAAACCAATTGGTTGCTCACCAGAGTTATTCTCCACACTAGTATTTATATACTGTGTGACAAGAGCGTGCTCGGTAATAGATATACATTACCGATCAACCAACCAAAAAAACCAAGAAGACGCTGGTGGAAAAAGCCCCGCGAAAAGGAGAACAAGGAAGAACGAAAACGAGGAACGGGGCGACAAGACGGAACGAAAGAAGGGAGAACAAACAACGGAAAAAAGATCCCCACCAGCAAGTACGCTCTCAACAATTAAACAAAAGGGGAAAAGGGACTCTCTAATAACTAGCAGTAAGTGACTAATTGTGTTTTTAACCCAGTTAGAAGTAAACGCAGTAAATTAAGCTGGGTCAGACAAATTAGGCCTACATTGTGGCCTAAGACCTAGCACAGGGGTGGGGAACCTTTTTTCATTGGAAGGCCGCATTTCATTTAACCAAGACCCTATTAGGCCGCATGCTGAGAATTTAACATATACAGTACAACAAAATGTCATATTTTAGTCTACAATCTACATATTTACTAATTTTAAATCAAACTTGATAATACGTGAGGGCTTTTATAATAAATAAAAAATTCAGCAAGTGCACATTTATTTTTGGGGGGGAATAATTGACAATATAACTAATATTAAGTGAAAAATGATATTAAGTGAAATGATGTTAATATGATATTAAGTGAAAAAGTGATAAACCATTTAATGACTTTTTTGTGACTGCTTATTGCGGGACGGGAGTCGTACATTTGGTTCCAACATCGTTGACCGTAGTTTTAGTTGGTCCTCCAGGTGAATATTCGTCATCTGAGATCTCAAGCGCGTTTTGATTTGAGTCACATATGAAAACGTTGATTCACAACAGTAGGTTGTGCCGAAACAAGACAACATTCGACGAGCATGTTGGCGCAGACGTGGGTATTCAACGGCACTTTTCCATATTTCAACAGGATCCTTCTTAGTATCAAATAGAGACAAGGATATTATCTTCTAATAGCTCAATCAACTCCGTCTGTAAATCTTCAGGTGCTTTGGAGACATCAACCAGGTGTGGTTCGAAAGCTAGTTTCAGTGTGAAGTCATGTTTCTCAAAATCTTCAAATCTTTCATCGTATTCTTCAATCAAGGAGTCTAGGACAGCTGTGTATTCTTTCACATCGAATTCCCTTAATGATTTGCTTGTATCTTCTTCATCAATTACCTTTGCCAGTTCAGGGAAGTGTTCAGCTGAAAGTTCCGATCGGGTAAGGATAGCTTTGAAAAAGCGCAGCTTCCTCCGAAAAGCCTGGATTTTTTGCCACATTTCAAATATGGATTTAGTTTTACCTTGCAAAGAAATATTCAGGTCATTTTGCCTTGACATTACGTCATACAAAAATGCAACATTTCTGCAGAAATCCTTTTTTGACAATTCACATGGTTCAGTGAGTTCCTCAAAAAATCTTGTGATTTGTTTTCGCAAAGAAAAGTTTTTCAAAGACTTGCCCTTGTGACAACCAGCGCACTTTAGAATGATACGGAAGACCCACAGTGAATGTTTCATCATCAAGCATAAGCATATTGCGAAACTGGCGATGTCGTGATGCATTTGCTCTAATGTAGTTCACAATACGTATAACTTTACTTAATGTGTCACTTAAAACAGTAGATTTGGCACAGAGATTCTGTTGATGCAAAATACAGTGGAAGGAATCAAGCTATCTGGATTTGGCAGTACTTTTTATAGTAGCACAACAAATCTTGCACATTTTCCTCTGGAAGGTGCACCATCTGTGCATACACTTACTAAATTACATAAATTCAGTTTCGCTTCACGCATTTTTCTTTGAAGAGAGACAAGACGTCAATTCCACGTGTCTTCCCCGTAAGGGTACCCAAAGCCAGTAACTCCTCGTAGCATTGAAAATCTGCAGTTATAACACGAATAAAAAATGACACTTGCGCTGAGTCAGTAATATCAGTGGACTCATCCAAGGCAATCGAATAATAAGTATTTTCGCTTTGGCATATTGTATGAAGTTGTTCAGTTACATTGAGGGCTAATTCATGTTGCCGATCAGTTATGGTCCTTCTTGAAAGAGGTAGTTGTTTGTATTTGTTAACTTTGTCTGAATCTAAAGAGGCTACAACTTCAACAATGCATTCTTTTATGATTTCCACATCACTATTTGGCTTACCTCTTTTTCCAAGTATACTGTATATGCTACTTTATAAGTTGCTTCAGTGATTTCAGTCCCTAGGCCTGACATCGTTTTAAATACTTGCTGTTGTTGCTGCTTTTGAAGTTTCATCTTCGTAAGTGCAGACTTTCGGGGTTCTCCTTCCAATATAACATACTTGTGGTTCTTATGAGTTGTATAATGCTGATATGCATTGTGTTTCTTCACTGTTGCAATTATGGCGTTGCAGAGCAAACGCATCATTTTATCTTTTTCAGCAACTATGAAATACTGCAATTCCAATTCTTGAAATACTCTGTTCTCTTCCTTTAATTTTCTTTTCACAGTTTTTGACATGATTGGGGTACCAGAAGATTTATAAATAAAAATGGTACACGAATTGATCAAAGATTTACAGTTTTAAAGGAAACAAGCGTGCGTGTCACTATCGAAGAATCGTCAGTAACTGTCATCCAGTCAGCCAGTTGAGTTGATCGTTGATAGGTAAGGGCGTAAGCTGTAAGGCAACTCTGCCAGTTTCAACTGGCAGCGTTGCCATATCTCCTATTGTTCAAGCCATAAGGAAGGCTTGTATGTGTAAGAAGCAGTGAAGCTGAAACCATGATCTAATGAAATAGCCTAAAGCCCTAAAGGGGTATCAGTTGCTGTCCATTATCGTACGGTATGAATTCTGAATGTCAAACAGGCAGAAGGCCGCAACTAGTACCCCAAAAGGCCGCAGGTTCCCCACCCCTGACCTAGCATCAACTCATAGCTTAACAAAGGTGAAGGTAGATTGCCCTAACCTAATTTGGTGAGGAATCCTACTGTGGACCTCAATTTATCTGCCCGCTCTGGACCATTTCCGGAATCTCTAGGCTGACCCCTACAAGGCTGACTTAATCTACTCTATAGTTAGACTAGAGATATTAGGGGTGGGTTAATTGGGGACCAATTCATACAGAGCATTTTTCACAGAGGTCTTCAAAAAGATGATTGAGAAACTGGAGAACTACAAACATAGCTTAGATTCCTCGAGAATTGCAAAACTGTGGTTCCAATACATAGAAATGGTCGAAATACTATGCACATTCATAAAAGCCGAAAGAACAGGAAACTTCCTTCTTCATTTACTGGCAGAGTATAGCATGCTACCATTTTTCGCAGCGTCTGGACATTTTGCGTATGCTAAGCCAACACGCATCTATCTTCAAAAAATGTTAAATCTAAAAGAGACACATCCAAATGTTTACGCAAAGTTTAGAGAAGGCTATCATGTTCGCAGAAGTAATAAATTTTTGGCTGGACTCTCAACAGATCTGGTTATAGAACAAGTTCTTATGAGGAGTTTGAAAACAACAGGTGGACTAACTCACGGACGAGGAATGACTGAGGTACAAAGATCAGTTTGGCTACTGTTGACACCAGCCTGTGCAGAAATAAACCGCGCGATGCAGGAAGTTACAGATGTAACGTATGAAGGTAGTGAGCAGCATAAAGAAACAAGACAGGCACGACTTGAAAGATATTTCAAAGATTCATTGAAAATCTTGGCGTACGCTGTGGCAAGAAACCCCTTCGACAACCAAAAGGAATTCATGAGCACTGACATAGGAGAAATTGCTATTTCAACTGTCAATGTAGACAATGCCAAAGTTATTGGAAGCAACATTCTTGCTTCAATGTCCGGAAAACCAGTTGCAGATTATACGTTCAAGAAGAAAGACGTGGCCATAACAATGAAAGCAAGATCAACTATTAAGATAGATAAAGAAGTTATTCCCGTTGATCCTCTCTTGTTATTCCAACGTCTAATAACCACTGTCAGAGGTATGGGATCAGCTGTAGACTTGGAGACAGCATTCTCGTATGAGCTGTGCACATTTCCTCCTGCACTTATAGAGACAGACGGTTTGTTAAGGGAAGCAAATAAACCACAGCTAGCAAATTCTCTCTGGTCTTCAAATGCGCCTGATGAATCAGATTCTTCACTTCCTGAAGATATTTCATATGTCCTCGATGGAGGATCCTTACTCTACAGAGTACAATGGACAAAAGGAAGAACATACGGGGCTCCAATAAACCTTAGCCCCCCCCCCCCCGCCCATGGCCTAAACCATTAGAGGTACAGTAAAACTAAACATACCTTACAAAAGAGAATTTAATCCTGCATTTAATGAGAAACAATTAAAACTTGGAGTTCCCGCCATTGGCTTCCAAGACAGCCTGAATTCGCTTTGGGTAGCTTACCAAAAGTGACGTGAATAGATCTTGATCGTTACGCAAATTTGCTAAAACAGTTTCAATGTGTTGCGTCATTGTATCCTTCGAAAATCGATTTGCTGCAGGTTCTTGAAACAAGAGACATTCGACCTTGTCCTTTAAACTGATCCAATGTGTTCACAGACGTTCAGGTCAGGAGAATTTCCTGGCCATTCTTCATTTCCAAAGAAATCGATCTCATGGTTCCGGAACAACTGTTTGAGTGGCTAATGCCTTAAAGCAGGGGGCCTTATCGTGCAGAAGTGTGACCTGATCGACATCCATAACATTGTTGGGTTTCTTAGAAAAAGGAATGACATGCTGGATAGAATAATATCACAAAAATACTGTCCATCCCAACTCTGACCATTTGGCTTCAGCACCCACATGAGCTTCTTTGCAGTGAACAAAACAAACACACCAACACAGTCTGGACTTTTTAATAATTCGCGATAATGTTCATTGTCATCGATTTCATCTGGTGTTGTGGCCCACACTCGATCATTTTGGTAGTTAGGCCGACGTGTTACGTAAACAAAAAATTCATCGGAGACAACTAAATGCATGAAATCATCCACATCCCAATCTTCAAGATAATGGGCAAACCACATTCTGTCATCGATGTTAAGTTGAGTTTTTCTTGGCTTTGGAAATTCATGCCAAGGCTTTAAACCTTGCCTATGACGGTACAGTCGAATGATCTCACCACTAACGATCTTTCCTCTCAACACTTTGTTTCCTGAGAGAGTGGCAAATTTGGGCGCCCAGATTTGGTTGTATCCATTTCACATTCATCCAAAGTTTTATCCCAATTTCTTTTGACGAAGTCCTCACCTCTTCGCAACTTTTTGGCAACCCATGAAAGTGTTATAAAGGTGGCTCCAGCATCACGAGCTTCCCGAAATGTTATTGCTCGTATGCGATTTATCACACGTTGCCTCTCCGAATCACCAATTAATTGAGAAGCCATTATATTTTCACTTTATCAGCTAGAGTAATTTTAATACCTGCAATAAATAAAGAATTTTATATATTTTTATAATCACTAAAAACTATTTCGATATAAGTAAACATGTAAGCTGCAAATGGGGGGGCTAAGGTTTTTTTGGAACCCCTTACAACGAGATTTGCAAAACTTATGTAGAACACGTCCTCAAGCATTACGGAGAGGGAGCAGTCGTTGTATTTGATGGGTATGACGGGAAGCCTTATACCAAAGATACAACCCCCATTCGCAGAACCAAAGGCAAGCAGGGCATACCTGTACGTTTAACAGGAGAAATGAAGCTAAATATGAAGAAAGACGAGTTTCTTACTAACCTCGACAACAAACGGAGATTTCTAGTAATGTTGGCGACTAAAATGAACGAAGAAAACATGAAAGCAATCCAATCATCTGGTGATGCAGACCTTTTGATTGTACAGACAGCAATTGAATCTGCCAGAAGTAAACCAACAGTTGTTATTGCAGAAGATACCGATCTACTCATTCTCCTGCTCTGTCATGCTGATGTAGATGGTCACAGAATATTTTTCACATCAGAGCAAAAAACTCGATCGAAAGCGAAAACCAAACTGTGGGACATCAAGTACGCTAACTCGAAATTAGGATTGAAGATTTGCGAAGCAATCTTGCTTATTCACGCCTTACTTGAGTGTGATACAACGTCCAGATTGTTCTCCATTGGTAAAGATGTGGCCCTGCAAAAGTTTAAGAAAGACGAAAGCTTTCAACGCTTAAGCCAAGTTTTCAACAACTCAACATCAACAAGAGAAGAAGTTATTACTGCTGGAAAAAAGTTGTTGCTTATTGTTTATGGCGGAAAAAAAGAAAGCTCGCTTGATAAGCTTTGTGTCACAAGATTCTACCGGAAAGTTGCTGCAAGTATGAAAGTTGTGTCTCCCGAGAGCTTGCCTCCAACATCCGCAGCTGCATCATTCCATTCATTGCGTGTTTACCTCCAAGTGCAAGTTTGGAGAGGACTGGAAGAGCTTGATCCAGAAGAATGGGGTTGAACTGTGAAAAGAGGAAAACTGCTACCAGTTTATACCTCGAAAGCTCCAGCACCAGAAAGCTTACTAAAACTTTTCAGATGTAACTGCAAGGTAGAGTGTCAGAACGCGAGATGTACGTGTTTCAAGAATGGACTGAAATGATCAGCCTTGTGTGGCGAATGCCAAGGCCTTTCTTGTCTGAACTGTCAGCACCCTTTGGACATAGAGAATGCAGAGAACAGTGACGAAAATAATAGACCCAGATTTTTACTAACTCACCATCACGCATAGGCTATATCAAAATGTCTATCCCTGTGAAATCGTTATGTATTGATTTGAGTTGACATAGCATGCTATTTTTTTCTATAAACTAAATTTCAGATCAATATCTCAGTTTATCCAAGAGTTCTGTCCAAAAAACGAAATCAAAACAAGTGAACGTCGTTAATATGAAAATATATATTATCTTCGAAACTATGAAGGATAGACTAGTGGTGTTGGGGTTCATTTGAAAGACCTAATCAAAGCCTCTACGATTATGATGTCCAATGGTCAATTTTACTTGAGTACTTGAGCAATGGTCAATAACGCCTACAATCGCGGTCGATACGCAGCGCGATGTTCCGTTTTTCGTCTTTTAGCATGAGATGGGAGCGCCCACTATGGACTGAGTAATTTTTTATCAACTAAAAATATTTGCTAACCATCTAGGAAGGATTACTGAAAATTTGAAGAAAAAATATTAATGTTAAAGGTTAGCTGTGGACGAAAAATACAAGATAGTGTCATTTTGACCTACCAACCTGGGGGTGTGAGGGGTTAATGCAAATTCCATTTTTCTGAAAAATTGCCTCACCCAATGGTGGTAAGTTTTTAATATGTTATTTTTGAATATTTGGGGATGTCAAAAACGATGAAACCATTTCTGTTACAATTACTTCCAGGCTGACCAAAAATATAGCCTAGATTGACTGGAGTATTACTTAATTCAAATAAAACGATATTCATTAGTGATAACTTTATCACGTCAAAATAATGGCTTAGAATTTAAAACACCAGATGACGACACATTGCAATTGTCTTTCATAATATGATAAAATAAAAGAAAATAAAACAATAAAAATTTTTACGTAGTTATATAATACATATTTCCTTTTTAAAAATAAATTTCAAATTTCATTTACAATATAATTTCCAAATAAATAAATTATTAAAACTGGGAAACTATTAAAAAAAAATATTGATCCACTGAATTTAGGATTACAGTATGTCGTTGCCATGTTGCAACACCATTACCCATACCGTAAATCATCTAAGTTAAGCGACAGTGGGTCTGGGTGGAGTTGGATGGATGACCTTCCTGTGTCCAGACGATGTAGTGATCTGTGGTTCGGATGATCGGATCCCACGTAGAGATGTAGCTCCCGTCCCCTCTATCATATGACTTTGATCTTACGGAGGAGGTTAAACCACACACCCACACACACACACCCACACACCATTCAAATTAATTACCAATTGGCAAGATCCTCCAAAGAAGTAAAAGATCCTTTTTTTACCTGCTGATTTTCAGGTTACATTATTTTTGTGTGTGTATATATATATATATATATATATATATATATATATATATATATAGTAAACCACCCATATAACGCACTAATTGGGGGAACCCCCTCTCTGTTAAAAGAGAACGTCCGTTATATCCATAAATATATAAAAATACAATACAGGTAATCCCGCGGGGATTGTGTTCCCCAAAAACCTGTGCATAAAGCAAATTTACATTTAGCAATCTATTTTAACCATGTTAAAAGGGGGTTAGGTTCCACCCTCCCCTCCGGCCCCATCCCAGACCATCACACATCTCGAACAGACAGACAAACAGACATGCGGTGGATTATGGTATGATGATGATATACTGTGGATATTTTTCCTTCAACTCAGGACTACTGGGGTTAACATGAGAAGTTTAATCTTTCACCTCTCCCACTATGCCATTGCTGTTCGCAACTTTCTAAACGTAAACTTTTCTCAGCGCTGGATAGGCCGTGGTGGCCAAGTTTCCTTGACCCAAGAGCCACATACGACGTTTTTCAGATGTACGAGAGCCGCAAAATATTTTAAAAAGAATTAAATTATTAAAAACATATACATATACATACAGTTATACTCACATTATTAAACTGTTTAATTACTGCTTGTAGAAGGCTTAATTTGGGTCTTCATTTTGGCTGTTAATGCTTTAAAGTCTGGCTGATGTGATGTTAAGGCGGTATGAAGAAGCTCAGTCAGGTGTTCGTTAGTGAGGGCAGCACGATGTTTGACTTCACAAACTTCATTACCGAGAAGAGTGCTTCACAGCAATAAGTTGTCCCGAAAACTGAGATAAGTCGGAAACTGGTTTTCCTGAGGTGAGGATACTTTGTTTCTGGTACTTGCTTCCAAAACTCAACTGCAGATAAGCTTTTATGTATTAACTTTAAACCCACGTCCTCCTGTAGTTCCAAAAGTTCTGTTTGTATTGAAGCAGCTTCCGTAACAAAAGGTGTGGTAACAGGACAGCCATCGTTGACGACATCAATCAGGAAAGGATTTACAAGACATTCGAAGCATGGTTTTAGCTTCTTTAGTTCATCAAACCTGAACTGAAAATCATCAATTAGGCCTTCTAATTTACCTTTGTATTCCTCCAATTTACTATCTTTTATTTCAATATCAGGAAAAGTGTTTGCTCGGTTTTTCAGGTGGGGAAAGTGGTCAAATTTTTTTGTTACTAGATCTTTTTGGAAGAGCTTTATTTTATTCTGGAAACTGAAAACTGCCTGTGTAAGGTCAGAAATGACCTTATCCTTTCTCTGAAGTGCCAAATTTAGATTTTGAAAGTGTTGTATTCCATCAGTAAAAAACATCAGATCCTGCACCCATTCGTGATCTTCTAGTTGTGGGTATGACTTTCCCTTTTCTTTCAAGAAATCAATGATAGGCTCCAACAGTGCAACAAACCTATTCAGGAGATTACTAGTTGATAACCACCTTACAATATAGTAGAATGAAAGGTCATCTGGCTTATCCTGAAGATCCAGCTCCTCGATAAAATTTCTAAACGCTCGGTGCGTTTTTGCATTTGAACGAATGAAATTCACAATTTCTAGAATACATTTCATAACACTGTCATACCTAAAGTACTTGCTTACCAAATGATCACGGTGAATGATACAGTGAATAAAGAGACACACAGGATACTTGGGATCGCGTGTCAAGAGCCCAACTAGACCTACATTTTGTCCTACCATAGCTGGTGCTCCATCTGTTGCAACACTGACAAGTTTATTCAATGGTACTTGAGCATTTGATAATGCCTCGTCAAGTGCGTTCTTTATGTCAACCCCTCTGGTGGTTTCTCTTAGGGTCATTAAGGTCATTCTTCTTTCACATTTCCATCGCCAGTAACATAATGAACAAATATCGCCAGTTGAGGGTTATCTTTAATATTTGTGGATTCATCGAGGGCCAAACTGAATGCAACAGAATTCTTCAAATCACTCTGCAACGAGCATGTAATTTCAGCACCGATCTGGGAAATACGTCTCTCTGTAGTGTGGCGGGAAATAGAAATACTCGCTATTTGTTCTCGAAACTTTGTGTTATTTGGAGCGAGAATTGCAGTAACATCGGCAATATTATTCTTCACAAATTCTCCACTACTGTAAGGAAGTTGAGCACGAGCAATATTCCATGCCATAACAAAACTAGCTTCAGTAGTTAAGTCAGCTGTCTTACACAATGACGAAAGTACAGTTTGTTCGGCAACTAGGCTAGATTTCAACAATGTTAACTTAGTCTTCCGCAATTCTGATTTGGGAGGAAATTCCGTAATAAAATTTTTATGGTTAGTTTCATGATGATGCTTTAAGTTACTGGCTTTAAAGTGATTGAGTGCCACGTGGCAGATAAGACACACAGGTTTCCCACCCTTAACAGTAAAGGCAAAGCTCTCCTCCCACTCCTGTTTAAAAACTCTATTTTCTTCTTCATATTTCTGTTTCTTACACTTTGTCTGCTCAGTCATTTTAATCAACTAAGGGGTTGTATAACTTTCATTTGTATAGCTGAGAAAAATAGCCACTATTTGATCTAAGAAGCCAATTTAAAACACACTCACTCGTTACTACACGCGGCCCGCAGGGTAGCTCGAGGGGTACTGGACACTGGTGAGTGGGGATTGGTGTTAATTACGTAATTATCCTGCTTAGTGCCTGTCACGCAAAAGAAATTGTCGTACGCATGACGCATTTTATTGTCAATTCAATTTTTCCTTGTTTTTTTAATATTTTTTTATTATGTGAAAAAAAATTATATTTGTATTATGAATTTTGTCTTTTATGATAAATACAATAAAAACCAAAATTGTCTCGCGAGCCGCAGTTAACAACCTCGAGAGCCGCATGCGGCACGCGAGCCGGGGTTTGGCCACCGTTGGGCCATAGTGCATAGCCACTTCGATCACCTGACAACCTTTCTAGATTTTTATCTATGGGGGTATGTTAGAACACTTGTGTAACCTGACAAACCCAACATGTGGCAAAATTCCGTTGATGAAACAAAGGTCACTGGATCCATTTCACAAGGGCATCTTATTAATGCTCTGATGGAGTTCGAAAGTCGAATGCATACTGTAGCGACAAATTGTGGTCATCTTGCAAACGTGTTCTAAACATGAACAATTTAGAAATGTATATAATATGCTTGTCATTATAAAAGATAAATCAAACAATAATACATTTAAAAACAAACACTAAAAATTAGGACTTAAGAAGATAAACAAAAGACATGTACCTTGTACTGAGGTAATATCATAGTTTAACGCCGCAATTTCGTCCAGGAAGAAAAATAAAAACGTTAATTTGCGACATTACATTTAAACAGAACTTAAAAGTACACCTAACCTAACCTGCCATGTTTAAAACGACCTCTACAATAAAAATAAAAACAAAATTAATTTGCGACGTTAAACTACAAGATTACCATTGAGGAGCGAGAGTCTAACAGAAAAATCTGATGCTTACTCAATAATAGTACAGTAATCAAGGCCGGCGAGAGCTGCTCCGGGGAAGGATTGGTATATGGGCCCTCCTGTTTACTCAGTATTTTATTATGAATGTTTTTGTGTACATAACAATCAAATTGATTATATGTCTAAGTCACTATTCAAAACATCGAGTATGATAATCTCTATAAAATGTATGTTCATTAATTATATTTCCTCTGTTATTTAATCAACTGCTTTATTAATATTTTTAGATTTTATCCCCCTTCTTTCCGGGTCCCGGGGATATAACGGCTTCCCCGACAGTAATAATGATGAAATTTAATGCTGATAAGTGCAAGGTATTGGGCCAAAAAATCCAGAATTTGAATACAATATGAATGGAATGTGGATTAAAAATGATGATAAAGAGAAAGACTTGGGTGTCACTGTGACTAATGAACTTAAACCCTCAAATCACTGTATGGAAATCAGAAATAAAGCAAATGCTAGACTCAATCTCATGCAGAGACACATTGAATACAAATCACCCAATATTATAAAGCAACTATACATTTCATATGTGAGACCCCTCCTCGAATACTGTATTCAATTTAATAGTCCCTATTTGATACAAGATATTGAAAAACTGGAAAAAGTACAGAAACGAGCAACAAGAATGAGCCCATCTCTAAGACAATTGACATAAAAGGAAAGACTGGCGTATCTAAACATGTTCTCATTAAAAAGGAGGAGGTTGAGGGGTGATTTGATAGGGGTGTATAAAATGATAAAAGGGTTGGATAAGATAGATTTTGATTCTCTTTATATTAAAGATCACAATAACCAGACTAGAGGTCAGAGTATGAAATTATTTAAGCCAAGATGTAGAACAAATTTAAGAAAACAGTTTTACAGAGTAATTAAGTTTTGGAACAGTCTGACAGAAGAAGTGGTGACTTCAGATACACTTGATTCTTTCAAAAGAAGGTTGGATAGTTTGATGTCTGCAAGGGACATCTGGTGATAGTATTTAAGCCCATTTTTATTGCATGAATGGTACTTTAATTGGTACTAGTTTATTTCATATATATTATGTGCATTTAGGTGATAGATCCCACAGCTCAACACAAGTGTTGTGGGATGTAGGGAGGCAGCATCTTGGGTTAGGGGATACTCTCTGTCCTTACACACCCCATTTAAAGAGATTCCTCTGCCGAGCGGTGCCCCCCATAGTACTGTGAGGTATTGAAAAATTCATGATCTTCACTTGCCCCACAAACACCTTTAAATGGGAGGCCCAAAATGGGCACACACACACACACACACACACATTTCTACATTACTGTACAGTCTTTACAGCCACACCTACACTTTTCCTCCTAAGTATATATATTGCAATGAATATGGTTGTAAATTGTGACTTGGTCCGCAATTGATATGGACCGTGACCTATTTTTGGTTGGCAAGGTACTGGTATTGATGGGTACCGTAATGAAATTGACTGGATTCTTTGGATCTGGTATATTTGCATGTCAGTTACAAATAGATATAGAGTGTAATATATTTGTGGATAGTAGCCTATTTTGACTTTGATCCTCTGGATCCAGAGATTCTATCTTTAGTTTTAAATTGCTAATTAATTAGTAAAACGAATATTATCCATATATATATATATATATATATATATATATATATATATAATACAGGGGTTGGACAAAATAATATGAACACCCGCCGATTTCACCGGTTATCTTTACGGACTGCTCAGACACAGTAAACGGTCAAATGACTGGCAAACCTATTTAAATGCGTAACAGAGTGTGTATACGTCATGTTATAACCCTCACGTTGTTTTTACAAATCTGAGTGAATTATGAATTAGCAGTTATGAAAGACCTGTCAGACTTCCAAAGAGGGCAAATTGTCGGAGCGCGGATTGCTGGTGCATCGGTGACGAAAACCACTCAGATGTTCAATGTATCCAGAGGAACTGTCTCTATGGTCATGTCTGCATACCAAAACCATGGAAAGACAAGCACCGACAAATGCAATAGTGGACGCAAGAAGAAGCTGTGTGATCGAGACCGCCGGGTGCTAAAGCGCATTGTGACAAAGAACCATAAGACCACAGCTCCAAAAGTGACTGCAGAGCTTAACCAGCATCTTGCAAGCCCGGTATCGACCAGAACTGTACGTCGCGAGCTCCATGGAGCTGGATACCATGGGAGGGCTGCAATTGCCAAACCCTTCCTTTCGCACATCAACATTGAGCGGCGCAGAAAATGGTGTAATAACCATAAGAATTGGTCAATGGACCGGTGGAAGAATGTAGTCTACTCCGACGAATCCTCCTTCACGCTATTTCCATGTTCCGGTCGAGTTTACGTCTGGAGACAGCCTAAAGATGCTTATGACCCCGACTGCCTGACCCCAACCGTTAAGCATGGAGGCGGAATGGTGATGGTTTGGGCAGCAATATCGTGGAATACTCTTGGCCCAGCTGTAGTACTGCATGGTAGGGTTAACGCCCAGGTCTATCTGTCAATATTGGCTGACCAGGTCCATCCCATGGTCCAAACGCTGTTTCCCAATGGCGGCGCCGTCTTCCAGGATGATAATGCACCAATCCACACCGCTGGGGTCGTTAAAAACTGGTTTGAAGAGCATGTTAGTGAAGTAGAACGCTTGGATTGGCCTCCACAATCCCCGGATCTTAACATTATCGAGCATCTGTGGTGTTAGTTGGAGCAGCAGGTCAGAAGCCGATTCCCACCGCCGGCGTCTTTGGAGGAACTGGAGCAGGGTTTGCTCGAAGAATGGCTCAGGATTCCTCTAGCCACTGTCCAAAAGCTGTATGAATCAATTCCCCGACGCAGTGCAGCTGTTATTGCCGCTAAAGGAGGACCAACTCCATATTAAGAATAAAAACCGCCATTTATCAAGGTGTTCATATTATTTTGTCCAACCCCTGTATATATATATATACATATATATATATATATATATGCAATAAAATCACAGAACAACACGTGATCTTTTTAATAAGCAAACAACCACAGGGAAAAGGAAAAAGAAACACGAAATCCGAGCGCTTTCGTGATATATTCATGGGCACCTTCAGATTTTTACCTGTTTGAATCACTAAAAGACGCTTTGAGAGGTCAGCGATTCCAAGGCGATGATAACCTGAAGGAGGCGGTGCATGATTGGCTACGCACACAGCCAAAAACATTCTTTTGTGATGGCATTAGGAAGCTTGTAGATCACTGGACTAAGTGTATTGAGAAACAGGGAGACTATGTTGAGAAGTGATGTGTTTATAATCTATCAGATGTGAAAATAAAATTGTGAAAATAAAAAGTGCGGATACTTATTGAATTACCCTCGTGTGTGTGTATATATATATATATATATTATATATATATATATATATATATGATGCGAAGTTGCGAATCCACAAGGAAAAAGCAAAAAAAATTGTTCCAAGATCTTTCGTGTATTCAGCAGTACACCTCGACAGGGTATACTGCTCGTGTTCTGCTGTATACACGAAAGGCCATGAAATAATTTTTTCTTTTTCTTCGTTGATTTGCATCATTCATTCATTCCACGTTTAAGTGTGAAATTCTCTCTCTCTCTCTCTCTCTCTCTCTCTCCTCTCTCTCTCTCTCTCTTTCTCTTTATATATATATATATATATATATATATATATATATATATATACACTGAGTTCACTTTATCTTTATTTTAAAGTGATAAGATGTCATATGTGAAGTATTCAAACAAACAAACAAACAAACACTTTATTTCAGTCTCAACAGGTACAAACATTACACTGGTATGCACATGAATTTTTTTTGTCTGCTGTGAGGGTTTTTTCAACTCATATTATATAATTCGACCATGCTGAATTCGAAAATGACATTGGTTTTCCTCAATCAGGTCAGGTTTTTTCTCTATTGGCCATTTATTATAAGTCCAATTTTATCCCCAAATTTATTGATTTTTTTAGCTTAAACACTGTAGATACGAGTAATATTATAAGAACACTCGTGAAAAATGAAAACATTGTGTGAATAAATACTTTTATTCATACAATGAATATGGAAAAAAGTTTATTGAGGAAGGAAGGAAGTTTTTTTGGCTTTCCGTCTGTGTTTTTCTTCGGGCACGTCTCGCTTCAAACACCAGCAATAGTCCGCCAGCATATTGATATCCCAGTTTCCCTGGTACCTCTCTTCCATTATTTTGATATCTTGGTGAAATTGTTCACCCTGTTCCTCACTATAATCCCCGCAATTTTCAGGAAAATAGTCCAAGTGGGACCACAAAAAGTGCATTTTTATGGACATGCGCGACCCATGAGCTTTGAAAGCTTCCATCAAGTTTTCGACAACGGACTCGTATTCTGGACTTCTACGCTTGCCAAGAAAATCAGTGACAACTGATTTGAATGCCTGCCAGGCATTCTTCTCAGTTGGAGTCATTGCGTTTTCGAACTGAGTATCCTTGATCAAAGTTCGAATTTGAGGACCATCAAAAACCCCAGCATTTAGTTTAGCATCAGATATATGAGGAAATTTACTCTCGAGATATCGGAATGCTGAACCCTCCTTATTCATTGATTGATGATGAAATTTTTCATCAAGCCCAGCTTAATATGAAGTGGTGGGAGCAAAATTTTTGTTGGTGGTACAAGGGGCACTGAAACGACATTATGCGACCCAGGTTCAAAATTCTCTCTGGATGCCCATTCACGCTGTGCATAGTGCTTCTCATCCGCTCGGCTATCCCATTTGCAGAGGAAACATGGGTATTTCGTGTATCCCCCTTGCATTCCCAATACAAATGCCACAATCTGAAAAAAATGAAAATATTTAAAGAATTTAGAGAATTTGTTCTATCAGATAAAAAAATCTATGCATTGGACTGTATCACTTCTGTGGGAAGTTAAGTGTTCTTATACGCTCTCAAATAACCTTTGGAAAAACAACATAGTCAATAGCAATAGTTTACTTATGATAGTATTACCTTCAAATCTCCACAGATCCTCCAGTTATGTTGGTCGTATACGAGAGCATCCAGTAAAATTTTCATGTTATCGTAGCTCTCAGTAAGTTGTACGGAATGTGCTACAGGGACTGATGCAACCCTATTCCCAATGTTGAGAAGTACTGCTTTCAAACTTCGTTTAGACGAGTCTATAAATAGCCTCCATTCTGGTGCGTTATATGGCAGGCCCAAGGATTCGATTAGCCCCTCAACATTGCAGCAGTACACTAAGGAAGAGGTATTTTCGTGCACTGCAAAAAACTTGCGGAATTCTTCCTCTCGTTTCCTATACCAGGAGAATGTTGTTCCCGGAGCCAGCAAGTTGTCCTCTCGAAGTCGTGAGCCCAAGATCTCGGCAGCTAATTTGGAAAGTCCTAAATCCCTGGTAAGATCATTAAGTTTAGCCTGGTTGAGAGGCCTCGGCTCATTTGAAGCGGTATTTTGAGGTATATACGACTGGGACTGGTCATTGGCATTGGTCATTGATTCATCATCAGAATCATCGAAGTCCAGGGTTTGAGGTGGGTCGGGTATTGGAATTCCAGGACCATGGGGTACAGGTCTCATAGCAGAAGGAATGTCAGGGTATACAACAATGTGTTTATTCTTCTTGTTAACTCCTGAATATAGAAACACAGAAACATGGATATAAAACTTGCATATGAAATAGAAGAAGCATTCAGACAGTGGCGGCTCGTGAGGGAAGGCTGTGGTCTGTAAGATATGAAATAGGTCGATGGAGTCTGTATATTTTCTTTCTTTTTCATTCATATTGTCCCTTCGGGGACAATATGAATGAAAAAGAAAGAAAATATACAATCATTGTATATGTAAATGTAACTTGTATAACAATATGTATGTGTAAATGTATTTTCTATAACAATATGTATATGTAAATGTATGATTACCATTATGGTGAATATTATGCTATATATGGCGAATATTACATTATGGTGAATATTATGTCAAGTTTCATACGAGGATTTCAAAATATTAAAAAAAAAAAAATTTATAAGCCCACCTTGGAGGTTTGTCATGCAGAAATAGCAATCTGTCACGTGATCCTTTCCTTCTCTCCAAATCATGGGAATTCCAAAAGGCAAAGATTTCGCTCTGCCTTTGCTCCATCTTCTCAAATTTTCAATGCACGTCTTGCAGCACATATGAGGGGCGAAATTTTTGTCCTGGTCCCCTAGCTTAATTCCAAAGTATGCTCTATACATTGTCTTCACAAATTTAGTGATTTGGGACTGGTTATTTGGCATGGTAACCGTCCCACATATGTAGCAGAATCTATTGGGATCATTTTTACACGCTCTATTCATTATGAAATATTTTATCTATATGCCTGAAAAGTAAAAAAAGATATTATACAAGTGAAACAAGTGATGATAGATGTTACTGTTCCAATTCCGCTTTGACAAAATCACGAAAAATTCTATTTTACTTATGAGGCCATAGCCGGATAACCTGAGCTGATTGAGAAAAACGGATTGCAGATTCGAAATCAGCAGGAAAAACTCTATAAGAATCACTTACAAAACCCTTGACAGCAAAATTGATGCATACCAGTGTTATACAAGTGGTCCATAGAAGATTAAGAGATAGTTGTCTGGAGCACTGACTAAGTAAGCCAGTGAATCACTGTGCATAATGAACATAAAATTGCCTACGCCAATGCTTCCAGATTTGAGATTTATAAAATATATCGGAGACCAGTCCACTAACCATGACTTCTATTATCTTATTGACTGACTCACCAAGGCTAGTGATAACTCTAAATACAAAATTGCGAATGACACTGGCACAGTTTGGAACCTTATTGACTACAAGCAGCATACTGACACTAGAAGGAGCACCATTTATAAATCTTGAAGTCTTTAATAAACTCCTAAAAATATTATTATATGCAACATATAATTCCTCAAATTATACAACCTGTAGTTCCACCACAAATGAGCTGTATACATTGGAGTACAAAAAGTTTTGAACAAAATCAACTTAACATCTAATGTACACGTATGAAATTTTTCGATCAAAGTATTTCCCTGAGCATATAATTGCAAAGGTGGGCACCCGGGCCTCAAAAAGGACCGACGGTCCCGGTCCTTGCCTCAAACTGGACCGACGGTCCCGGTCACGGTCCTTTCTGAAGATAGGACCTAGGAACGACTCGGTCCTCGGTCCTTATATATAATATAAGTGAAAAATTTGATTAAAATGAAAAATGAAATTAAAGACACCGGAAATCTTTAATTTTATTAACGTAAATTATAATTAATACAATACATAAATGATGAAAAAAAGTTAAGTTAAATGCTTGAGTTTCCCTTCAAGAAGACTAGCATTTCAAAATGGCTGTCACTGAGCCCTGACCTTTTCGGCTTGAGGACGTCCTTCCCCAAAGAGAAGAGCCTGTCCACGGCGGCACTGGATGGGATAGGCGTGTTAAACTTGATGAACAAGTCCTTCAACGCCGGGCTGGGGAACGAGTCCTTGTTGAAGATGAAGGGTTTCACAGGCCTCTCGCTGAGAAATGTCTCTACCAACTTGGTCCCGGTCTCCTTCGTCTTCTCCCCGCCCTCGTAGAGAGCCTCAAAGAAGTCGTCATTGTCCTGGTCATTCTCACCCTCGCTGCTGCTGGTGTCCTTGCCTGAGTCCGCTCTTGCCAGAATCCTCTGGACGTGAGGGTGGCGCCTGGAGACATGTCGCTTGAGGTTGTTTTGGCTCTTGTTGCTTGTCGAGAGGATGTTCTTGTTCGGCAGGCACAGCAAGCACTTGTACTCCAGGTTCTGCTCACCCTTGGGGCCCAGGTATTCAAAGTATTTGTCCAGGTACGGCCAGGGATTGCCGGGTTCAGTTCTTCCGCTAGGAGCTCCAGTTGCTTGACTTGAAGTTGAAGCAATAACATCAGTAGATTCTTCGTCTCCTCCAGGTGTTGAAACAAGTTTCAGTTCAGTTTCAGTCTCTTTCTGAGTCTTCTGGAGGAAACGATCCATCTTCTTTAGAACTTCAAATAATCACTAAACACACTAAAAAAGACCGTCCGGAATTGCTTAAAAATGGACCGTCGCTCCTCATTTCGGTCCTCACTGAGAAAAGGACCGACTTTCCCGCTCACGGTCCTTAAAAAGGACCGAGTTCCAGGAGTTCGGTCCTTTTGGAACTCGGTCCTGCCCACCTTTGTATAATTGTCTACATAGCCCTAGAATATTAAAGTCATCTGAAAGACTATCACAGTATATGGCCAAGATACTCAGTCTGGGTTACTTCTGACAGCACTATACTATTCAATTGAAATTCAGGAAATTTTATATACTTGTAGGCCTTGGTCCTCATATTCATAACATGACTTTTAGCAGGATTATATTTTATGTCGTTATCCTTCCCATACCTTTCACACACCTTCAAAAGTGTGCTGAGCCCTTTTACAGATGAAGAAATAAGAACTAGATCATCTGCATACATCAGATAATTAACAATCATTGTACCAATAGAGCAGCCTATTTCACAGGTGTTCAGCACAACAGATAGATTATCCATATAAACATTGAATAAGTAGGGGGATAATATCTCTCCCTGCCTGACACCATTGGTCACTCACAGAGAATGGCTCTGAATTAACCCCACCCCATCTTAAAATCATTGTCTGGTGATTATACAAGAATATTAATATATGGACCAAGTAACCATCCGGCAAAACACCATGTATAAGTAAACCTGTAAAGCACAAAGCTAACAGAAGCACTGATCTGTCATTACTAAATTTCAGATGCTCACCAGAAATACCATCAATACCACATGATTTATTACAATCTAAACATTTTATGGCCAGTTTAGTCTCAAATACACTAACTCTTACATTTGGACTATAGGTAGCATCACAATTAACATTATTGCTCTTATGTACAGAGTTGAATAACTCACTGTAGTGTTCTTTCCATAATTTGACTATATTCTCAGTCCCAGTTACATTTCCAATATTATCAGGGAGAGACATTACACTATTATTCACTGTTTTTAATTCTTACCAAAAGTTTCTTGGATTCTTACTGGCAAGTTTTCTAGCCAGAGCATCCCTGCTTAACTCATCCTCATGATTTTTTTATATACCTTAACGTATACTTGAACCTGGCATGAGGAGGGAGAACGAACAAATGAAAAATGAGGTCCATGGTGTAGTGGATAGCATATCTGACCGGCAATCGGATGATCCCGGGTTCGATTCCCGGGTGGTACCTCATTTTTCATTTGTTCGTACTCCCTCCTCATCTTGTGCGGAACGCTCTTCTACACAAGCGTCGTTCTTTACATTAATTATACTTTGTTTGCAGTTAAAATGTATATATATGTGCGGCATGCGAAGGTGCCCCCTCAGGGCATTGGTTTCTGCTCGTATGTAGGAGAATTACGACTTCTGATTGATCGAGGTCCATGGTGTAGTGGATAGCATATCTGACCGGCAATCGGATGATCCCGGGTGGTACCTCATTTTTCATTTGTTCGTTCTCCTCCTCATCTTGTGCGGAACGCTCTTCTACACAAGCGTCGTTCTTTACATTAATTATACTGTGTGTTGTTTGCAGTTAAAATGTGTGTATATATATATATATATATATATATATATATATATATATATATATATATATATATACATTTAAACTGCAAACACGCAGTATAATTAACGTAAAGAACGACGCTTGTATAGGAGAATATTCCGCGCAAGATGAGAGCGAGAGAACGAAACAAATGAAAAAATGAGGTAACCACCCGGGAATCGAACCCGGGATCTTCCGATTGCCGGTCAGATATGATAACCATTACACCACGGGCCTCACTCAATCAAATGCCGTAATTCCTCTACATACGCGCAGAAACCAATGCCCCAAGGGGGCACCGTTCTCTCGCTCTCATCTTGCGCGGAATATTCTCCTATACAAGCGTCGTTCTTTACGTTAATTATACTGCGTGTTTTCAGCTTAAATGTATATAATGTACGGCATGCGGGAGGTGCCCCATTGGGGCATTGGTTTCTGCGCGTATGTAGAGGAATTACGGCATTTGATTGAGTGAGGCCCGTGGTGTAATGGTTATCATATCTGACCGGCAATCGGAAGATCCCGGGTTCGATTCCCGGGTGGTTACCTCATTTTTTCATTTGTTTCGTTCTCTCGCTCTCATCTTGCGCGGAATATTCTCCTATACAAGCGTCGTTCTTTATTATATATATATATATATATATATATATATATATATATACACAGGGCGTCCCAAAAAAATGTATACACACTTTAACAGCTGATAGCTCAATTGATGTTTCTTTCTTTCCAAGTTAAACCCATTAGAATTAATAATGGCAGTCAGACTAAGCTTTGAACAAAGGAAATTCATTCTAAAATGCTACTGGAAGTGTGAAAACGCAGTTGAAGTGCAAAGACAGTTTAGGAGGGAGTTTCAAACAGATCCACCAACGCGACTTACCATCACTCGAATTAGAGATAAGTTTGAAGCCGATGGAACTGTTCAGAATGTCCACAAGAAGCGTTCCGGAAGACCACGGACATCGACAAGCCCCACAAAGCAAGAAAGAGTACTGGAAACGTGTCACCAAAGTCCAAGAAAATCTGTGCGGCAAGCGAGTCGTGAGGTAGGAATTTCAGAATCGTCTGTCCAACGCATTTTGAAGCGCTGTCAATGGAAAAGTTACATTCCAAGATTAGTCCATGCTATTAATGAAGATGATCCGGACCGAAGAGTGGAGTATTGCGAGTGGTACTTGGCACGATGTGGATGTGGATTGGACGAAGGGGTTTCGTAGAATACCCTCCGCGTTCACCAGACCTCACACCACTAGACTTTTTTTTATGGGGATACTTAAAAGACAAAGTCTACGCTATAAAACCTGCAACAGTCGCTGAATTGAGAGCAGCCATTGAACGAGAATGCACACAAATACCAAACGAAATGTTTCGTGATGTTTGCGATTCCATTGCTTCGCGTTATCAGCAGTGCCTGGACCAGAACGGACGTCGGTTTGAAAACAGGCGTTGACAAAACAATTAAATAATGTCTGTAGATTCTATTACATTTTGAAAATGAAATGTATTTTAATAAACACTGCCTTTATAAGTATTTAAAGTGTGTATACATTTTTTTGGGACGCCCTGTATATATGAAAAATAATGTAACCTGAAAGTTAGCAGGAAAAAAGGGATCTTTTACTTTTTTGGACGATCTTCCCGCGAACGGTAATTAATTTGAATGGTGTGTTTGTGTGTGTGTGGTTTCACCTCCTCCGTAACATCAAAGTCATATGATAGAGTGGACCTACATTTCCATGAGGGATCCGAACCACAGATCACTACATCATCTAGACACGGAGGAAGGTCATGTATCCGACTCCACCCAGACCCACTGCCGCTTAACTTAGATGATTTACGGTATGGGTAATGGTGTTGCAACATGGCTACTACACCAATCCTAATTTCAGTGGGATCAATATTTTTTTTCATAGTTACCCCATTTAAGTAATTTATTAATTTCGAAATTATATTATAAATGAAATTTGAAATGTAAATTTTAAAATTAAATATGTACTACATAAATATGTAAAAAATTTTCTCTCGTTTTATTTTCTTTTATTTTATCATATTATAATAGACAGTTGCGATGTTTCGTTATCTTTCGTTAATTTCTAATCCATTATTTTGGAGTGATAAAGTTATCACTTATGAATATTGTTCACTTGAACTGTGTAACATTAAAGGAGTTTTTTGTTTTAGTTATTTGTTAAACTGAAAAAATAAATTGGGTTGAGCTTAATATATTACGCGCAGTGACTTTGTTACTGCACCCTTTTTAGCTCGGTTTAAAATCTCGTAAGACTCGTTTTAAATTTTCATAAGACGTCACCACAGGTGGAAAAAAGTAAAGAAGCGCTTTTTAAAATGTACCGTATTTTCAATGTGTGAAAGATGACGTAGAGTCGTGTTGCCGAAAATACTGTTTTCCATCGTTCCAACCAGACATGGGGTCATTACAAGGTTTATCATTATCATTACCAAAAGTTTTTCATTACCATTACAACATTTTTGTTTCATTATCATTACATTATCATTACAAGCCCTTCATTATCATTGTAATGATCATTACAATACTGAATATACTGAATAAGCGCTCCACCGGTGCACTGGAGGCAGGGATGCAAAGATGCTTGGCAGCAAGAACAGATACGTCAGGATACAGATGTGCATTGTCCCTCCACCATGTCAAGGGATTGCAGTCCTCATCATTGCAGGGTTGGTCAAGGTAGCTGTCCACCTGGCTGACAATAGGGTTCTGAGAAGCTGTAGAGGGCGCTGGAGCAGCCATAAAATTGAACAACTTGCACCGCTTTGGTGCTGGCTGGGACTGGGAGGAATCAGAAGCCGTATATATATATATATATATATATATATATATATATATATATATATATATATATATAGTGAAATTACACTTTAATGAAAATGTAATGATGTGTAATGATTCATTACAGACCTTTCATTATCATTACCATTATTAGCTCGAAATTTCTTTCATTATCATTCCAAGAGATTTGTAATTAATTATAATTAATTACCATTACAATGATAATGACCCCATGTCTGGTTCCAACATCCGAAAATTATATAAGAAATGCTAAGGACAATGATATAATGTACTAGTAATATCCTGAAATAAGGAAAAAAGAAGAAAATCATAATTTTTAGCATGCAAGATGGACACAAAAATTATAAATGTACTTTCAGTATTTCCATATTCTGCTCTGAACATTTCCTTCCCATTCTCTGTATTAGAAACCTAAAAAGCGAATTGCTCGTTTAAAAGGAAAGAAAAATATTGAAAGAATATGCATTTTTATGAATTTTAGCTATTTTATCGTGGTCAACCAAGAGACAAGATAAAATTAATAAAAAAATAGTTCCTAAAAAATTTTGAAAATTTTACATATTTAAATATATTAAATTTATTTTCAAAAGTACATTTCAAATTTTCATCTCCAAATTTCTTTTTAAAAATATATACTGTATTTCTGAAACGAGTTAACTATTAATAAAAAGAATTTAAACCTTCTATATGGAGTGGAACACAGTTCTAATTTTATTTAATTCAACAGAAGGTAACGTTACCGCCTGTTACAGTATCCTCCGTTGGATGAAGCATGTAAAACTCAATCCTCACCTAAATCCCGACATTTTTTAGTTTATACAGTGAATATTCCGTATGTGGTATCTTATGACTTTAAAATAAAGATAAAGTGAACTCAGTGTGTGTATATATATATATATATATATATATATATATTACCGTCTGCCAAAAAAAAAGGGGTTCACTCTAAAAACATCGATGGAATCAATATTTTTCAAACAATCAGTATGAAACTTATACACGTAAAAGATACATAAAACATCTACCTGTAAACCAATTTTCAGTTCGAAGCTATCAAAAATAACGATTTATTAAGCAAAGCTGGGCACTTGCGGTATTTTTTGCGGTACTGCGGTACTGCGGTACTACCGCACTACCAAACCGGTACCGCATAACGCAGTACCGCTGAAAGTACAGCAGTACCGCTACCGCATTCAAATTTCCCGCGGTACTTTCCGCGGTACCGACAAACACGACTTTTCAAAAAATTAACACTTTTTTTGAAGTAAACCTTATTACAGGAGTACAGTAAGACGAATGCTGCGTGTGTTGCATCAGCCTAACTCTAGACACGTTAAGTTTTCGTTCAGAACATGTTACGTTGCCATCCTATCACAACGCCTCAGTGCAGTGCTTGCTTTTGAGCCGGTTGCACGTGTGTTACATTTCTGTGACAAAGATCGATTTTTAGCCATTATGGCAGAAAGTTCAGGTGCGAAATCGCCGATATGCAATTTCTGAAAATATGTGCTATTACTTGTGTTGTTCTTGTGTGCAGTACCGCAGTACCGCAGTACCGCGGAACGCACCAGGGGGACCTGAAAAAGTACCGCAGTACCGCGTAACGCACTGGGCATGCTGAGGTACCGCAGTACCGCGTAACGCACCCCCAAATTTTGGTACCGCGCCCACCACTGTTATTAAGTATTTCTCTAATAATACTATAATTTATGCTCGACAAACTAATCAAAAATCCTTTATTTCCATTTTCACTTTTGTAAATTCTAATATACGATTTTGTTTTGCAGGGTTATAAAATATAGTGAATATGCCATTTTCAGAAGAAGATAAGATTATAATTAAGCATTATAGACTAGAAAAGGGATATGGACGAACGAAACTACTCTCCGAATTCTCCATCAAACGATGGACTCTTGGTGGTTTACGAAAGCTTCTAAAGAAAGTTGACGAAACGGGATATCAAAAGAAGAGAGGGAAGTGGGCGACCAAAAACTGTTAATGGAGCCACTTCCTATATTTTATAGATCTTATGATGTATTTTATAACTAAAATAAGAATAAAAATTTTATTACCAAAGTTTTACCGCCTTTGTGGACTCCCAGAATTCAAAACTGGAGCGATGTTCACCAACAAAATTTGTTGAACATAAACAATCCCCATTGAATCATTAATTTTGATAATAATCTGAAAATTGGTGTACATATATACTGTTTACATAGTTTTGCTCTGTATGTGTTTCATTATGATTGGTTAATAAATGTTGATTTCATGGCTGTTTTTAGAGTGAACCCTTTTTTTTTGGCAGACGGTGTATGTACAGTATATGTTAACTCCGTCTATGGCCTTGGGCGGTTCGAAATCGACGGGGGTTCTGGTTAGGTGTCAGCAACGGATTTGTTACTCTGGAGTATCTGGTACCGAATAGGGAATCGCAAAAGTTTCTCTTATACTACTCCCCGATTTCTTCTTGTAGTGATCGGAGGATTCTGTGGAGCTTACTAAATTCTCTGAAGGTTCCCCAATTCTTCTTGTAGCGTATCGGGAAATTATTTTTCTCTATTTTAAGACTAAGTTCTCTGAAGAAAACAAAGCTCGAATGAACATTGACGAAATTTTATGGGCTTATATACTGAAATTTTTACTGACATCATTATTATTTAATGCTGATCTGTTTTTGTTTTTAATTCTCAATAGGCTGATTTACTTTGCAAAATATTTAAAGACAAGGTAAATATTTTAGCTGTAGCAATGTCTAGACTGATAAGCAAGATATTTGAAGATGAAGCCATATTTTTGTTTTAAACCGCATATTGACAGATCTGATGTTATCATGATCTGCCACGTTACTTAAAAATGGAAATTGAAATATACATTTTATTATGAATTACATTAAACATGCATATGAGCAAAAATTAAATGCTTAAGATTTAAAATTAAACGTTAAGCAAGACGTGACTTCATCTTTTACAACGAAGAGAGAATGTATACAGAAAACGAACATTTGCAGAATTTAACAAGATTACATTATTAAGCTAAATCTAAAAAATTATTAAGTAATTTAAAAAGAAATAATTCACCACTTATTCAGCAAAAATAAAATAGAAAGCAAATAAAAAATTTATCGAAACTCGTGTCAGCGTTATACGAATTTAGACTATGTCAAAATGAATATATGAATATAAATATATAAGAATATAAGGATTATATAAATATACGAAGTATATAAATATACGAATTATATAAATATACAAATTATACGAATGAATATAAGAATTATATGAATGAATATAAGAATATATGGATCACTTTAACATACTGCTTTCCAAAGCATTCGGGAAGCACTATGTTAAAGTGATCCCTCCTGGGAAGCAATATGTTAAAGTGATTAACACTGGGAAGCAATATGTAAAAAAGAGAAAGGTTGGTTCGTTAGAAAGAGGTTGGTAATCTAGGAGATAACCTACCGACCGTAAACAAAGCTATAAATGTTAAAGTTATAAACTTGCTCAGTTCTTTCTTGGTATTACACTATACAAGTCGGTTATGAAGTGATTGTTAATTCATGCAATTTGACGTGATTATTAATTAGAAATCTGGAATCACCTGAAGATTAGGCCCCCCAGCCTTCTTTAGTTAGCTTTATAAGGCTAACTAACGAAAATACCATGATCTAACTTAACCAATCGTTAGGTCAACTGTACGCCCTTGGCGATTGGTTGTTGTTGTTGTTTAGCCGATCAGCCCACCCTGATCGAGCAAGCCGGCGGCACGCAGGTAACCAATCGCCCTCTCCGGAGTGAACCGGAGGTTCAGCGCACTAGTGATGTTGTGTTGTGTCCGTTGTTGTGCTAGAGTGGTACATTCTGTCATAATGTGCTCAACTGCTTGTGGTGCGTCCTCGCACAGGTGGCAGGTGTCGTCTGTGGAGTTGTCTAGTCTGTGTTTATATGTCTGTAAGTTGGGGTGATGTCCACATCAGAATCGTGCTAAGTTAACTCGATCCGATCTGCTCAGGCTGATCTCTGACCTGTTAATGGGTGGCGGCTTCGCACCTAGGACCGCATTCGGACCGAGTCGTGTCAGTGCTTTGTGGGTTAGGTGTGTGTGTGTGTGTGTTTTCTGTACTATGTGATGTCTGTGGGGCGTGGTATGGAATGGAGTATTTGGTTATAATGTCTCTCTGGTGTTACCTTAATGGTGCGAGGTGTTGGTGCATGATTGTACATGTAGTGGCAAGGGTGTTGTGGGTTAGTTGTCGTTGCTGCCATGAATTGTGTTCCCCTCATATCTAAATGTTCCCTAACTTTCAGTATTTTTGTTTTTGTGCAGGTGTTCTATTGGTGTTGTTTGAGTACATCCTGTAATGATACGAAGTGCGTTGTTTTGTATTATCTGTAAGGTGTTTATGTGTGTGTTTGAGATAATGGGTGCCCAGCATGGGCTAGCATAGTCCATAACTGAGCGAATATATTTTTTGTATATGAGTGAGGTTGTTTCCTGCTGGTGTCCAAAGTTTGTGCCTGTTAGTACCCTAAGCGTGTTAAATCTTGACGTAGATTTGTTTTTATTGTCCTGAATGTGGTTTGCAAAAGATAATGATGTGTTGTATGTGACCCCAAGTATTTTGGTCCTGTGAGTGTGTGGAATGTTGGTGTTGTTTAGTGTAAGCTGTGGAGTTATCTGGTGTTCTTTTGTGTTGCTTGTAAACAAGGTGATGGTTGATTTTGTGGGCACAACTTTGAGTCTATTGCGTGTGAGCCAGTCTTGTATATTGTTTATGTATGTTTGTAGGTTATTTGTAGCAGTGTCGATGTTGTTGTGGGTTGATGTTAGAGTGATGTCATCTGCATATGATGATAAGGTAAGTTTGTTATCTATGGGTGTGGAATGTCATGCATGTATAAGTTGCAGTGTTGGTGAGAGAACAGAGCCTTGAGGGACCCCGTTCGGAAAAAGCTTGTTTTTGGATGACTTGCCATTAAATGTGACATGTATCTTCCTGAAAGATAGTTGCTCAGCCACCTTTTGGTGTTATTGTGCATGTTTGTGTTGAGTATTTTGTTTAGGAGAGAGAAGCGTGGGATACTGGGATAGCATCAAATGCTTTACTAATGTCTATTGTTGCTAATAGTGTACGTTGAGCTGGTCGTCTGGAGTTGATCCCATCCATGATGTGCTGTGTGAGGTTAGTGAGTAATGTCGTGGTTGAGTGGTGAGGTCTGGATCCATGTTGAGTAGGCGATAGTGGTATGTGTAGGTTGGTGATTTGTAAGATTAGTCTTTCTGTTACTTTGGAAGGTGTGCATAGTAAAGTGATGTGTCTATAGGAAGCTGGTTCTGTTGGATTTTTGTTTGGTTTGAGTAGTGTAATAATTTTATCTTGTTTCCATATGTCAATATGTCAGGAATAATACAGTGTTGGTATGAATATGTGCTGATATTTGTGAGAGCTAGTATTCCCTGTGGGCGCAAGTGTTTAAGGTGTATGTTAGATATGTTGTCTGGTCCAGTAGCTTTCGGATTCTTAATGTTTTTCATGATCTTAGTGGTCTGGTCTGTATTGAAGGGTGTAATGGTCCTGTCGAGTCTGTAGGTTTTCTTGTGTCTGGCTGTTGTCTCTGTTTAAATGACTCATCTTTGCGTAGTGATTAACTAGAATGTTAGCTTGTTGTGTATATGTTGGGATATTATTTTGGCTGCGATAGATAGCCGCGTGTGAGGTGTCAATGCCGCTGGCAGAGTGGGAAATGCTGTTTATAGTCTTGTATAGCCTGGATGTATCTGTGGGGTGATTTAGTGTTGTTATGAATTCCCTAAATGTTTCTGTTTGTTTTTCTTTGAGTTTGTGTTTATTTCTGTGTTGAGCTGTTGTATCTGCTGTTTTATGGCTTGTGTGTGATATTTGTGTGTTATGTTTGAGGTTGTTACGTTGCCTTATGAGGTGGGCTATTTCTCTAGTGTAATTTGGGTTGTATTTCCTAATGTTGCCCTTGGGTATGTATGTGTTTGCATTATTGATGATCTGATTAAATGTCTTGAGTGTTGTATTGATGTTTATGATTGGTGTGCTCTTTAATGTGGTGAATTGTTCCTCAGTCTGTATTTTGAACTGTTCCCAATCACCTTTCTTGTAATTTCTGTAAGTGTGCCTAAGGCTGTTGGGGCAGAGTGTAGAACGTGTTGTAATGATGATGTGCAGGTGGTCTGATGACAGTTGTTTTTCTGTTCTCCAGTGTGTGTGTGTTGCTAGTGAGGGGGAACAGAACGTTATGTCTGGGGAGGAGTTTGAGTATCCTGCTTGATGTGGTATGTGTGTATGTTCTTCTGTATTGTTAAGAATGAAGAGGCCGCTCAGTTGTGTGGCTATGTTGGCGCCTCTGGTGTTGCTTTGATTGTGCAGGTACCAACTAGTGTATTTAGTGTTGAAGTCTCCTCCTAAGATGACATTAGTGAGAGAGGCCAGATTGTGTAACTGTGGATTGTAATTGGCTGGCACCTGAGGTGAACTCTCTGGTGGGATGCAAATGTTGTGTGGTGTGTTTTGCGCGTGTTTTAATGTTAACTGCCTGTATTTCTATCGTGTTATCTGCTTGGATTTGTTTGTAATGTTTTGGGTGGCATCAGTGTAGCTAATGCTTTTACGGATCGCCGTGAAGTCAGGGATGGTGGGTGTTTTGTTTGTGCGTTTTAGTTTTGTTTCTTGCATAAGTGCTCTGTGAATGTTTGGTTCGTGTACTAATTCCCTAAGCTGCATGATTTTGTTTGAGGCCATCTACGTTGTACTGTAATATATTAATATTATATTTCTGTGTCTCATGGTCCTATTGTGTCTATGTCTTTGTGTATGGTGACATATGTAAGTTGTAGTGGGGCCTGGATTAGTCTTAATGTCGCCAGTAGGATGACCGCAAAATGGTAGTGCAATGAAATTGCAAATGTTGCAAGATGGTGCAAGAGTGCCAACTCCCCTCCGCATTGTTGCAAGGAACCCATAGTGCCAACCCCCACCCCCTTGTTGCACGACCCACTCCCATTTGTTGCAAGGTCCCATAGTGCCAATCCCCTTTTGTTGCAAGGCACCCCCAAAATGGGGGAGGGGCTTGCAAGAGTAACAAGGGGTTATGCAACTTGGAGGCGGAGTTATCCCCCAAACTGCAATGAACCCCGTTGGGGGAGACCTAACCTAAGAGAGAGAGGTGTTCGCCTGGCAGCAGCCAAGCGCATATTAAGACTTCAGCCGAGCGGCCGTTGTCTTATAGCCAGTGCCTCCAGGCACCATCAGCCAGTTGGCACAGTGTACACGGCATGTACACACCCATTACGTTTATGTGCGTCGCGCGACCGTTTTAAACTGTAAGGTGGAGACGAGTTCGAGCCCCGGCGCGTCCTTCCGCGGTTGTTAGCCAGGGTGAGCTAATGATCCGAGTTAAACCGTAGGTCTAAGGTGGAATGTAAACATCCTTCCAAGGTTCGTAGGGGCAGGACCCCGTTATTGCAACACTCGATCATGTTGGTTATGTTTATTCCTCTCTCATATATATATATATATATATATATATATATATATATATATAATACAGGGTGTCCCATAAGTCCGGCATCATAGGAAAAATAATTAAAAAAGGCAAAACAAAAGCTTTTATTTACAGAACGTGCTCAATATGTCCACCATTGTTTTCAATACACAAATTCAGACGTGATACCCAGTCAGCAAGCACACGGTGAATGATGTCAGGAGTAATGGTGTTACATGCCCCAATAATGCGCTGCCGCAAATGTTCAACACTCCTAATTTTCTCTGCGTATACCAGCGCTTTCAAGTGGCCCCAGAGATAAAAATCTAGTGGCGTGAGATCCGGGCTTCGAGCTGGCCATTCCACAGGCCCTCGACGTCCTATCCAATGACCAGGGAATTGTTGGTACAGGTATTCCCTTACTTGGGTGCTGTAATGTGCAGGAGCGCCGTCTTGCTCGAACCATGTTGGGAAATTTCCTTCTTCGTTCAAGACACTGGGAAATGCTTCTTCCTTGAGCATACGTAGGTAGGTGCCTCCAGTGATATGTTCATCGAAAAAGAAGGGGCCTATGATGCGATCCTTCCAAATGCCACACCATACCATCAGTGTTGGAGTCCTTGAGGCCGGCCTCGATGCCGATTTTCCACGGCCTTGTCCTCGGCCTCGGCCTTGGTCTCGACACCTTCTGGCCTCGAAAAATACGCCGAGGCCGGTCGAGGCCGCCCGTTTTGAATTAATTTTTATATTGGATATTTTTATTTCAATAAGAGTGGTGAGAACACCATCTTTCTCTCGCGATCAGACAGGTAGCTATAACTAAGTAATAAGTAACACAATGTCGTTTATGTTAGAATACAAATTTAATAAATTAATTTATAATACAAATAATTAATCAGTGGGAAATGGCGTATAGGAGCGATGGAGCGATCGCTCCCCCTTGCATGAAACGATAAATATTAATTTAACAGAAAAAATATTAATTTTAAGATATTAAAATAAATATTCTTAAAATATATTTTAAAAATTCATGTGACATGAAACTTATAGCATAGCTTCAAACAGCGTACCACTGTTTGAATACAAAATAATATTGCAGCCGGATGGAGAGATAAATTTTTTGCTCAAGTAAATATAAATTATATGTTACTGGCCTCGGACACTGCGGCCTCGACCTTGGGCCGGCCTCGAACACTGCGGCCTCGGCCTCGGAGGTCGTGGCCTTGACTACAACACTGCATACCATCACCCGAGATGCACCTTGTTCCTTTGAAGAGGTATACCAGTGAGGGTTGTTTTGAGACCAGTAGCGGGTGTTCTGTCGATTTACCTCATTATTTCCATAAAAAACAACCTCGTCACTGAACAGAATGGTGGACGGGAAATTGGCATCCCGAGCATATTGTTCCGTAGCCCATTCACAAAATTCCATCCGCCGGTCGGGATCATCTTCGCTTAATTTCTGTAGGATCTGAAGTTTATATGGATGCCAGTTGTGAGCCTGAAGAATGCGATGGATGCTACTTTTCGACACTCCTGTCTCGGCGGACAATCGCCGAAGAGACTTATTGGGACTTCTGTTAAAATGAGCCAGGATAGCAGTCGCGTATCATCGTCAGTGGACCTCCTTGAAGGTCCACTGCGTGGTTTATCTTCTACGGATCCTGTTTCCTTAAACTTTGCAACAAGTCTGCTAACACAACTCTGTGTTATTGGCTCGCGGTCTGGATGCAGTCTGTTAAATTCAGCAGCGGCCTCTCTTTGACTCCGATTTCCTATGAGTAGAATTATCTGGATTCGTTCTTCCTTGCTAACAGACATTATGGCCTGTAGAAAGAGAAAAATATGAATTATGGTTTGTAGAAATAGAAAAATATTAATTTCTTCTGATGCCGGACTTATGGGGACACCCTGTATATGTATATATAGATATATGGGATGAATTTCACATTTAAATAGGTGAAATGAATGAATGATGCAAACCCACGAAGAAAAAGAAAAAATTATTTCATGGCCTTTCGTGTATTCAGCAGAACACAAGCAGTATTCCCTGGTGAATACATGAAAGATCTTGAAACAATTTTTTTGCTTTTTCCTTCTGGGTTCGCATATATATATATATATATATATATATATAATATCAAAGTACAGTACATTCTAATTTTTTGTCAGAACAGACATTAGAATGTCATTAATAAAATTTAATCGAGATACTCCTCTGGTGATCATAGAAAATAAAGTTACTATAAACAACGGCAAAGAAAGATAAACTATCATCTTTTCGTAAATTTATTATTATTATTACTACTGTACTATTATTGAGTAAGCATCAGATTTTTATGTTAGACTCTCTCTCCCTAATAGTAATCTTGTAGTTTAACGTCGCAAATTAATTTTTTTGTTTTTATTGAAGAGGTCGTTTTAAACATGGCAGGTTAGGTTAGGTTAAGTTAGGTGTACTTTTAAGTTGTATTTAAATGTCGCAAATTAACTTTTTTTATTTTTCTTCCTGACAAATTTGCGACGTTAAACTACAAGATTACCTCATTACCAGGTACGTTTCTTATGTTTATCTTCTTAAGTCATAATTTTTTGTCTGTTTGTTTTTAAATGTATTATTATAACGTCGTTTTTCTGTATCCACCCGAAGAGGATGCCAGTGGGCATCGAAACTGTTGTGGAAATAAACTCTGTTTATTAGAGTGGGTTTTTATTATCATATTTTGACCTTCACGTAGAAAAAAGTGAAGTTTTTTGCATTTAAAATGTATTATTGTTGGATTTATCTTTTATACTGACAAGCATATTATATACATTTCTAAACTGTCCATGTTTAGAACACGTTTGCAAGATGACCATAATTTGTCGCTACAATATGTATTCGACTTTCGAACTCCATCAGAGCATTAACAAGATGCTCTTGTGAAATGGATCCAGTGGTGACCTCTGTTTCATCAACGGATTTTTGTCAGATGTTGGGTTTGTCAGGTTACACAAGTGTTCTAAAGTTTACGTTTAGAAAGTTGCGAACAATAACGGCATATTTGGAGAGGTGAAAGATTAAACTTCTCATGTTAACCCCAGTAGTCCTGAGTTGAAGGAAAAATATCCACATATATCATCATCAGACCATAATCAGTGATCGTTTTCCTACTTACGCTATATTCAATAACAGTGTTCAGGTTGCTGACAAAACAACTCTTGATTACAGAATATTCTCAGAGGTTAACAAAAGAAAATTTATTGGAGCTGTAGAAAATACTCGACTTGACTGTGACGAACCTTTAAATGACCCAGATCATATGTTTCAGTTCTTCTATGACACCTTATTCCACATTTTTAATATTTGCTTTCCTTTAAGGAAAAAAACAGTTTCGTCCAAAAGTGTCGCAAATCCATGGATCACTCCAGGAATTATCACTTCAATAAAGAACAGAGACAAATTATTCAAATTGCAATTACAGAGCAAAATTCCTAAAATACAATATACTCAATACAGAAACAAATTAACTACAATAATCAAAATTGCAAAATATAACTATTATAACAATCAATTTTCCAAACATAAAGAAGGCATGAAAAACACTTGGACACCACCCATAAACAATCTTCTCGGAAAACAAATTAAGAAAAATTCAATAGAGAAATTAAATGTTGATAATAAAGAAATTACTGATGATACTGCTTTTGCAGACTCTTTAAATGCACATTTTACTTCAATAGCGGATAAGCTTCGCTCACAATTAATAAATAATGATCACTCACCTCTAGAATATATGCCACCCAGCCCACTAAATTCATTTTCTTTTGTTCCTGCTACCTCTACTGAGGTCCAGAATATTATTGGTAAATCAAAAAATACAAAAAATAACATTCATAACATTCCTGTACCTATATTGAAACTTGTTAAAGATAAGATATCTGTAACTTTGGCTAAAATTATCAATCAAAGTATTTCCAAAGGAATATTCCCATCAATGCTAAAAACTGGTTGTATAACACCCCTTTTTAAAGGGGAGTGATCCTACACTAGCAACAAATTACAGGCCGGTGTGTTCATTATCTGTGTTCAGCAAAGTTTTTGAAAAAATTGTAAAAAGTAGAATGCCGCGATATTTAGAATCCTACAATTTATTATCTCCAAATCAATATGGCTTCCGTAATAATAAAACAATGGAAATGGCTATTTTAAATCTTATGGGAAATGTAAATGTAGCTAAGGAGAACAAAGAAATAATGATATCAATATTTATGGATTTTAGTAAGGCGTTTGATGTAATAGACCATAATATTCTACTTAATAAATTATATTGTTACAGCTTTAGCGGAGCAATCAGTGATTGGCTTAAAAGTTATTTGTCCAATAGATATCATTTTGTATCAGTAAATAAGGTTTGCTCAACTAAAGCGCTTGTCAAACATGGTGTGCCACAGGGCTCAGTTCTGGGTCCACTGTTATTTTTATTATATATAAATGACCTTCCACGTTCATCTGATATACTTCTTCCGCAGCTTATTATCCCATCTTTACATGGGGTCGCTGTTTTTGGTTCGTCTTCTCCACTCTCCTCTGTCGTATACCGCGTCCTCCTCCAAGTCCTTCTCCCTGATGTCCGCCACCACACAGTCCCTCCATCTCGTCTTCGGTCTTCCTCTTCTTCTCCGTCCCGGCAACTCCATCTCCAGCACTCTGCGCCCCACATAGTCCTCCTCTCTTCTCCTGACGTGTCCATACCACCTCAGCCTGGCCTCCTGCACTTTCTTAGATGCTTCCGCCACCTTCACTGTTCCTCTTATATGCTCATTTCTGACCCTATCCCTCCTCGTCACTCCACACATCCATCTCAACATCTTCATTTCAGCCACATCGATTTTTCTTTCATTGCTCTTCTTCATTGGCACAGTCTCCATTCCATACAACATTGCCGGCCTCACCACTGTTTTGAATACCTTTCCCTTCAGTTTCACTGGGACCCTCTTATCACAGAGCACCCCTGATACGTCTCTCCAGTTCTTCCACCCCGACTGTATTCTACAGTTTATCTCTCTCTCTGCTCCCCCCTCTGCATCCACTGTTGACCCCAAGTATTTAAAATACTCCACCGTCTTAACACGCTGTTATACTGATATACTGAACTTTATAATGTTTGCAGATGATACAACTGTCTCTTTTTCTTGCAAAGATGTTAATACAGCTAAGAATATATTTCATTCAGAATTCATCAGTGTAATGAAATGGTTGACCACCAATAAACTCTTCCTAAATACTAGTAAAACAAATTTCATGATTTTTACTAATAAAAGAACTGTATATCTTGATGAACTTAATGTTAATGAAATCGCCATAAAGGAGTGTACTGTAACAAAATTTCTTGGTGTAATGCTAGATAAGAATTTGCAATGGAGTGATCATGTAAATTATATCGCAAAAAAGATTTCAAGGAGCGTTGCTATAATGTTTAAACTTAGAAATGTAGTCCCTAAACAAGTTTTATTGACTCTTTATCATACTCTTGAGCTTCCTTATATAACATACTGCACCCTTGTTTGGGAAACTCCGCTAACAACGCATTAAATGGTATCTTTGTCATCCAAAAACGAGCAATAAGGTTATTATCTGTTGCTGATTTCCTTGATCACTCTAGTGCATTATTTAAAGAGCTAAACCAACTAAAGCTCAACGATATAGCCAAACTGGCACAATTTATTTTTATTTACAAGTGTAAGAACAAAATCATTAATTTGCAATGGGTAAATAGATATTTTGTAACTCATCAAGAAATCCACTCGTATCAGACCAGAAATAGATCAAAGCTTGTTATATCTCAATTTAGATTGTCTTCATCTCAAAAATTACCCATTTTCATTGGATTGAAACTATGGAATGACTTGCATGCCGATATAAAAAATATTATGAATGTAAATTTGGTTAAAACCAAGTTGAAATCCCGATTAATAATGGCATACCAACAAAAATCTAGGATTAATGTCCACTAATATTGTTTAATATTGTAATACATGTTTTAACTATTAATAATACTTATTTATTTATTTATTATTATTAATTAATAACAACTAGCTGCTTATATTTAATAAGAGCCCAATAAAGCTTAAAGCTAAGGGCCAAATTAAATAAAATAAATAGTCGAGCTTCACAATTATTTATGTCATTGTAAATTGAAAAAATGTTTTTATTTTATTATTATTAATAAAGATTATTCTATATTCTATAATCCACTGCATGTCTGTCTGTCTCCTTTTCAGGTCCAAACGGCTGGACCGATTTTCATGAAACTTGAGGATAACGTCTTCTGGAGGAATGGGACGTTTTGGCGATTTGGCACCATAGCAATTTTTAGCGATTTGGCACCGCTGCATTATTTTTATTTTATTTTATCTTCATAAGTTTGATTATTCGTTGTTTGTTCCATTTTATTGCTTTTTTTGCGTTATTAGATTCCCAGTGTATTATTTCCTGTTCCCAGTTTGATATGTTAGAAGACTGCGGTGGGAAGCACGGGTGTTTGAGTGATTACGTCATATTGTAAACATATTTCATTGATTCGGCGTCACTGCATTATTTTAATTTTATTTTAAAGGGCCGATTTTAAATGTTTATACTTATTTAGAAAATACTGTAAAATAATTTTAAATTACATGTGTATGATTTTAAGCGAGTAACTATTTATACATCACTTTGAAAATTAGAAAATGATGTGAAGGTCACTTCCAGAGCGTATGTCCTTTTTTTCGAATGGTTTAGTTTATAGTCTTAAGTTATCCTCTAGTCTGGCAGCATAATTCGCTCTTATAAACTAACTGTGTTTGGCTCTTACGTTTGTGAAATTGTACCCCTGAAATGTCTGAAGAAATTTTAAGCAAAAAAGGCAAAGAAAAGTTCACTTATAATGGTTTGATAAGTGCAGTAAGCGAGATAACTCAATTATGTTTTGGCGATGCGAAAATAAGAATACATGCAAAGGACGAATCCACACAAAAAATGGGGAAGTAATTAGTGAAATCAATCAGCATTGCCACACTTCCTTGGCTGCATTAGTCGAAGTTGCCAAAGTTAAAACCAGCGTGAAACGCCGTGCCGAGGACACGTTAGAAGCACCTTCAACAATTCTCAATCAATGCTTAGCAGATGTGTCGCAAGCAGCCCAAGGAGCCTTTCCTCGTCCGTCGGGATTCCTTGAAAAAAATCATTCGAAGGAAACGCAATGATATGCAACAGGCTCCTCCCAATCCAGCAAATCTGTTTGAGCTCGAAATTCCAGATTCTTATAAAATTTACAAAACGTGCAACGAAAGTGTAGAAAAATTTCTACTCGGAGATAGTGGGCCATCTTCTAACAGGATTTTAGTTTTTGGTAGGAAAAAGTGGTGTGAAGAAATACTAGCGGATTCTGATCTATGGTATGCCGACGGAACCTTTAATTTGGCGCCACCATTGTTTTCACAAGTATACGTCTTATTGGCCAGAAAACATGGAGGAGTTCACCCTATTATTTATGCACTGCTACCCAACAAGCAAAGGGTAACGTATATTAAAATGTTTGAACTTATTAAAGACATCTCGCTCAACATTGCACCGAAAAGCATACTGTGTGATTTTGAGCAAGCTGCCATATCAGCAATGAAAGAAGTCTTTCCAGGGGTGGAAATTAAAGGATGCTTTTATCATTTGAGTCATAATCTGCATAAGCATCTTAGGAGTATAGGAGCCAGTCATTCTTATAATAACGACGCAGACTTCGCCCTCAAAGCTAAAATGATCCTATCTCTGAGTTTTGTACCAGTGAATGACATGGAAACCCACGTTGATGCGCTTTCTGACTGCTTGCCAGATCAACTTCAGGAACTCTTAAATTGGTTCGAGGATAATTACATCGGACGGACAAATAGAAATAGAAATGGAAGAAGCCCACCAATATTTCCTATGGATATGTGGAATCTTTATCAGAGAACCTTGAATGAAGAGGATAAAACGAATAATCACGCAGAGGCAGGCCACAGGCGAATTTATGCAGAGTTGAGCATGCACCATCCAACCATTTGGAAGTTTATCGACGGGATTAGAACAGTGCAAAAGGGAAGAGATGCTTACCTCGAGCAACTAATAGCTGGTCACTCCCCGCAACGCAAGCCAAAACGTCCTAGACCGGTCCTCTGGATCCCTGGTGTTTTTAGCAACTTTTTGTTTCAGATAGGGGGTCCCCTAAAAAGTGTACAGTAAACCCTCATTATTCGCGGTAGATGCGTTCAACTCGCGCCGCGAATAAGGGAAATCCGCGAATACGCCATATTCCATTGATTTTGTGCCTAATGTACAGGAAGGTGGTTCATATCCTTGCCTTTTAGTGCTCGCGGGCGGGCTGCCTTATGAATTAAGCCAGGCTTCACCATGTGACCTGCAGCATTGGCACAAAAGAGAAGAGTTACACGATCTTTTGCGGCTTTGAATCCCGATGCATGACGCTCCTCCTGACTAATGTAAGTGCGTGATGGCAATTTCTTCCAAAAAAAGGGCAGTCTCATCGGCGTTAAAGACCTGTTCAGGCTTATACCCCCGAAATCTTGACATTGTGCAGCGAAAAACGTTTTTTGAATCTTTCAAACCAGCCTTTACTAGCTACAAAACTTGATTCGGGAGTGGTGCTCGTTCCTTCTCCTCCGTCGGCGGGAAGCAGTGACCGCGAATAATTGAAGCCGCGAATAGCGAGGGTTTACTGTATATGCTAAAACACGAAGCACTTAAACTTCAAGATTTTGGCCCATTCGTCTTGGGATGTGAAACTCAAAATTTTGATGGTTCTTTTCTTTCAAGAATTTGTTGATCTGCTAGCCTTTCTGGCTATTAGAAAAATATGAAATTTTCTAGAATGGACCGGTGGCATTCTCTATCATTAGTCTTCAAGTAGATCAAGTCCCAACACGCTTCTACAGAGTTTCATACACTTCCGTGGAATTAAGGAAATCAAGTTAATTAATAAATTTAGTAAAGAATGTAGCCATCAACATTTTTAGCTACTTATCGGAAGCCATGATAGGCAGAAAAAAAATGTGACAAGTTGTATTTGAAATATGTGCTTCGTGAGCCTCAAATAAAATATGTGAAGCTGCATTCAAAATTTAAGTGATTCGTGAGCTAATTGTAAATGTTAAACTCTGTGTTTAAAATATTTTTAAAATAATTTTCATTACATTTTATTGCTTGACTCGGGTGAAAAAAAAATTTGGGAATGGTCTGCAGACTTAATTTTTACATTCTTTGTCAAGAAGAAAACATATTTTCTGAATAATGTTCTGGATTACAATACCAACACAGGATATTAGTACCATGACTGTACAGTAAATATGTACTGCCCAAAGGGTAATAACAGCCTTCCGCAAGAACTAGCAAAAATATCCTGCCCGTAAGTCGGGTTTTTTCGTACTTGAAATAATTCGCTACAAGTACGGTACATGTCGTCAAAGAAAAATGAACCGCTTATGTAATTAGTGACATAGCACACCAAGGGTTAACTTTTGATGAATCTCGTTCGTGTTGATGTGCTTCATCGCTGCATAGGCCACCTCGATCACCCAACGTAACCCGTTTGGATCTGAGATTATGTCAAAACACTTTTGTATCATGGCTGTCATTTTTTGTTTACTTTATTGGGTTCAGAATCCCAGCTGAGCCCTGAACGGCCAAGCTCTGAAGGGCCAGTTCAACCTACAGCCCAAGTTAAGCTAGACTAAAACTTACGGACTTGGATATCCTATTAGGTCCTACCTCAGGGTTGCTGACTCGATGTGGTCCTACCTTAGGCCTCAGTTGCATAAAATTAAGATAAAAACGAAAAGGGCACTATTTATGGTCTTTCTAAACTTGCAACAACAACACAACCTGCACCACTGCACGATGCAACAATCTTGTATATAAACAACCAAACTGAATTGCAAGAGAGCTCTCCATAAGACCACACTCTGTAAGTGCCGCATTCAACAAATGAGTAGAAAAGACGCGCAGTGCCCCAAAAAAATGATGCCACAAGAGTGCCCAAACAATGATGCCATAAGAGCCCAAAAATGCTAGCTCTAAATTAAGTGAATTTTTCACTAACCTTACAATTATGAGATGGATATATATACACCTTAACTTAATATATACAAGCAATGCTGCATCAATCAGCTTAGTCATCATATCGCCTTGGGACAACAATGGTTCTTCCTCTTCTAGATTTTCTGACACTCCCCACCGAAGAGGCATTGTTGTCATTACCTTCTGCAAGTTTAGCCAAGCCTTCTCCATGAGGCTGTAACTCAAATGTTTCATCTTAACTATCCGTGTTTTTGCTGATTTATAAAGTATAGAGTTTTTGTATAGGTCTCTAATTTCTCCCGAAGTCTTTACCAGTGCCGACCTAACTAAATTGTCTTTGCCAACAAACAACTCTTCAATTATGCCAAGCTTCCAGCATTGCCTTGGTCTTTCATCCCCAGTCATTACCACTTCTCCCACCTTGATACAATTTGGATTGGAGCCCTTTACATTGTCTGATGGGTAATAATTGAGTTCTGGCAAGTATTCCATCTGCCACCTCTTCCATAACTGATCTTGTAGCTCTTCAAGGTACATGAACCTTCTGGTTAACTCTTCTTGAGTGCTCTGGATAGGCTGTAAGTCTTCTGGCAAACTGGGGCTTGATATTAATCGTTTACCACAAAGAAAATGATTTGGTGTCAATGGCTCTGCATCCTGCATACTGTTATAAACAAAGGTGATAGGCCTACTGTTCACCATTGCTTCTACTTCACACAAAACAGTGCAAAATTCTTCTTTGCTCAAATGAGCATTAGCTAAAAGTTTCTTTAATGGACACTTTACACTTCTCACTAGCCTTTCCCAAAATTCTCCCCACCATGGTGCTCTCTCAACAATAAACTCCCACTGTACCCAATGGTGTGAAAAGTAGGATTGGAATCCCTCCTCTTTTAGCAAGGACCAAACTCCTTGGAGTTCCTTTGCAGCCCTTTTGAAGGTTTTTGCATTATCCGATATGATTTTATTTGGAAAACCCCTTCTGTTCACAAACCTTTTAAAGGCCAAAAGAAATACATCACTACTTAAGTTGCTTACCAACTCCAAATGGATTGCTATGGTGGTAGCACATGTGAAAAGACATATCTAACCTTTGTTAGACTCCCCTTGCTCATACACATAGACTGGACCTGCAAAGTCTACTCCCACTACATCAAATGGGGCAGTATAGACACACTGTTCTCTTGGAAGTGGAGCCACCTTCTCATGATAAGGTTTTGCACTCCAACGCTTGCAAATCACACATTTATGCAAGACCTTTTTTACTACTTGTCTAATTTTGGGAATCCAAAACTGTTGTCTGATCTCTATTATCACTTCTCTAACTCCAGCATGTAACAACTTATGATGCGTATCCAGGATCAAAAGTTCCACAAAGTTCCCCCCAGAAGGTAGCAAAATTGGATGTCTTTTCTCCTCTGGAAGCCCAGAAAACTGTAGTCTACCTCCTACTCTCAATAAATCCTGATCCAAAAACACATCCAAACCCTTGAGAGCAGAATATGTTGGTAGAACCTGTAATGGACTGCTGGTGAGCAATTTTCTCTCCCCACCAAATTTTTCCTTCTCCACATATACCACCCAGTATTGCCTGGCTTGCTGACTCTCCTTACTGTTCAGAATTCTTTCCCTTCTTGTTTCTCCCTTAATGCTGTCACTCTTAACAACCTTTTCAGACTGCTAATGTCGTCAAGCCTCAATATGGGGTCCTGCTGCATAACTTGACAACTGTTCACAGTGCATTTTCTCATCTCACTCACCCATTCTTCTTCAGCCTGGCATTCTCCTAAAATAGGTTGATTAGAAGGCCAGTTTTCACTTCCAAGTTTTAGCCACTCTGGCCCATTCCACCACAAACTTGATTGTGCAAGATCTTTCACTGAAATTCCTCGTGTTGGTAAATCAGCGGGGTTTTGGGTGCCTGGACAATGCTTCCATTGCTTGGGATCTGTGTGTGCTTGAATTTCCTCCACCCTATTGGCAACAAATGGTTTCCATTTCCTTGCCTGGCTTTTTAACCAGTACCAAACTGTAGTGGAGTCTGTCCAATAATAGCTTGGAATTTCATAAAGGGCCAAAGACTTTTGCACTGTAACTGCAAGCCGGCTGGCAATAACTGCACCCATCAATTCCAACCTTGGAATAAAAAGCACTGGTTTACAAAAAAAAAAAAATTCTGCTCCCAATTTGATGGGTGATCTAAACTAATTTTGGAGTGCTGAATCTGAAAATCACATTAGTTTTTCTCTATCGGGTCAGGTTATCTAGATATCCGTAACCCTTATTTAGACGTTTACAGGCAGAATACACTCAAAACTTGAAAGTTCAGTATCACAGAGAGAAGAAATTTTTTAAAATCTACTAATAAATCTACTTTTATTTGTATTTGTAGTAAAACAGAACAGAACAGAACAACAAAAAAGGATACGTACACATGCATTATTATGTATCAACTGCTACATATAGTTCACTTTCTTAGAAGTGAGTTTTCTTGGATTTGTGTCGTCTATACTCAGTAGAGCCTTCCCGTTTTAGCATCCAGCAAAAGTCACCAAGCATGCAAGGGTCCCATCGTCCTTGGTAGTTTTTTTACATCATTGCAATGTCCTGATGAAACCGCTCTCCGTGTTCATCTGACACTGAGCCAAAGTTATCCAAGCCAAAGTTAGCCAAAGTTATCCAAAGTTATCCAAGTTGTTGGTATGCATCCAGCAGCTCGGTGACCATTGCTTCATAGTAAGGGGACTTTGTTGAGCCTAAGAAGTTGTCACAAAGATTTTTAAAAGAATTCCAGGCTCTTAGTTCCTTTGCATTGAGTGCTCAAAAACTGTTCATCCTTTAAAAGCACTCTTATTTGGGGACCAATAAAAACACCTTCTTTCATCTTCGCATCACTAACGCTAGGAAATTTTGAATGCAGCTTCTTCTGTGTCAAGCGCTTTGACAAAGTTCTTTATCAACCCTAGTTTGATATGTAGAGGGGGCAAAATAATCCTTTCTTGATCAACTAATGGCTCATACTTCATACTATGTTGTCCTGGCACAAAGGCTTCACGTGGTGGCCAGTCCTTCTTTACATAATGCTGCTGTGTTGCTCTACTGTCCCATAAACACAGGAAACACATGTACTTGGTAAAGCCACCCTGCATTCCCCGGAGAAGTCCTACCACTTTCAGGTCTCCACAAATCTTTCACTTATATTGATCATACTTGATTGCATTCAGAAGTATTACCATGTTCTCATATGACTCCTTGAGATGAACTGAGTGTCCAGTTGGAATGCTTGGGTGAACGTTCCCATTGTGTAACAAAACAGCTTTAAGACTCCGCTTACTAGAGTCAATGAACAGACGCCACTCTTTTGGAACATGTTCTATTTTAAAATACGAGAATAAACTTTCTAAATCTGAGCAGTAACATTGCTGATTTACAGTTTGAAAGTAGCACGATATGTCGGAGCTTCTCTTGCGAAAAGAAGTAATGCGCACATCACCCTGAACTAAGTTCCACTCCTTAAGTCTCGAAGCTAAAAGTTCAGCCTTGCCCTTTGAAAGATATAAGTCCCTAACCAAGTCATTCAAGTCTTGCTGAGTTATGAAATGTGGTTCAGAAGAAGATTCTGGACAGTACTCTGTATCAGAAGATTCATTTGCTTGTTCTGACAATGCTTCCTCTTCAGATGATGTTGGCAGAAGATTCTTATCTTCTGGTGGTGTTGGAATCGGAAGCTCATCACTATGAGGAACAGGTTTGATGGCAGAGGCCACCACAGGATGGTCAATTTTATTCCTAGTTTTTGATGTAAGGCCAGCTACTTTGCTCTGACAGAAATAGCAATCGTCAACATGGTTCTTTTGCTCACGCCAAACCATAGGTACTGCGAATCCAATACCCTTCCTTCTACCATTGAACCAGTCACGTAAATTCATTGCACAGTTACTACAGCAAACATGTGGGGCCCATCTTTTGTCTTGGTCACCAATATGACAGCCGAAGTAGTGATAATACGCTGTTTTTATCAGAGGAATCATATTCCTGCGCTGTGAAGTTGGAGTAAATAGACCACAGATGTAACAAAATAAATCTGGACTGTTCACGCAACCCCTTGAAGCACACATCATAAATCTAAAAAGTAAAAACGCAATTATTGTGTTTTGTATTGAAGTAAAATGAACTATAATCATAAAATTAGTATAAAACATCATATTCTGACAAAACCTGACCTAATGTGCAAAAATGAAGTTCATTTTCGAAATCAGCACCGTATAATTAGTATAAAACTATGTTTTTACCGGGAAGCAAAACTGTTGTTAGGTTGTGAAGTCTTTTCAAAGGTGCTTGCTACTCTGCTCTTTGCAGCAACCAACCTGCAACTTACTTCCTCTTCTAATGTGCCTCTTACAGTATATAAATGCAAGTTGTATAGGCTTCCTCACTTGCATCACAAAAGATGTGCAGCTCCAAATTAGCTGGGCTATTTTTCAACTCTCCAAAATACCATCTTGAGATTTCAATGTCTCCAAGATGTGCCAATTCTTTGAACCAATATTTCCACTTTACCACCATATAATCGGGTAACTCTTGGTCCCAACCAAGTCCAATTTCCCAGAGGCTCTGAAACCAAATTTTTGACTTTATCACAAATGGAGCCAGGAATCCAAGAGGATCAAAGACCTTCGAAGCAAAACTAAGAGCTGTACGTTTTGTCCACCTTGTCTCATTCTCAGCCAGCTCTACTAAAGATTTCCCATTGAAGGTAAACAAATCCTCTCCTTGCTGCCAAACAATGCCTAGCACCTTTGTGTCTATTGCCCACAACTCCTTAATACCAGAATCCTCAATACTTTCTGATGCATCAGGTCCTACACAGGACTGACTCATAACTGTTGTAACTGAGAATGATTGGTCTGCCATTTTCTAAGCTCCATGTCAGCCTCCCTCATTATAGCTCTAGCCTCCATGAATATCTGTTTAGCCATTTCTGTATTATCCACGGAACACAGCAAATCATCAACATAAAAATTTTTCCTTATGTGTTCAATAGTGTTAGGATAGACTTCAGAATATTTCTTAAAATGGTACTGCATAGTAGCTACCAACAGAAATGGACTAGAGCTGAGGCCAAACAACACTGACTTCATTCTATATGCTTGAACTTTCAGTTCATTTTCCAACAAGTCTTTCGTATCTACCCACAGATACCTTACTGCATCTCTGTCCTCTGGTTTTAACTTTATCCGCAAAAAGGATTGCTTCACATCTGCAGTCAATGCTACTCTACCAAACCTGGATCTCAGTAACAAGGAAAATAAATCTGCATTTAAATTTGGCCCAGCATCGAAACAGTCATTCAAGGACACACCACCTTTGTCCTTGGCTGAGCCATCAAAAACTACCCTCAGTTTGGTGGTAGTTTTGTCTCGCCATACCACTGCATGGTGTGGCAGATAATGTGCCTCCTGGCTCACCAGCTCACCTTGCACCCTTTCAGCATAGCCCTCATTTACATAGCTTAGGATAGCCTCATTGTATTCATTTAACAACTCTTTTTCTTAGCTTGTGCAATGGTCTCCAACCTCGGATTAGCTAGCTGAAGGTTTGAGCTGGGTTTGCAAGTATCCTTCCAAGGGAAGCCAACTTCGTAGCAACCATCTCTAAACCCAATACCGTTTTCAAATTGCTCTAAAACATTGCTGTTCACTGTACTTGCTTGCTTCTCCTGTTTGTCCTTTATGCCAATGGATTCAAGTTCCCAAAAGGCTTTAAAATGCCTTTCCAAACCATGGCTGTTCTCCTCATTCTTAACAAAAAGAGCTTTAACCTCCATTTCATTGCAATAGCTACCATGTAGCATCCAGCCTAGCTTACTTTCAATAGCTATCGGACCTCGAGATGTGCGGACAATGTTACCAGTGATGAAGTCCCAATAATAGTCAGCTCCAATCAAAAGAGTAATATCTTCTATTCCTTCAAACTTATTATTGCCCAAATTAATTCCTTTAACTTGCAATTCTTGGACACATGCCATATCTAAACAATTAGTGACTGGAGCACAAAGTTCCTCAATCTCTACAGCTTGGACCTTGATAGTGGGACTTTATGGTAACAACCCCTTAACCAGAACTTCTACCTACCTAACTTTGGTTCGGTTTTGAACGGAACCCCCAAACCCAGAAATTCTTAAATTTTCCCTCTTAAGTTCTTTAAACTTCAATTTTCTGGAAATTCTGGTCTTAATAAAGCTACACTGGCTACCACTATCAAACAACACTCTTACAGTAGCTTCTCCATCATTCCCAATTAATAATGCTGCAGCTGTTTGCAATAATCCCCCTTTATTTTTACTTCCTTTCATAGCAGTGGCATGTGCCACTGATGTCTCTACTTCTGGGGTAGGCCTACTAGGAGTATTTTCACACAAGAATGGCTGATGCCGGCCATGGCATTTTTTGCACAAAATTTTAAACTTACAAAACCTTGCTCTGTGACCTTTCAAAAAACATTTAAAACATGCTGTGGACTTAGTTACCCTGTCCTTTCTCTCCTCAACAGGTAAAGCCTCAGCCACCTCACATTTATATGACTTCTTGTTACCTTCGCAAAATATGCATTCCTTGATACCCTTTAATTTATTCCCAGAGGATGCATGTAGAGCTGACACTGTACCTGGGCTATTCTTTTTTGTAGAAACTTTGGTGCTGTGCCTGCTTTTGTCCCCTTGTTTAACATCCCACTGTGCAAACTCAATTCCCTCTCGTCTTGCTAATTCTGTGCCTAAAAGACTTAACATCTGCTGAAGGGGGATGTACACATGTTCTGTAGAGTGTCCCCTACTTAATTCAAGCAAAATTGAGCTAGGCAATTTAGGCTCCAGTATAGTAACCAACATTACACCATACCTTTCCATTCCTACACCCAAGTTGTCCAGGGACCTAGTTCTTACTTCAAATTCATCATATAACTGCCGTAACTCCTTGACACTATTGGGGTTATTAACAGGAGGTATAGCTAAAAGTTCACGGAGGTGGCTTTTAATTAAGATCTCTGGCTTACCAAACCGTTTCTTTAATATATCCCAAGCCACATTATAATTAGCCTCTGTTAATGCTAATACTGCTATTGTCTTTGCTACCTCCCCTTCCAAGAGGGACTGCAAACAATTAAACTTCTCCACCGTACTTAACACTTGACTAGAATGAACTGCTGATTGAAAACTGTCTGCCCATCCTTGCCACTCCTGAATACCCCAGAAAATGTTTTGAGTACAAGCCTCGGTAATTGAACTGCAGATCTGTTAACCTTAACTTCACAAACACCGTTTGTTGAGGGTTGTGTTTCATTATTAGACCTGGTCACTAACTGTACTGAGCTGCTAAACTCTTTTGCTCTGTGGCATGCTTTAATTGTCATCAATAATCTCTTCAAAGTAAATTATGTTATTTTCTATTTCATCCTCTTCTATAAGAGCCTCAATTTTAACATTTACTTCGCTTAGAGCAACCTTTTTAGTTTCTAATATGGAAAGCTGCGCAGTCACTAAGCTTAAATCCTCTTGCTCTATGGCAGAATCTATAGTGACAATGACCTTTGTAATTAGACCTTTGTAGGCACTTCTCCTTTTTCTAAACTTGTTCAATTCAGCTGCACTCATCTTCAATGCAAACAACAATTGGGCTCAATGCCAAATAAGCTGAATTGGCAAAAATACTTAACCAAATTGATCAAACTCAAATTTTGCTTTTTTAAAATAAACTTAATTGCTTGGTTCGGGTATTGACAAACCACCAGTATGGAACACCAAATTTTCCAGCCAAGTAACTGGCGCACTGAACTCTGCAACCTTCGCCTACGAACAATAAACCAAAATTAACCAAACCGGTAAAAATGTAGGGCCAACACGACAGACTAGCGGCCAAGTTTCGCAATTGGGCGACCAAACTTTCTACCCTGGGACCTTAACTCAGTTATGCTCAACCCGTCCAGGCCTAACTTGGGCTACAATTTGCACAATCAGAACTTTGCCAAAAAATAGTCACTGACTCAGTCTTGGGCTAGAATCCGGTTCGAAGGACTATGTTATTTTTATTTTTTTATTTTATTGGGTTCAGAATCCCAGCTGAGCCCTGAACGGCCAAGCTCTGAAGGGCCAGTTCAACCTACAGCCCAAGTTAAGCGAGACTAAAACTTACGGACTTGGAGGTCCTACTAGGTCCTACCTCAGGGTTGCTGACTCGATGTGGGTCTACCTTAGGCCTCAGTTACATAAAATTAAGATAAAAAACAAAAGGGGCACTATTTATGGTCTTCTTTCTAAACCTTGCAACAACAACACAACCTGCACCATTGCACGATGCAACAATCTTGTATCTAAACAACCAAACTGAATTGCAAGAGAGCTCTCTATAAGACCACACCCTGTAAGTGCCGCATTCTACAAACGAGTAGAAATGACGCGCAGTGCCCCCAAAAAATGATGCCACAAGAGCCCAAAAAAGCTAGCTCTAAATTAAGTGAATTGTTCACTAACCTTACAATTATGAGATGAATATATATACACCTTAACTTAATATATACAAGCAATGCTGCATCAATCAGTTTAGTCATCATATCGCCTTGGGACAACAATGGCTCTTCCTTTTCTAGATTTTCTAACAATGGCAAACTCCGTTAAAGAATCACGAGAGTATCTCACTAACGTTCTAATGAAGTTGAACATGGAATACATTGTCATGAAGATAATAATGAACGCTCAGCTGCTATCCAGACTCACCATGACTCAGGCTCAGAAGTGGCACCTCAGGAAGAATCTCATTGAATGAAATTCAGCAAAAACTTCCAGGACTTGAATTGACTGGCCTATGGCCTTTCAAATCGACAGATGAAATGGTCAATTACTGGGCAAAGGGCTCAAGTGAGTTACAAAACAAGAGTAATGGTTTCATCAAGTCTGTCAACAATAATCGTTCTTGCACAAGACAAGTGTTTGAACGTGCTCATCCAGATGCTGAAAAAATTGATCGAGGCTCATTACGTTATTTACATAGAACTGGCAAGGTTTATTGTTTCCATTGTAAACTATTGAATGTGAGACAAAATCTGTTAGTGGCTGATGAGTTCAATGACTGAAAAAATGTTGGTTTTTCCCTAAACGGTCATAAATTTTTTTAAAAAAACACTGATTCAACCGTGGAAGTGGAAAAACTAATGAAAGGCAATAGGAGGATTGATAAGTAATTGTTAGAACAAGTTAAAGAATTAGCAAATTATTGAAAAAATATACTTAAAAGAGTAGCAACTTTAATCAGGTTCCTTGATGAGTGTGGCTTCCTTTCCCTGGCGATGATGAAAACGTGGGTTCTACAAAGAATGGAAATTTCTTGGGTATGATGGAAATTTTGCTGAGTTTGACACTTTATGGGCAAAATATATACAGAAATACGCGAACAAAAACAGGGGACATGAATATAATCTGTCATTAACCATTTCTGAGGAATTCATTGAAAGGATGGGCAAGAAAATTCCCAGCGCTATTGTTTCACGGATAAAATCATCAAAATAGCTTTCTGTATCTGTGAATTCCCAGATAATAGCAATACTGATCAGCTCACTTGCTGTGTTAGATATTTGGAAGCTGATGGTCCTGTTGAAAGATTTTTAACATTCATGGACAGTCGTGGTCACACCGGTCAGAAGATTGGCGTCATCACTTTTTTATTTCTTTGAAATGGGATTCATTCCTTGTTCTGCACATTTATTAAATCTTGTTGGGCAGACTGCTATTGATTGTTGTGGTAAAGTACTGACTTTTTTCGATTTTGTGTAGAGGTTTTACACCCTTTTCAAAATGAACAGGCCGTTGGCAACTTTTGAAAGATAAACTTAAAGTTAAAGGCCTCTTGATGCCAAAGAAGTTATCAAACACTAGTAGATGGTCTGTTCATGCAGCTGCCACAAAAGCATTACAGGCTGGCTATGCTGAGATTATGGATGACCTTGAGGATATTTCCAGCGATGAGGAGAAAGGTGAGAATAAAAACACAGCATCAGGATTGGTGGATATAATGCATAAATTGGAAACTGGGATTTTCATTGATCTGTGGCACACCATTTTTGAAAGGTTGTGTGACTAGCAAACAACTACAAGACGAAAAAATGGAGCTCAATACAGCTGTCATTTTGCTGAAATCATTGGTAACATTTGTGCAAGCGCTGCGAGATCGTTTCAATGATTATGAACAGCCAGAAATTGAAAAAAGTGCCACATCAGAATACAGGGCACAACAGAATCGTGTTCGGAGTAGGAATGTGAGATTAGACCCATTAGATTATGGCAGAGGTAAAGAAGTGCAACACACTCCAAGAGACCACTTCAGAAATTCCAATTTCATACCTGTCATCGATCGTCTTATGCAATAACTTGAAAAGAGAATCGAGGCTTATTCTTATATGTCTGAAAAATTTGGTTTCTTGAATCATCTGGTCTGTGTAAGTGATGATAAAATACAGGAAATGTCATCTAGATTAGTTTAACTTTATTCTGCTGATTTGGAAAAGTGTCTCGGTAATGAACTTGTTCAATTCCGCACGGTTATGGAATTATATTTAGAGAAGAATGATCATAATGACATCAGCAATGCATATATTATGTATCTCCTTATTTAAAACAAGCATCTCAATCCAACCTTCACAAATGTGGAAATTCTTCTTCGGATGTATCCGTGTCACTCATGATATCCAATTGTTCAGGTGAAAGGTCTTTTACAAAGTTGAAGCATATCAAGAACGATTTGCGCACAACAATGACCCAAAAGCGACTAAATTGTCTTTCTTTAATGTGTATTCAAAGTGATGTACTTCGTGGTCTTGACTTTTCAGAGATGATATACGATGCGTTACGAGTACGAGGGGCGAACTCACCAAATCTTTAAGATAGACGCGTTTAAACTTTGACTATTGTGTACGATGGGTACATAGCACAAATACACGTATTGAAAATAACTATATTTTGAGTGGACGAGCGGAGTATTTGGCTATACCAAGTTGTCTGTGGATGGGGGAAGGTTGAACTATTCATTCGTGGAATCGCAAAATCGGTAATGTGGCAAGTTCGCCCCTCGTACTCGCGACGCCTCATACGAATTCGCAATTATCAAAGCAAAAAGAGCTTACATTTAAGATTTTTCCCATAGTGAATAAATATGTAGGATCAATGAAAGAAAGCCACCCCTAGCCTTCTTTAGTTAGTTTTATAAGGCTAACTAACGAAAATATCCTTAGAAAACACAAAGGATAGTAACGTAATAAAAGTCCCTGATTTTCGTAGGGCCAATTTTGATAGTTTTGCGGATAGGATTAGAGTAGTGGACTGGGATAACTTATTTATGGGTAATGACACAAATTTGCATTGGGAGGCGTTTAAAGAAAGTTTTATGAATATCGAAAGGGAGTTTATTCCTCGTAGACCCAAGCGCGCTAGAAATCATGGTAGGCCCAAGTGGTGGACTAGGGAAATAGGCGAGTTCATAAACGAGCGTAACAGAGCGTATAGACTTAATAAGCGCAATGGCACGGCAGCTAACTTTAATAGATATATCGAGCTTAGACGTCAGTTAGGAATGCTCAGCGTAATTTAGATACTTATAGCTGCGGATAGTAAACAATCCAAAAACGTTTTTTGAATACGTCAATAATCGTAAGCCGATAAAAGATAACATAGGCCCTCCGTGGATGTTAACGGCGCTTTGGCTTCTGACGCTCAGGCGATGGCGGGTATTTTCAGTAACTTTTTTGCGACAGTTTTTACCGTAAAAGACGTAAGTAATGTTCCCGACGTGGACGATATCGTTCCATTTAGTAGCGAGACTATTTTGGATGAAATAACTGTTTATGAGGGTGAGATTGCCCATTATATCGATAGGCTAAAAGTTAGCAAGGCTCCAGGCCCTGACGCGTTTTATCCCAGACATTTGAAAGATTTGAAAAACGTTATTGTAGGCCCCCTAACGAAGATTTTTAGTCAGTCACTCGAAACGGGGATTATTCCTGAAGACTTCAAATTAGCTAACGTTACGCCCATTTTCAAAAAAGGCGACCGCACAGTAACTAGCAATTATAGACCCATTAGCTTAACGTCAATTGTCGGTAAACTTTTGGAATCCGTAGTTAGGGATCGTATCATCGAACACTTAGAAAGTCGCGATTTGATTAATAGTAGTCAGCATGGGTTTCGACGCCATAGATCTTGTTTAACTAATTTGTTAGAATTTTATAACGAAATAGTGCGCGAATACGATAGGCATAGAGCTGCTGACTTATTTATTTAGATTTTAAAAAGGCGTTCGATACAGTTTCGCACAGAAGATTAATTGCGAAGGTTAAAGCGCACGGTATCCGCGGTCAGGTAGCTAACTGGTTAGAGGAATGGCTTCGTGATAGGACACAGAGGGTCGTTGTTAATGGTAGTGAATCGGGGTGGTTGGATGTAGGTAGTGGTGTCCCACAGGGTTCAATGTTAGGCCCATTGCTATTCGTAATTTACATTAACGACATAGATGTAGGATTGATTAGTAACGTGTCAAAATTCGCGGACGATACTAAAATAGGCGTTAAGGTTGTTAGCGAGGACGATAGATATAGGCTCCAAGACGATGTAAATAGGATTATGGAGTGGACGGATAAGTGGCAGATGCAATTTAACGTAGACAAATGTAAAGTTTTGCATATACGTACACGATGGATGATAGAGTTAGCGAGCGTTGACGAGGAAGTAGATTTAGGCGTACGCGTATCTAAGGATTTAAAAGTTAGGAACCAGTGCCTGGAGTCTTGCGCAAAAGCTAATAGGATTTTAGGCTTCATAGCGCGTAATTTTGAACTAAAATTGAAGGATATTATATTGCCCCTTTACAAGTCCTAGTCAGGCCTCATTTAGAATATGCCGTTCAGTTTTGGTGCCCGTATTTGCGCAAGGATATTGATAGGTTAGAAAGGGTTCAGCGTTGCGCCACGAAACTGATTCCGTCATTGCGCAACAATCCTTATGAGGATAGGATTAAAGAATTAGACTTGCACTCACTCGAAACTAGGAGATTAAGGGGGGAGCTTATTGAAGTTTTCAAAATCGTTAATAAAATCGATAACGTAAATTTTGATAAACTGTTCACTTTCGATAATAGCAATACTCGTAATAACGGATTTAAGTTGCGTGGCAGACGTTTCATTACTAATATCGCTAAAAACTTCTTTGCGTTTAAAGTAATTGATAAATGGAATAATCTTCCCACGCCCGTCGTGAACTCTACCAGCATTAATATGTTTAAGAACCGACTAGATAGGCATTTTAAAAGGTATTAACATTGTTTAAAATAAATAAATAAAAGAAAAACAATTAGCAACAGGAGCTCTGGGGGTGGTGATCGGGGATGAGTCTGTTGACGACTAATGCCAGCTTGTGACATGCCAGCAAAAAGAAAAAAAAATTAGACTAACACGAACTTAGTTGTAGCTCGTAGCGTAAACTAACCCACTTTTTTATGTTCTTTATGTTTTTTCCTTTCTCTCCTTCTTTGCATGTCTGCAACTCTCTTCATTGCATGTCTGTAGTTTGCGTGGTATGATAGTGTTTGAGTTAAGAAAGTGTTGCATGGTTGTAATGCGTTCTTATTTTACTTCTTTTCATATTCCACCCCCTTCCGGCAGAGTGGGCTCCGTCCTCTACCTCCCTTTGGAGTGGAGGACCGGTCTGCAACTGCTAGATGTGTTGCTTTGAGTTAAGAATGTGTTGCATGGTTTGTAATGCGTTCTTACTTTACTTCTTTTCATCTTTCACCCCTTTCCGGCAGACTGGGCTGCATCCTCTACCTCCCTATGGAGTGGAGAACCCCAAGATATTCTAGGTTTGAACAGAGATAGGGGCCCCCACAGTTTGAATTGCTCAAGGTCCTCTGCAGGCATCTAAATCAAACTAACGAAAATATCATGACTTAACCTAACCAATCGTCAAGGACGTACAGTTGACCTAACGATTGGTTAGGTTACGTCCTGATATTTTCGTTAGTTAGCTTTATAAGGCTACTAAAGAAGGCTGGGGGCCCTGATCTTCAGGTGATCCACACATTTAAAAGATTTGAAATACTATCATATTTGACTATGATTATTTCAACTTACTTGGTTTTCAAATCAGTGCTGTTCCTTCCTCCTCAAAACTACTTGAAAAGCTTATCAACTCTGCATCAAATCTGTCTTTCTAATTAACAAGTTTTTTTTTTTTTTTATCAGACATCTGATTATAAACACAATTGCCCTTCCCCGCCAATGGTAAAGTATAGTTACATGGTAGTTCTTCAAAATAGGTACTGATTACAACCAATATTTATACTCTTTCCAATTCATTTTAATTGACCTTTTCATATTAATATATCCGTTAATGAATTCTTGTCTTTAGTGTCGTATAGTCATTGTAACTTTTATGATAATGTTTTTATTTTTGGGGGCAATTTTGCAACTTTTTACATCGTTTTGCTGCTTCCGTTAAATTAACTTATAATTTTATTGATGTAAATTAATTTTGAACACTCTACTGATGTTAAAAGTTTTACTATGGAAACTGCTCTGATGAGTGATGACGAGAAGTTATGGCGTTAATATCCTACGAGAAAGATATCGATTAAACGTAAACTTTTGTTCTTAATACAGAAAAGATCAAACTTTACACCGCAAAATTTAAACACACTAAGTTTTATGTACGAACAAAATTTTAAGTAAATATTTCATCAATTGTTAAATTTATGAAAATTCATTCAAAATACTTTTGAATAAGACCAATTTTTTCTTTCTATTTAATAAACAAGTTGTTCATCTCCCTGCTCATTTCAACTGTAGAAACGGCACCGTTGTAATAATTTTATAAATGTAAAACCCTGATTTAACGGACTTTCTTTTAAGGAATTCGCATATAACGGATACAAAAATACCTATCGTACTTTTTCGGATATAATGGACAGTAGTCCGTTATATCCGGAAATATTCCGAGACAACCACGCGCTCTGCGCGCCAATTTGGTCCCAGACGCACCAAGTCTGTCCGCTAATGCTGTAGCCTGACCGCCGCAAAACAAAACATCTGATAATAATAAAATATAAATTTATTGTACTAAACTAGTTTTGTGGCTATCTATCGCCACTGACCCTGAAGTCAGCTGTGGTGGCCTCCGCCCGGCCGTGCGGCAGCCACTGTTCAAGAAGTATGATGGTCTGGGATGGGATCCGGAGGGGAGGGTGGAACCTAATCCCCTTTTAGCATGGTTAAAATAGATTCGTTTAATGTAAATTCGCTTTATGCATATTTTTTGGGGGAACACAACCCCCGCGTGATTACCTGTATTGTATTTTTATATGTTTATGGATATAACGAACTTTCTCTTTCAACGGAGAGGGGGTCCCCCAATTAGTGCGTTACATGGGTGGTTTACTGTATATATATATATATATATATTATATAATGTAACCTGAAAATCAGGGTATTTTTTTACAAGAGTACATTACTTAAACATTTACCGTAAGATTTTGGTAATATTCCTGATCTGTTGGGACAGGGTAGGTTATGTTATGTTATGTTAGGTTATATATTAAAACTGTTTTTCTGATTGTTTTTGATGTTGTTTGAACGAAATTAACCTTCGTAATGTGCACTTGTAAAAATTTACCAAAATCAGCAGTGATCGTTCACTTTTATGGAGGCTCTTACTAAATGGTAATTAATTTGAATGGTGTGTGTGTGTGTGTGTGGTTTAACCTCCTCCGTAACACCAAAGTCATATGATGGAGGGGGAGCTACATCTCTACGTGGGATCCGAACCACACATGGTCTAGAGCAGGGGTGGGGAACCCTTGGCACGCGTGCCAAACGTGGCACGCCAACGACTTTTTTCCGGCACGCGATTCCCCGGGCTCACCTTAAAAAATTAAATAAATAAATATCCAAATTCTTCGCTGAGTTTTATATATTTAACTTAATGTTTTCTGCTAAAAAGATGGTAAAGATTAACTTCTGTTTAATATATTATGTAGGTAAATAACATTTTATTTTCTCTGTAATTTTTATGTACTATTCATAAGGGATTAAGATCAATAAAAGAATATCTTTAATTTTATTTTCTTTCATTGTGCTTTAGTCAAGTAAAACGATTATGAGATTGGGCACTGTAATGTATTGGGAAAACTTGAAAAAACTTATGGCTGATTGATCTGATATATAAAAAACAAAAAAAATCAGAATTATTGTTTTACTCTTTTGCTGATGTTAAAAATTGCGTTTTTAAATTGTGTGGCTGTATATGGCAGTTATAATTACACTTTAAAGGCTAATAAAAATATCCGCGCTATCACAGGGTAGAACGACCTTCAAGTAAAAATTCCGTCACTAAATTTTTACACTTTATTCAATCTTACATGACTTACAATAATCACTCTTACAATAATTCTTTGATTTTACCGCTCCAGTGTAATTTTTTATTATTTGAAAAGGTTCTCCCAATACTTAAAAGGCACCAAATAATAATATGTTCCCCAAAATTTCGGTTGGCACGTGAGAAAATTTGGCATCAAAGATTTGACGATTTTGGCACGCTCACTTAAAAAGGTTGCCCACCCCTGGTCTAGAGTCTAAACAAAGAAGAAGGTCATGCATCCGACTCCCCACTGTCGCTTAACTTAGACGATTTATAGTGTACGTAATAGTGTCGCAACATGGCAACAACATAATCCTAATTTCAGTGGGATCAATATTTTTTTTTTAATAGTTACCCCGTTTTAATAATTAATTTATTTGGAAATTATATTATAAATGAAATTTGAAATGTATTTTTTAAAGTGAAATATGTACTATATAAATATGTATAAAATTTTATTGTTTTATTTTCTTTTATTTTATCATATTATGAAGGGCATTTTGCAATGTATCTTTATCTATTGTCAATTTTTATGCCATTATTTTGGAGTGATGAAGTTATCACCTATAAATGTTCAGTTTGAATTAAGTAATGTTAAACGAGTTGTTTGTTTAATTGAAAAATGTAAATTGGGTTGAGTTTAATATATTACAAACAGTGAAGTTGTTAACTTGTCATTGTACCTATGATACACACAGACCGTGCATGGAACAAGGAACTCTTCTGGGAAAATCCAATCCACTATAGTCCGAATAAGTTATGGTAAATGACAAACACTACAGTTCTTTCCTTTTTCATGATGTTAACCCGACGTGGGCAACGGGTCACTCGCAGAGGTCCCAAAAATATAGCTTCCCTCACCAGCTATCTGTAAAGCAAACAGGATCCAGCTTTGAGACAGGATCTAGGGAAAAAGGAAAAAACTATAGTGTTTGTCATTTACCATTACTTATTCGGACTATAGTGGATTGGATTTTCCCAGAAGAGTTCCTTGTTCCATGCACGGTCTGTGTGTATCATAGAGAGTCTCAGAGAACCGTTCTGAGTTCATTCCCATCCTGAAACGGATATGTTATGTGCCTTGAAAAGTGGAAGCTCAATTCTACCAGTTGAGGTTTAAGTTTTGTTTTTTGGCTAAAAATATAATAGTTACCCTTTTTCTTTAATATATTCAATCCGACGTGAATGCAACGAGTCTTTTGCTTATACTGAGGTTCTGGATATGGCAGGGCTAGGCTGCTTTAAACCCTAGATCCTGTCCCAAAGCTAGATCCTGTCTGCTTTGCAGATAGCTGGTGAGGGAAGCTATATTTTTGGGACTTTTTTTGCGAGTGACCCGTTGACCACGTCGGGCTAGCATCATGAAAAAGGAAAAAACTATAGTGCTTGTCATTTACCGTTACTTATTCGGACTATAGTGGATTGGATTTTCCCAGAAGAGTTCCTTGTTCTATGCACGGTCTGTGTGTATCATTGAGAGCCTCAGAGAACCGTTCTGAGTTCATTCCCATCTTGTCACTGTACCCTTCTTTTATGGTTTAAAATCTCGTCTAGTGGCGAGGGTGACAGTTTTGGGGAATGTCTCGTAAGACTTGTTTTAAATTTTCATAAGACGTCCCACAGGTGCAAAAAAGTAAAGAAGCGCTTTTTAAGATGTATTTTGAATGCGTGAGAAATGACGTAAAGTCGTGAAAGATTAAGACTTTACTTAATTAATCTTAATATTATGAAATGAAATGAAAATGAAAAGGTTTATTGGCAGACTATAGTCCATATGACAAATATTATTAATACAATGACAGTTCACATACTGAGGACAGAAATATATACAATTGATTAAAATAATTCAGTAATGTCAAAGTTAAGTGGAGCTACAGACAGACGTTTTCGTACCAAGAATTCCATAGCTTAGAGGATAAACGGCAGGACTCATGGATAGCTTGGATAATCGGACTGGTTGATTTTTCAATTCTTTGCATCAGACTGTATTGAGCACGTCTTGTTACCTTCGGGAAGCTCGGGACATTGCGGGTAGAAAACATTTGCGAAGCTGAGCATCTGGGGGGGTAATTTATGTAAGAGTCTAAAAGACCTGTTGTACAGCAAATTTAGGGTTCTGCCAGAACCTTTTTTATAGTTCACCCAGAGTTGCTGTCCGTAAATATTACTGCAGAAAGTACGAGAGTGTCTTTAGCTTCACTTGTGCAGAACCGAAAGTTCCTTATTGTCATATTCGCTTTAGCACAAAGGCTTCGAGATTGTTTTCTTATCTACGAGTCATCACTCAGTGAGCTGGTAATAGTTTGGCCCAAATACTTAAACTCTTGTACTTCCTCAATTACTTCACCTTTCATTTTAAACCTAATATCAGCTGGCTGGTTATAGCTTTTAGGATGAAATTGCATAACCTTAGTTTTTGTAACATTAAAAAGAATATCATGTTTCTGCGAATACATTTCGCAGACTTTTAGAAGCCGATCCAGACCTTTAACAAAGGGACTTATTAACACCATACCATCAGCATAAACTAAGTTATTTATTCTTGTTATCTATACAACATCCCACTGTTGCCTCATTAAGTGAAGCAATTAATCCTCAATATACACATTAAACAGCATAGGGTAGAGCAGGGGTGGGGAACCTTTTTTCATTTGAAGGCCGCATTTCATTTAACCAAGACCCTATTAGGCCGCATGCTGAGAATTTAACATATACAGTACAACAAAATGTCATATTTTAGTCTGAAATCTACATATTTATTAATTTTAAATCAAACTTGATAATACGTGAGGGCTTTTATAATAAATAAAAAATTCAGCAAGTGCACATTTTTTTTTGTGGGGGAATAATTAACAATATAATTAATATTAAGTGAAAAATGATATTAAGTGAAATGATGTTAATATTAAGTGAAAAAGTGATAAACCATTTAATGACTTTTTTGTGACTGCTTATTGCGGGACGGGAGTCGTACATTTGGTTCCAATATCGTTGACCGTAGTTTTAGTTGGTCCTCCAGGTGAATATTCGTCATCTGAGATCTCAAGCGCATTTTGATTTGAGTCACATATGAAAACGTTGATTCACAACAGTAGGTTGTGCCGAAAGAAGGCAACATTCGACGAGCATGTTGGCGCAGACGTGGGTATTCAACGCCATTTTTCCATATTTCAACAGGATCCTTCTTGGTATCAAATAGAGACTTAAGGATATTATCTTCTAATAGCTCAATCAACTCCATCTGTAAATCTTCAGGTGCTTTGGAGACATCAACCAGGTGTGGTTGGAAAGCTAGTTTCAGTGTGAAGTCATGTTTCTCAAAATCTTCAAATCTTTCATCGTATTCTTCAATCAGGGAGTCTAGGACAGCTGTGTATTCTTTCACATCGCATTCCCTTAATGATTTGCTTGTATCTTCTTCATCAATTATCTTTGCCAGTTCAGGGAAGTGTTCAGCTGAAAGTTCCGATCGGGTAAGGATAGTTTTGAAAAAGCGCAGCTTCCTCCGAAAAGCCTGGATTTTTTGCCACATTTCATATATGGATTTAGTTTTACCTTGCAAAGAAATATTCAGGTAATTTTGCTTGACATTACGTCACACAAAAATGCAGCATTTCTGCAGAAATCCTTTTTTGACAATTCACATGGTTCATTGAGTTCCTCAGAAAATCTTGTGATTTGTTTTCGCAAAGACAAAAGTTTTTCAAAGACTTGCCCTTGTGACAACCAGCGCACTTTAGAATGATACGGAAGATCCACTGAATGTTTCATCATCAAGCATAAGCATATTGCGAAACTGGCGATGTCGTGATGCATTTGCTCTAATGTAGTTCACAATACGTATAACTTTACTTAATATGTCACTTAAAACAGTAGATTTGGCACAGAGATTCTGTTGATGCAAAATACAGTAAAAGGAAATCAAGCTATCTGGATTTGGCAGTTCTTTTTGTAGTAGCGCAACAAATCCTGCACATTTTCCTCTCATGGAAGGTGCACCACCTGTGCATACACTTATTAAATTACATAAATTCAGTTTCGCTTCACGGCATTTTTCTTTGAAGAGAGACAAGACGTCAATTCCACGTGTCTTTTTCGTAAGGCAGTGGTTCCCAACCTGGGGTCCCAGGACCCCTGGGGGTCCGCGAAGGTAATACTGGGGGTCCGTGAGCTTTCAATATTTTGAGAGGCTCCAATGGAAATCGTACATTTACCCACGATAAGGGCGCTCAGGCTAAAATTTCAAGTTTCCTTGCTCTTGGCTGGAATTATTAATACTTTTTTAATACGCTGTATTTTAATTGCATACTCTCTTATATGTCCTATATTTGATAGTGAAAAATGAGAAAACGAGTTAATTACTAGTTAATAAAAACAGTTTGTTTGGTAGACGGAATCTTTCAAAAACATGGGGTCCGTGGGAAAAAATAAAAGGGGTCCTTTGTGGTGAAAAGGTTGGGAACCACTGTCGTAAGGGTACCCAAAGCCAGTAACTCCTCGTAGCATTGAAAATCTGCAGTTATAACACGAATAAAAAGTGACACTTGCGCTGAGTCAGTAATATCAGTGGACTCATCCAAGGTAATCGAATAATAAGTATTTTCGCTTTGGCATATTGTATGAAGTTGTTCAGTTACATTGAGGGCTAATTCATGTTGCCGATCAGTTATGGTCCTTCTTGAAAGAGGTAGTTTGTATTTGTTAACCTTGTCTGAATCTAAAGGGGCTACAACTTCAACAATGCATTCTTTTATGATTTCCACATCACTATATGGCTTACCTCTTTTTCCAAGTATATATGCTACTTTATAAGTTGCTTCAGTGATTTCAGTCCCTAGGCCTGACATCGTTTTAAATACTTGCTGTTGTTGCTGCTTTTGAAGTTTCATCTTCGTAAGCGCAAACTTTCGGGGTTCTTCTTCCAATATAGCATACTTGTGGTTCTTATGAGTTGCATAATGCTTATATGCATTGGGTTTCTTCACTGTTGCAATTATGGCGTTGCAGAGCAAACGCATCATTTTATCTTTCTCAGCAACTATGAAATACTGCAATTCCCATTCTTCATGGAATACTCTGTTCTCTTCCTTTAATTTTCTTTTCACAGTTTTTGACATGATTGGGGTACCAGAAGATTTTTAAATAAAAATGGTACACGAATTGATCAAAGATTTACAGTTTTAAAGGAAACAAGCGTGCGTGTCACTATCGGAGAATCGTCAGTAACTGTCATCCAGTCAGCCAGTCGAGTTGATCGTTGATAGGTAAGGGCGTAAGCCGTAAGGCAACTCTGCCAGTTTCAACTGGCAACGTTGCCATATTTCCTATTGTTCAAGCCATAAAGAAGGCTTGTATGTGTAAGAAGCAGTGAAGCTGAAACCATGATCTAATGAAATAGCCTAAAGCCCTAAAGGGGTATCAGTTGCTGTCCATTATCGTACGGTATGAATTCTGAATGTCAAATAGGCAGAAGGCCGCAGGTTCCCCACCCCTGGGGTAGAGCAAGGAGACTTGTCTCACCCCGCAGAGGAGCCAAAACATTCGGATAGTACATTGCCCCTAACAGTAAAAGATTGGTAGGAATACCAAAATTTCAATAAATTTAATATGTACATGGGACATCATACCAGTAATATCCTGAAATCAGGAAGAGGAGGAAAATCATAATTTTTAGCATGCAATATGAAGGACACAAAAACTATATAATATACTTTCAATATTTCTATAATCTGCTCTAGTGAAGGATCGAGTGGTCGGTTTTTCACAACCGCGGTTGCGGTTGTGTTTGCGGTTGTCGAATTTTTTCCAACCGCGGTTGCGGTTGCGGTTATCATATACTAGGAAAAATGCGTAATTATTAACTGGATTTAGCCACTATAGTGCGATTTAGCCACACTTGGTACATAATATATACTAAATAGTATTTATTTAGTAAATACCTTATGTTGAACACAAGTTTGGCCAGCCAAGGCCATTGACCAAGTTACACGAACCCGAGAGGTCCGTCGAGCAGGAATAAGCTTTATTGACTATTGTACTAAAGGCGATTTTAGTTTGAAGAAAATTAAATAAAAATAAATGTTACTTCATGGAGCTCACAGAGTAATAACTTAGAGCGCAGTTTAAACCAATTTTACTATGGCAGCCGTATGACGTCACGTTTAAGCACGCATAAGGAGACCCATCATTTTCTTTTTAAAAAAAGAAATATTTCTAATTAACCTAAAATTAGAATTAACTAAGCTTTTACAACCGCAACCGCACTTATGGAACGGCGGTTGCGGTTACGGTTGCGGTTGTGAATTTTTGTGCGGTTGTAGTGCGGTTGCGGTTATTCGATCCATCACTAATCTGCTCTGATAATTTCCTTCCCATTCTCTGCATTAGAAACCTAAAAGGAGAATTGCTCGTTTGAAAGGAAAGAAAAATATTGAAAGAAAATACATTCTTTTAGTTATTTTATCCTGATCAACGAAGAGAAGATAAATTAATAAAAAAAAGGTTCATAAAAATTTACACAATTTATATACCTATTGAATTTATTTTCAAAAATACATTCCAAATTTTTATCTCCGAATTTCTTTTTAAAAATATATATTTAGTTTTTGAAACGAGTTAACTATTAATAAAAAGAATTTAAACCTTCGATACGGAGTGGAACGCAGTTCTCATTTTTAAAATTAAAAAAATAATTTTCCCCTCAGTTCAATAGTGGGTAGCGTTACCGCCTGTTACAGTATCCTCTGTTGGATGAAGCATGTAAAACTCAATCCTAACCTACGAGTAAATTCCGACATTTTTTACAGTTTATACAGTGGCATTTAAAGATATGTATGAACAAATTGTTTCCTTTCTCAATAATACTAACCTAGAATTAAATATCTTTTGGGAGAAAAAATTATACATGTTGACCCGGCTGGAGCGATTATGTGGCTGAACTTCAATAATGCATCCAGAGATACGTTTTTAATGTGGTGTGAACAAGGGAAGCCAAGGCAAGGCCCTGTATTACAACAAAAACAGAGGGCTAATGCCAGGTTCAATTATGTGTTAAGGTATATAAAAATCATGAGGATGAGTTAAGCAGGGATGCTTTGGCTAGAAAGCTTTCCAGTAAGAATCCAAGAAATTCAGGAAAAACAATGAATAATAGTGCAAATGTCTCTCCCTGCTAATATTGAAAATGTAACTGGGACTGAGAATATAGTCAAATTATGGAAGGAACACTACAGTGAGATATTCAACTCTGTACATAGGAACAATAATGTTAATTGTGATGCTACCTATAGTCCAGATGTAAGAGTTAGTGTATTTGAGACTAAAAAGGCCATAAAATGTTTAGAGTATAACAAATCACGTGGTATTGATGGTATTTCTGCTGAGCCTCTGAAATTTAGTAGTGACAGATTAGTGCCTTTGTTAGCTTTGTGCTTTACAGGTTTACTCATACATGGCGTTTTGCCGGATACAATGTTATCCGTTGTTTTGGTGCCAGTACTAAAAGATAAAAAGGGTAATATCAACAGTGAAGAGAACTATAGGCCAATAGCCTTGGCCAGTATTATGTCTAAGGTGTTTGAATATATATTCATTAATAGACTTGAATGTTACCTGTATGCTAGTGATAACCAATTTGGTTTAAAAAATAAACGCAGTACTGATATGTGTGTGTGTGTGTGTGTATGCCTTGAAGGAACTGGTTTATAAATACCAAACTCTAGATGTTAATGTGCTTTTGTGTTTCCTGGATGCCTCTAAGGCATTTGATCGTGTTAATCATAACAAATTATTCATGAAAATTGCAAATCGTAATGTACCTGGTTACTTGGTCGTTGGTCCGTATATTCATATTCTGGTATAATCACCAATGATTGTGAGATGGGGTGGGGTTAATTCAGAGCCATTCTCTGTGATGAATGGTGTCAGACAGAGAGGGATATTATCCCCCTACTTATTCAATGTTTATATGGATAATTTCTATCTGTTGTGCTGAACACCCGTAAAATAGGCTGCTACAGTATATTGGTACAATGATTGTTAATCATCTGATTGTATGCAGATGATCTAGTTCTTATTTCTCCATCTCTAAAAGGGCTCAGCACACATTTGAAGGTGTGTGAAAGGTATGGGAAGGATAACGACATAAAATATAATCCTGATAAAAGTCATGTTATGATTATGAGGACCAAGGCCTACAAGTATATAAAATTTCCTGAATTTCAATTGAATGGTATGGTGTTGTCAGAAGTAACCCAGACTAAGTATGTTGGCCACATACTAACTGATAGTCTTTCAGATGACTGATATTCTAAGGCAATGTAGACAATTATATGCTCAGGGAAATACTTTGATTAAAAAGTTTCATATGTGTACATTAGATGTTAAGTTGATTTTGTTCAAAACTTTTTGTACTCCAATGTATACAGCTCATTTGTGGTGGAACTACAGGATGTATAATTTGAGGAATTATATGTTGCATATAATAATATTTTTAGGAGTTTATTAAGGACTCGAAGATTTATAAATGGTGCTCCTTCTAGTGTCAGTATGCTGCTTGTAGTCAATAAGGTGCCTAACTGTGCCAGTGTCATTCGCAATTTTGTATGTAGATCTATCACTAGGCTTGGTGAGTCAGTCAATAAGATAGTAGGAGCCATGGTTAGTGGACTGGTTTCCGATATACGAGGGGCGGTCAGAAAATAAGTTTACACGGCATATAATTTCGTAACTGAAGGACTTACATTGATTATGTCTGTATCAGGTGAATTCGTTAATCATTGTTGGCAACACTGCACGTCGATTCGGCTGCCATCTACCGTACATTGGTTATATGAGTCAGTTGAACATGGCAGCTCGACTGGAACAGTGCCCTGTCATTTCTGCAACGATATTCCGAGTCTGTCAGCGGTCAAGAATTTCTCGAGCGCATTGTCACAGGAGATGAGACATGGGTTCAATCATCGTACTCCGGAAACAAAACGTGCCAGCATGGAATGGAAACACCCTGGGTCCCCACGACCAAAGAAGTTCAAGATTGTGAGGTCCGCTGACAAAGTGATGGTTACCGTGTTATGAGACCACAAAGGCGTTTTGTACGCAGACTTCATGCAAAAAGGCACAACAACCAATGCAGCTGCATATTGTTCAACACTGGAACGTTTACGAGCGGCCTTTAAACGTAAACGTCCTGGACTGCTCCGTAGGGCACGACACTGTTCCAGTTAGGGTTGCCAGATTTTTCAAATGTCCATGCGGACAAATTTTTTTTCAAATTGAAACTAGATTTCTTCAACGGTTACAACAGTAGTATAGTGTAAAAAAGGGAGAGTGCAATGCAATCGCAAAATATTACGTAATGTTGCAAGAGTGGCACCCCCACCCCTTTAAAAGAAATTCTGTTTATTAAATAAATAATTAGAATTTAAACACACTCTCTTTACACAACTAAAATAATTCAATTATTACATAATTCCTATTTTTATTATTATTATTAATATCGCAATTCACGCTAAATCACGAGTAACAGTGGGAAAGGATGCGCTTGTATATATATATATATAATAAACGAATGAACAACTCGTGCACACACACACACACATATATATATATATATATATATATAAACTTATTAATGTCGTTTAACAAGTTTATTTGTTTATTCAACAAAGCTATATATTTTGCAATTTTTCCATTAACAAAATTCAAGTTAGATAGAGAAGAAATCATTTATCCAGTTGGCTTATATAGCCATACAAGATTTTTCGTTAACAAAATTCAAGTTAGATAGAGAAGAAATCATTAGAAGGACAAATTCCACTATATATATATATATATGCTTAAAAAGAGAAGTACAAGCACCAAATTTTATCGGAGTGTAATCATTCAATACACTCTTATATGAAGTCATACGTGCGCGCCCAATATGAGAGCCACTTTTACTAAAAACATTCCTGTGTCTTTGTCTGATGTGATTAATGAGCAAGAGCGACAGGTCGTTTGGGGTGTGTTGTGGAAACACAGGAATGTTTTTAGTAAAAGTGACTCGGATATTGGGCGCGCACGTATGACTCCATATAAGATTGTATTGAATGATTACACTCCGATATACCAGCGACCGTAGATTTAATAGAGAAGTGAATGAGGAGGTTGAAAAGCAGGTTAGAGAGTTATGTATGCGTGACATTGTGGAGCCCTGTGCTTCTGAATGGAGTTCTCCTATCGTGCCAGTTCGTAAAAAGGATGGGTCTATACGATTATGTGTAGATTATAGAAAACTGAACGTGGTTACTAAAGCAGATAGATTTCCTATGCCTAATTTGAGTGAAGCGGTGTTTGGGTTGCATGGTATGAAGTATTTCACTTCCATGGATTTGCTTCGCGGTTATTACCAGATGCCTGTAGAAGAGGAAAGTCGCGATTTCACTGCGTTTTCAACTGTAAGTGGTCAATATAGATTTAAAAGTTTGAGTTTTGGTCTAAAAACGGCACCAAGTGGGTTTCAAAGAGAAATGCAGAGAGTTTTGAATGGTTTGCCGTGGTCGCGGGTGGTAGTGTATATTGATGATATTTTGGTTATGTCCGAGTCCTTGAGTGAGCATATTGAGTTGTTGGACAAAGTATTAACGCGCTTGGAAGAAGCGGGAATGAAGGTCAAACCAGTAAATGCCAATGGGTGAAGGAAGAGATTAAATTTTTGGGTCACATGGTAGGACGGAACGGTTTATCTAAATTGCCTGAGTATGTGGATAAAGTCACTAATTTTGAACGACCAAAAACGGTGAGTGACTTGCGTCGGTTTTTGGGATTGATTAATTTTCAAAGAAAATTCATTCAAAATTGCTCTGGTATCTCAGCACCGTTGTGTGAAATTACTGGTAGAAAGGGGAAAGAAGTGATTGAATGGACGGAGGAACGATTAAGTGCATTTGAGGAGTTAAAGGTACGTATGAGAGATGCTGTATCGTTAGCTTTCCCCGATTTTTCTGAAGGTGCGGAACGAATGGAATTATATGTCGATGCAAGTGGTGTGGGAATGGGTGCTAGTCTGTGTCAAAAGCAAGATGGGGTGGACAGGATAATAGCTTACGATTCACATGCATTTTCACCTGCCGAAAAACGGTATTCGACCATAGAACGTGAGTTAACTGCATTAAGGTGGGGTATAAAGGCATTTAGGCCATTTTTATTAGGTCGTAATTTTATCCTCTATACAGACCATCGTCCTTTGGTCTACCTGCATAGCATGAAGATGATTGATAGTCGTTTGGCAAGAACGTTAGAGGATATAAGTGAATATGATTTTGAGATTAGATATAAGGCAGGTCGTGAAAACATTGTGGCAGATGCGTTGTCTAGATGTTGTCAAGGAGTCATCGAGAATGAATGTATAATAAATGGGGATTTGGAAGGGCTGCCAGAAGGGTTGAGGATGATTAAGCGTGTTCAGGGAGGAGGCAACTCTTTGTATGAAAGTTTAAAAATAGTGTTGGATGAAAGGAGAATACCTAGTGTCCTGATAGTGTGCAGGTTTAAGAGAGTTGTTGGCAGACACATTAAGTAGGAATTATAAGAAATATGGGTTCAGTAGACGTGGCAAGGTGAAGCATCTTCGGTCCCTTCGAATATGTGGAACACTGCCTGTGCTAGAAATGTTGTTGGTTGCTAGTGATTTGTTTGGGGTTGAATTTTCGGTACATCATGGTACATGTTGTACAGTTGCGTATGTGGGTCCCGATGTGAAAGAGAGATCAGATTTAGTGAGTGTGCATTTGCAGTGTTTGGCAGGTGTGCATTTTAATCCAGTTTTGAATGACGGAACGTTTGACTGTGAAAATGTTATTGAAGGAGTGGAATGGGATGATTGCAAATTGGAAGGACAGATCAGAGAAAATGGAGTACCGTTAGAAAGTAACAACGAGGAGGTGCAAATGAATTTGTTTATGAAAGAGAGCGAATCTAATAATAGGTATTGTTGCGGTCACGATGGGGCTTTTGTCGCTTGGACAAATATTCGTATTGACGGTTACACTTACTGTGCATTTTTGGATACTGGTTCAGCTGTTAGTTTGGTACGAGAATCTGTGTTTGAGGAGGCGAAAGTTCAGGAGTTTCGAATGAGACAGTTGGGTATAGATGTGAAACTGAAAGGAATTGGATCAGAATGTGTGCATTCGCGAATAGGTATAACGTTAGATATTATGTCTGACAAGCAGGTAGTGACAACACCATTGGTTGTGGTACCGGATAACTGTATTCCTGGTTGTTTTCTGTTAGGAATGAATTATTTGGTTAAGGCTAGTGTAGAGTTAGATTTTGGTGAAGGGTTATTAGTCTATGGGACTGTAGGGCAAGCAGTGGATATTTTTAATGTCACGGTTGGATTAGATGGTAGAAATGTTGAATCGGAAACTGAGGATATTCGATCAGATGTGGAGATAGGGGATGGTGATGTAGATTTGAGTTATAGTGACAGTGTGACGTTCAGTTTAGTTGAAAACATGTTAGCCAGGGATGTGGTTCTGAAGTTACAAAATAGATCTAATGTAATTAGTAGATTGAGAGAAAAGGTTGCAAAGGGTAGCACAATGGTGGAAGACCGTATGTTGGTAGAGTTTAGACGATATTTTAAAGACTTGGTAGTGAATAATAAAGTTTTGTTTAGAAAAATCAGTGAGAGTGAGTTTGCTGTAGTAATAGGCTTTAGGCAGTTAGTTCACGTAGTTGTTGTGTTTCATAACCAGTTAGCCCACATTGGAAGAGATAAGTTATTGCATGTAGTTTCAAAGTATGTATGGCACCCTAAACTATATATGATAGTCAATGACGTGTGTAGAACGTGTGAAAGATGCCAGAAGATGAAGATTGGTCACCAAGTGGTATATCCCCCAATATGGAAGATAGAGGTAAAGGTACCCTTTGAACTTGTAGCTGTAGATTTGTTAGCCTTGCCTAAGACACCGAGAGGTTATGTTGCATGCTTAGTTGCAGTTGACCATTGTAGTAAATGGGCAGTAATAAAACCATTGAGAGATAAGACTGCCAAATGTGTAACTAAAGCTTTTGAAGAGCATGTCTTACCCAGTTTTGTACGTATTCCTTCAAAGATTCTTTCCGATAATGGAAAAGAATTTAGGAGCGAGTGTTTTACTACTATGCTAGAAAAATTTGGAATTGGGCATGTGTATAGTAGTCCATATAAACCTGCTGCGAATGGTGCAATAGAGAGAGTGAATAGAACGTTAGCGGAATTCTTGAGGAATTTGTGTGAAAAGGGGTATGACTGGGATGTTTGGCTGCCTAGAGCAATCTTAGTCTACAATAACACGCTCCATGCGGAAATTGGAATGACTCCGGCTGAGAAAATACTGTGTGAAATTCATGAGAGAGGGAAAATGTTACCAGTTACACAAGAGGAACAAATGCAGTGGCGGGAAGGCCATCCTAATTGGGTACCGTATGGGAAGGGTGTGAAAGTAAAGAAAAAGATTGTAACAGTTGACAGATCATTGGAAAGAAAGATGGAAGGCAGGTATGAAGGTCCATTCACAGTGGTGGAAGTGTTGTCAAGGGGTATGGCTTATGTAATTGAGGGTCAAGGAAGACGAATGAATGTCCACTTTTCTCATTTAAAGTTGTGGGTGGATCCGCCTTTGTATCTTCGTGAATACTGGGAGCGACAGAAAGGTGTGTATGAGAGGTTAGAGCCTGAGCGGGGATGTTTTGAAGGGAAAGGCATCCTTATGTTCATGGATCGAAAATGGATTCCGGTATTAAATTTGGGTACAGGTATGATGGTGAACTTGCAGAATCCGAGGAGTCTTCAGGTGAGATGCAGTTAATTTCCACCAGAGTAGACAGACCACCTCGTCGAATTCAGTGGAGTACGTGCAAAAAGTTGGCTGTTTGTAAGGTTAACCAGGTAAAGGTGGCTCATAAGTCAATTCAGACAGAATCCAGTACAAGAGAGGTGGCAGTTCAGGTTGAAGGAGGAAGTACAGTACTTCCATTTGATTTCGAGATGGGGGATTGGTTCGAGACGTTCCAGGAGGATTTCAGCGATTTTGGAGAGGACGAAGAAAGAAGCATAATAGACGAGAGGAGATGGAGTGAGGCTTTAGACTTGTGTAGTAGTAAAATAGAACATGCGAATAGTTTACCTCAAGTGAAAGAAGCGTACACGTTATGCTCCTCGGAACTAATTTTGAGTGAATCTGAGGATGGACATATAGAGAGGAAAGAGGTAAGAGAACAAAATACCGAAGTCGATATTAGTGAGGTAGCCATGAGATTAGGTATAACGTCTGGGGAGGAGAGTGGAAATTTTACTATTTTTATAAAGGTTTATCAGATACGAATAAACAAGAGGGAGAGAGAGATGAGGATCTGAATCCTGATTTTAAACGGGTTACAAGATCAAAATTATTATTCAAGATTTACCATGGGTCCAGGAGCGTGTATTAGAATACGAAGTAAAACGAAAAACAAAATCTAAAATGTTAAAGGACGGCAATAAGTCAGCGTAGGATTTGAAAAGATACAGGTTAAATAGTTTTTAACTTTTGTGGAAATATTTTTAAGTTTTTATTATTAGTTTTCTTCTTAAGATTGGTTTCCAATCTTGAGAGGGGAGAAATGTAACAGTGTTGATAATTTTTCCATGTTTTGTAAATATTATTTTTTAATTTTTGTATTCTGTATTTTTTGGGGGGTTTTTATTAACTATGTACAGTAACTATTTAGGAAATTTTGATATAGTTGCTATGTGATATGTATAGTAAGTTGAAACGCAAGTGTTAAAGATATTTTATAACGTATTTTTGTTTTCATGTATTGCGTAATGGTAAAAATTAATTATTGGGGTCAATGTGTAGGTGGTTGGTAAAAACCTTCTAGAAGTTTCGTGCAGAGCTTTACTCTGCTCTGGTGGAATCTTGGCATTGTTTTGTCTGTTGGCATAGAAAGCGTTCATGTTTATTTATAGAAAGTGATGGTTTTATTTAGCTAGATATAAGTTTAAGTTAAATGTTTCCTTTGTTAGGGTTGATTGCCAAGGTTACCACCGGAGCGGAGGAGTGAGGCGTCTCGGCCCAAGTTTGTGGGTAAGATTTAAACTATGACTTGTTTATTTTAGGTTAGGTTTCTGAAAATTAAATGTCGGGTTATTTAAATTGAATGTGTTTGTGTTGGGTATTTAATAAATTATGTTAGATTAGGGTATGAGCTGGACGTATTGTAAATATTTGTGTATCGTACTTTTATCATGGGGATGGGGTTTGCTTCAAGTTTGCTACTTCGCAGGTATCGGTGCTTTCCTTCTGGTTGAGTCAAAGGTCAGGTTCGGGTTTCGTCGACTATATATGGTCAAGTGTGTGGAGGCCTACCACACCCCCAGCGTTCGACATTGCCGATTGGCCGTCTGTCATCCTCAGGCCATTTTCCAGCCGCAACAGATTACCTGGTGCACGTTCTTAGGCACGTTCGGCAGCGAAGGACTGGCCGACGGCACAGGAGTTCGTAGTGGGCTACCAACGAGGTGTTCAGCCTTATAAAGACTCCATTTGGTCTAGACCTTGGCAGACCTGCTGGAAGTGGTCTGGCGTGCGTTAAAAGAAAAAGAAAACATTTATTTAGCCAGTGTTTGTGTACTATTATGCTTTCATTGAATTTGTTTATGAATTGATTTGGGATTTATGAATTCATTTGGTATTTGTGAATAATTTTGGTATTATTTTGGGTAATTGGGTTTTGAGTTGGGATTAAACTGAATTATTGGTTTGGGAATTTGAATATTTTGTTCCAATTTATGGAAAATAAGTTTGTTAACCACTGAACGTTTGTTTGCCCTTTTAAATTTTTCTTTGGTAAATACGTTTATATATTTCACTCTAATTATAATTATAAGGTTTATTTTTAAAGGCGTCTGTTTATTGTTCCTTAGTCTTGCCCCTGTTGTTGTCTGGTATTAAGGTAACCCATCCCGAGATACCGTTGCCGGGGTTTTTGGTTTAATTTGGTCGGCAATATTGTATGACAGCCTTGGTCACCCAGCACGGTAACAATATTGTTCCACTGTTCTGGGATATTAAGTTTTAAGAATTACATTGAATAGTTTTGTCAGACTTCTTATAGAAATTGTTTATTAAATAAATAATTAGAATTTAAACACGCTCTTTACACAACTAAAATAAATCACTTTATTACTTAATTCCTGTTTTTATTATTAATAACGCAATTCACGTTGTCACGAATAACAGTGGGAAAGGATGCGCTTGTATATATATTATGGTTCTAGGACAGTTCATACCTAGGACAGTTCATACCTAGGACAGTTCATACCTAGGACAACTCATACCTAGGACAGTCACACCTAGGACAACTCACCTAGGACAACTCACACCTAGGACAACTCACACCTAGGACAACTCACACCTAGGACAACTCACACCTAGGACAACTCACACCTAGGACAACTCACACCTAGGACAACTCACACCTAGGACAACTCACACCTAGGACAACTCACACCTAGGACAACTCACACCTAGGACAACTCACACCTAGGACAACTCACACCTAGGACAACTCACACCTAGGACAACTCACACCTAGGACAACTCACACCTAGGACAACTCACACCTAGGACAACTCACACCTAGGACAACTCACACCTAGGACAACTCACACCTAGGACAACTCACACCTAGGACAACTCACACCTAGGACAACTCACACCTAGGACAACTCACACCTAGGACCAGAAAAAAAATGAAAAATTAATGAAAACATTTATTTTGTAAAATTAAAAATTAAATTTAAACATTTAGAATTCATGCAAGTTATTAATGAAAACATTTTGAAATGAAAACATTTATTTTGTAAAATTAAAAATTAAATTTAAACATTTAAAATTCATGCAAGTTATATACAGTATATATATATATATATATATATATATATATATGATACACACAGACCGTGCATGGAACAAGGAACTCTTCTGGGATAATTAAATCCACTATAGTCTGAATAAGTAATGGTAAATGACAAATACCAGTTTTTCTTTTTCATGATGCAAGCCCGACGTGGGCAACGGGTCTCTCGCAAAGAGGTCCCATAGATATAGCTTCCCTCACCAGCTATCAGCAAAGCAGACAGGATCCAGCTTTGGGACATGGATCTAGGGTTTAAAGCAGCCTAGCCCCACTACATTTAGAACCTCAATATAAGTAAAAGACTCGTTGCATTCACGTCGGATTGAATAAATCAAAGAAAAAGGGGCAACGAGTCTTTTACTTATATTGAGGTTCTAAATGTAGTGGGGCTAGGCTGCTTTAAACCCTAGATCCATGTCCCAAAGCTGGATCCTGTCTGCTTTGCAGATAACTGGTGAGGGAAGTTATTTATGGGACCTCTTTGCGAGAGACCCGTTGCCCACGTCGGGCTTGCATCATGAAAAAGAAAAACTATGGTATTTGTCATTTACCATTACTTATTCGGACTATAGTGGATTTAATTATCCCAGAAGAGTTCCTTGTTCCATGCACGGTCTGTGTGTATCATAAAAAACTCAGGGAACCATTGGGTTCATTGAATGCCCAGTTAGGTCAACTGTACGCCCTTGACGATTGGTTAGGTTTAGTCGTGATATTTTCGTTAAAACTAACGAAAACATCACGACTAAACCTAACCAATCGTCAAAGGCGTACAGTTGACCTAACCGGGCATTCAAATTTTATCTTATGTAAATAATGGTTCTCTATTTATTATATGTTTGCAATAAATAATAAATTTTTTATTGTTTTCTTATCTTATTTTGGTTAATTTGCAGAGTTTAAACTTTCGGGGTGGATATAGATGAAAAGATCAACATTGGGGTGGTAATTGTTGAAGAGAGTATGAGTTGTCCTAGGTATGAGTTGTCCTAGGTATGAGTTGTCCTAGGTATGAGTTGTCCTAGGTATGAGTTGTCCTAGGTATGAGTTGTCCTAGGTATGAGTTGTCCTAGGTATGAGTTGTCCTAGGTATGAGTTGTCCGGGTATGTGTTGTCCGGTCACGATATATTATATATATATATATATATATATATATATATATATATATATATATATATATATATATATATAATAAACGAATGAACTCTCACACACACACATATATATATATACATATATATATATATATATATATATATATATATATATAAGTACTGCACTGTGGTTTTAAGTCGCATAAGTTATGTTTACATTTGTGATGTCATACTCTAGCGATGTACACTCACTCACACCGTCCTCTCTCGCCTCAGAGCAAACTACAAACATCTCGTGTTAGTTTCTTTTCCTTTCAGTACTTAATTTGTTTATATTTAAGTAATGTTCCCCAGAGAAAGACTTTTGTCAAACATTTGTGCCTATAATTTCTTAGCCTTATTTAACGCGCGCGCGCGTGCGCACACAAACACGTATTTGGCTACTCTACAAAACCGCTACATCTTCACGCATTCAGTTCTATATCCCGACATTTAAAAAAGCGAATAAGTTTAACCAAACATTGTCTAACCTAAACTAACCTTAATTGTAATCCGTTTTTCGTTATAAAAGATAACATTTATAAAGATAAACCGCAGCGACACTGCAAATGTCGTGATATTCGTTCCTGTAGCGATCAGTTATTATTATTATTAGTAGTAGTAGTAGTAGTAGTATTACGCTCAGGCGAATTAGGAAAATGGTTTTCTTAAACAAATTTATCCAAATGAATAATTAATTATATATAAAAGTGTGCAGGTATATATATATATATATATATATATATATATATATATACACACACACACACACACGAGTACATATTACGTTAATCTTATATGTACTTAGTAATGATGCTACAAGTACCCTGAATGAATGTTTTGTAAAAACCAGCGAAACCTTTGTTCACCCTATGATTTAATAATTTAACTTGTGGTAAACTCATTGACGCATAGATAGATAGATAGATAGATAGATACGAATGCATGTTCACTTGACAGATGAAACGTGTACGGCTCTGACCCAACATGATTCGATGTATCCCATTATATTGGGCAGATGTCTTGAGATATTGTGCAAAGAGAGCCGGTTCGTTCCTCCCACACAACGGACGGAAAACTTGCCAGGAACTCGAATATAACAGCATACGATTAACCCCTCCCCCTCCCCTCCCTCCCGCCAACCTCAAAATCCTTCTGGGCGTGTATATATATACATATATATAATATATATATATACAGATGAATTTGAGCTCATTTTTTAATAACAAACTTTTTTTTTTAAACAACTGCCTTTAGATCACGCACGGTTTAAAACAGGATGACGTTTTTATAGCAATACTGCATGAGGCGACGTTGAGGTGACGGATGTCAAGTTTTCCCTAATGAAGTAAATTACCCATATATATTTTTGGTTTCTCTAATTTGTGCCCATATATATATATATGAAAATGAAAAGGCTTATTGGCAGACTATAATCCATATGACAAATATTATTAATACAATGACGGTTCATATACTAAGGCTAGAAATATATACAAGTGCTTAGAAATAATACTGCACTGTCGAAGTTAAATGGAGCTACAGACAGACGTTTTCGTACCAAGTCCATAGCTTAGACTTAGAGCCTTAGAAGATAAATGGCAGGGCCCATGGCTAGCTTGGATGAACGGGTTGGTTGATTTTTAAATCGGGAGTCGAACCCCCCCCCCCCCCCCCCCCGACCTGAGTGTCTCGTCTTTACTTCGCTTAGAGGAAAATGGTAGTACACACACACATACAGAAAAAAAAACTTCACTCAACCATCTATGAATAGAAATATTATCTATTTTATCAGTTCACTCAAAAGAAGTTTCGAAGACCATATAACTTCTATCTAAAGTTAAGCTACATTAACTTATTATGTATAGTTTACGAGACTATTTACACTGTTCAAAAATTTACTGGAACAATCTTCCTCAATCCATCTTTCCTCCTGTCCATGACCACCTTTAGGGGGAATTTCACACTTGAACACATGAAATGAATGATGCAAACCACAAGGGAAAAGAAGAAATGTTCCCAAGTCCTTTCGTGCACTCGGCAATACACATCGCCGGGGAATGAAGAAGGCCAGTGACGAAAATATATACATATGTACAACGGAACAGAGAAATAGAGATTAGCACATGGTTAACAAGCATTGATTAAAAACGAAAGACATCTTAACAAGATAGTGTTAATTTGACACATTCCATATTCTGTTCCTACTACTAATAATGAGGGAAAAAACCTTGGTTTAACTTTACTTGTTCTAATGCTAGCAGCAACAGAGATGAGTTTTTCAGAAATTGTCGTTGCCATGCATGGTGGTGCTTCCAAGCTTTCGCAAAATAGAGAGTCCTGAACTTACATATCACGATTTAGCACTAGTGTGTGGGGGATTTACTTTACCTATAAGATCTGTGACACGTGAAACAGGCTACCTTCAGAAGTTGTGAGCAGTTCCTCTGTGGGTCAGTTCAAGAAAAGGCTAGACCGAATCTTGCATACTATTTGAAGGTGTAGGAATTTTCCCATGGCACCCGTGGCCATTGGTTCCTCGGTATGGTGCGCAAGGCCTTTTGAGGTAGTTCTTATCCTTGTCTCTCTCTCTCTCTCTCTCTCTCTCTCTCATATGTATACATTCCACACAGCAACACATAAATAAAAAGTGCCAGTTTGATTACATCCAGGGGTGCAGTGCCAATTTTATAGGTGCCGGAGCTCTGGTGGGCCTGACAAAAGCCTGCCATTTCCTATCCTGTTTCTATATATGCCACACGATGACTAAGTATTTCGTGTTTGCACTCACTAATTATCATAAAATAAATATAATTATCAAGCAAATAAAGAAAAAAGCAATCATGTATTTTATCAATTTAAGAAGTTAAAACTACTTAGTGCTTACCAAATACCACCAGTGGGAAGTTTCACAATAATTTCCACAAAGGGTCAGGCGTGATATGTTTTCGGTGGTCTGAAGCAACTCTTGTCCTGGTGTCATCTGCCGATCTGTGGTACCGCAGCCATGATATGGCATATGGCTCAGGATTCCACTGAACTAGAGGAGGTCCATGTAGTTTAACAAACATAAGCGCTGATACATGATTTATGAGAATTCTTGAGCGTGTTGTTGTTATTATCAAGTTCATGTGACTGAATCCCCTCTCACACTCAGCAGTACTAATAGGAATAACTTGTGTGAACAACTCAGTAATGGGTGTAAATCTTGGGGGATGCGGCGCCCATGATCTTCCACATAGTCTCTAAAGGCATTTAGTACAGAGTAAGAAGAAAGCTTAAACCTCTTACAGAGAGATGAGATTTCAGCTTCTCCGTAATTAGGTGGTATTTCATCAGGCCAGTAGTCTTTTTCAAGGACATACATTTCATTTAGCAGTGATTTATACATACTTTGAGGTTCAGAAGTTTGAGAACCTTTCATGGATGTTGTCGTGAACATACGGTGCTGCAAATTGTTCACAAGACTAGTAAGAAACTGTTGATAATTAATGGAGACAATTTTTTTGTTGCTTGTTATGGTAATTCCTCCAAACTTCCTCTTGCAGAGGTGCCGGAGCGGCGCTCCGGCACGCTCCGGCAGCACTGCACCCCTGATTACATCATTAAGATTTATTAAGTTTAACTCTTTAAATAATGCACTAGAATGAGGTGTACGTTATAAGATCTTCGAGCATAAATTCGCTCTTCTGTTTCACAAACATTGCAGGCGGGTACACGATGATAAGTCGCGGCGAAAGCAACTCTCTCTCTCTCTCTCTCTCTCTCTCTCTCTCTCTCTCTCTCTCTCTCTATATATATATATATATATATATATATATATATATATATATATATGGCTAATTTAATCCCATATATTCAGCCAATAACAGAGTTAGAAGGCCGAATTGAGAAATAGCAATTAATTAATTATTCAGAAAACCAAACAGATGATATAATTGTGTACAAGGAGTAAATAATATTAGCTAACTTTTTGTAATTAACTAAAATATAGTCTCAGTAAATTTGACTAAAAAAAATTTATTTTTACCATTCCCATACACTAGAGAAGATGCTGAATTCATTCGTGGAATTCATTCGTGGAATTCATTCGTGGAATTCATTCGTGGAATTCATTCGTGGAATTCATTCGTGGAATTCATTCGTGGAATCGGCAATGTGGCGAGTTCTCCCCTTGTACTCGCAATGTCTCATGAATTCGCAATTATCAAAGCAAGAAAAGCATACATTTAAAATTTTTTCTATAATGAATAAATATGCAGGATCAATGAAAGAAAGCCACCCCTAGCCTTCTTTAGTAAGCTTTATAAGGCTAACTAACCAAACCAATCGTTAGATTAACTGTACGCCCTTGACGATTGGTTTGGTCGTTATATTTTCGTTAGTTAGCCTTATAAAGCTAACTAAAGAAGGCTGGGGGTGACTTTCTTTCATTGATCCAATATGCATAATAAAATCTGCATCTAAAAAAAATTTTTTTTTTTTGAAAGACATTCTAAGTTTGAACAGAGATAGGGGCCCTACAGTTTGAATTGCCTCAGGTCCTCCACAGGCATCTAAATCATGCCTGTAAATCAAGCAAACTCTGACACCCTGCCTTGGCAAACTCTTTCGTCTTTCATCTGGTACTTTTCCTTCTTGCTGGAATGAACCTATTGTATGAACGCAGCAGTAACACATGAAAAAGTTTTGAAATATTATCATATTTGACTATGATTATTTCAACTTGGTTTTAGAATCAGTGCTGTTGCTTCCTCCTCAAAACTACTTGAAAAGCTTATCAACTCTGCATCAAATCTGTCTTTCTAATTAACAAGTTTTTTTTTTCATCAGACATCTGATTATACAGTAAACACAATTGCCAAGTTGAGGTCCACATCTACCCCTTCCCCGCCAATAATAAAGTGTAGTTGTATGGTAGTTCTTCAATATAGGTACTGATTACAACCAATATTTATATTCTTTCCAATTCATTTTAATTGACCTTTTCATATTAATATATCCGTTAATGAATTCTTGTCTTTAGTGTCGTATAGTCATAGTAACTTTTATGATGTTTTATTTTTGGGGGCAATTTTGCATCTTTCTACATCGTTTTGCTGCTTCCGTTAAATTAACTTATAATTTTATTGATGCAAATTAATTTTGAACACTCCACTGATGTTAAAAGTTTTACTATGGAAACTGCTCTGATGAGTGATGACGAGAAGTTATGGCGTTAAATATCCTACGAGAAAGATATCGATTAAATGTGAACTTTTGTTCTTAATACAGAAAAGAAGATCAAACTTTACATCACAAAATTTAAACACACTTTAAGTTTTATGTACGAACAAAATTTTAAGTAAATATTTCATCAACTGTTAAATTGATGAAAATTCATTCAAAATACTTTTGAATGAGACCGATTTTTTCTTTCTATTTAATCAACAAGTTGTTCATAAGTTCATTAGCTTCAACATTTAGAACGAATCTCCCTGTTCATTTCACCTGTAGAAACGGCACCGTTGTAATAATTTTATAAATGTAAAACCCTGATTTAACACTTTCTTTTAAGGAATTCGCATATAACGGATACAAAAATACTATCGTACTTTTTCGGATATAATGGACAGTAGTCCGTTATATCCAGAAATATTCTTAGACAACCACGTGCTCTGCGCGCCAATTTGGTCCCAGACGCACCAAGTCTGTCCGCTAAAACCGTAGCCTGACCGTCGCAAAACAAAACCCCTGATAATGAAAAAATATAAATTTATTGTCCTAAACTAGTTTTCTGACTATGTATTGCCACTGACCCTGAAGTCAACTGTGGTGGCCTCCGTGCGGCGGCGGCCACTGTTCGAGAAGTGTGATGGTCTGGGATGGAATCCGGAAGGGAGGGTGGAACCTAACCCCATTTTAACATGGTTAAAATAGATTCGTTTAATGTAAATTCGCTTTATGCGCAATTTTTTGGGGTACACAACCCCCGCTGATTATCTGTATTGTATTCTTATATATTTATTGATATATGGGACTTTATCTTTTAACAAACAGGAGGTCCACCCCCCCGCTAATTAGTGCGTTATATGGGGGATTTACTCTATATACAAAATAAATAATGTAACCTGAAAATCGGCAGGAAAAAAGGGATCTTTTACTTTTTTGGAGGATCTTCCCGAACGGTAATTAATTTGAATGGTGCGTGCGTGCGTGTGTGTGGTTTAACCTCTCCGTAACATCAAAGTCATACGATAGGATAGAGGGGAGCTACATCTCTACGTGGGATCCGAACCACAGATCACTACATCGTCCAGACAGCAGACATGAGGTCAATTACTGGGTTTGTATTACTAGTACTTTTGATTCTTTCTATTACTATTACTTTAATTTTCATCTATTACTATTACTTGGTCCTCTATTACTATTACTTTTGTATGTGGAGTACTTCACTCATTTGAAAAGGATCTTCGTCTATTTAAATGCAATTAGAAGCAGTGTATTAATTAACTAACTAACAAACACACACTTTATTTCAGACTCAACAGGTACAAACATTATACAAGAGGTCCATAGAAGATTAAGAAATAGTTGCCTGGAGCACTGACTAAGTAGGCCAGTGAATCACTGTGTATAATGAACCTACAATTGCCTACGCCAATGCTTCCAGGTTTGAGATTTATAAAATATATCGGAGACCAGTCCACTAACCATGACTTCTATTATCTTATTGACTGAATGACTGATTCACCAAGCCTAGTGATAAATCTAAATACAAAATTGCGAATGACACTGGCACAGTTAGGCACCTTATTGACTACAAACAGCATACTGACACTAGAAGGAGCACCATTTACAAATCTTGGAGTCCTTAATAAACTCCTAAAAATATTATTATATGCAACATATAATTTCCTCAAATTACACATCCTGTAGTTCCACCACAAATGAGCTGTATGCATTGGAGTACAAAAAGTTTTGAACAAAATCAACTTTACACTTAATGTACACATATGAAATTTTCTAACCAAAGTATTTCCCTGAGCATATAATTGTCTACATTGCCTTAGAATATCAGTCATCTGAAAGACTATCAGTTAGTATGTGGCCAAGATACTTAGTCTGGGTTACTTCTGACAGCACCATACCATTCAATTGAAATTTAGGAAATTTTATATACTTGTAGGCCTTAGTCCTCATAATCGTAACATGACTTTTATCAGGATTATATTTTATGTCGTTGTCCTTTCCATACCTTTCACACACCTTCAAATGTGTGCTGAGCCCTTTTACAGATGGAGAAATAAGAACTAGATCATTTGCATACATCAGATGATTAACAATCATTGTACCAATATAGCAGCCTATTTTACCGGTGTTCAGCACAATAGATAGATTATCCATATAAACATTGAATAAGTAGGGGCATAGTATTTCTCCCTGCCTGACACCACTGGTCACAGGTACATTACGATTTACAAGTTTCATGAATAATTTGTCATGATGAACACGATCAAATACTTTAGTGGCATCCAGGAAACACAAAAATACATTAGTATCTAGGGCAGGGGTGGGGAACCTTTTTGTGTGAAGGCCAAATTGAAATTTGCCGCTCTCAATGAGGCCGCAGTCAATAAGTGTGACTATTTTTTACAGTAATTTTAAACCTTTTGTTAATATTATTTAAATTAATAGCTAGCAGGGAGTATACATGCATTTTCAGACGAATAATTTATTCACTTACCTTTTTAATAATTTAATGACTTCTTTGAGATTGCTTCTGGTGAGACAACATTGTGATATCGGGTTCTAACATGGAGGTTTTAAGTTGTCCTCCAGATGCTCATCTGTCATCTGTGTTCTCAACGAATTCTTGATTTGTGTCAAGTATGAGAATGTGGATTCACAACGGTATGTCGTAGAAAAGCACGAAATCAATCGGCGAGCATGTTCGCGAAGGCGAGGGTATTCTACCGCCTTTTTCCAAATTTCAACGGGATCTTCCTTACTATCAAACAGAGATTTCAGGATATTATCTTCAGACAACTCAATAAGCTCCACTTGTAACTCTTCTGGTGCCTTTGGGCTTTGATACATCAACTAAGTGAGGTTGAAAAGCTAGTTTCAGGGTGATATCATGCTTTTCAAAATCAATGAATCTTTCATTGTATTCTTTGATTAATGAGTCTAAAACAGATTCGTATTTTTCGAAAGATTCAGTTATACTTCATTTTCATTAATTATTTTTGTTAACTGGGGAAAGTGTTGTTCTGAAAGTTTCGACTGAGCAAGAAGAGATTTGAAAAACGACAACTTCTTTCTAAATGCCAGAATTTTTTGCCACATATCATAGATAGATTTAGTTTTATCTTGCAGCGAAATATTTAACTCATTTTGCTTTGACATTATATCACATAGAAACGCAACATCTCGGTGAAAATTTGCACCTGATAATTCACAATGTTGATTGTTTCCTTGAAAAAAGTCAATTATTTGCTGTCGCAAAGATAAAATTTTGAATAATACTTGTCCTTGCGATAACCAGCGCACTTTCGAATGATAGGGCAAATCTACACTGATTATCTCATCATCCATCATGAGCATGTTTCGAAACTGGCGATGCCTCGTAGCATTTGCTCGAATATAGTTCACAATACCTATAACTTTTTGCAAAGTGTCATTTAAAATGACAGATTTGGCACAGAGATTTTGCTAATGCAATGAAAAGAAATCAGTGCATTTGGATCTGAGTTCTCTTTTAAGATGTGCAATAAATCCTTCGTTCTTCCCAGTCATAGATGGAGCACCATCTGTACACACTCACCAAGTTAGTAAAATTTAGTCCAACTTCATAACATTTATCTTTAAAGTTGTTGAAATATCAATTCCCCGCGTCCTTCCCTTAAGGGTGCCTAAAGCGAGCAATTCTTCAAATAAATGAAAATCTTCAGTTACAGCACGAACAAAATACAATACTTGTGCTGAATCAGTGGAATCTGTCGATTCATCCAAAGCTATTGAGTAATATACAGTTTCTTTTTGGATTATTTTTTGAAGTTGCTCAGTTACATTGCGAGCTAACTCATGCTGCCGATCTGTATTAGTTCTTCTTGAAAGAGGTACGTCTTTATATTTGTTAACTTTATCTGGATCTAAGCATCTTACGACTTCAACGATGCATTCCTTTATAAGTTCTGCATCGCTAAATGGCTTACCTTTTTTCCAAGCAAATATGCTACTTTATAACTTGCCTCAGTCGTAGCATTTCCTTGATGTAGGCCTAACACTGAATGGAATAATTCTCTCTGCTTTTGCTTTCCATCTTTTAATTTATTCAATGCAATCTTTCGAGATCATCCTCTAATTTGGCATATTTATTGTCCTTATGAGCAACATAGTGCTGGTGCGCATTGTATTTCTTTATTGTTGAAATTACGGTATCACAGAGCAAGCAAGTCATTTTACCACTATTAAACACTACAAAAAATTGTAATTCCCATTCGTCATTAAAGACTCTATTTTCTTCTTTCAGCGTTCTTTTTACTTTTTTAGACATGATGGGGAGGCAAATGAAGAAATTTATTTAATCTGAAAACACACAAATTATTGATTGATGGTAACAAGCAAGGCAGCGAAATAATCAAAGCAAATAACACACATCGATAGACGGACACACATGCACGTGCACCACCACTGAAATCAAATCAGACTGACATTTGCCAACAACTGACATTATGGTTCTTACGTCCTGTATTTTACAGGACAGTCCCGCATTTGATCCAAAAATCCCGCGTCAAAATCCCGCGTTCAAAATGTCCCGCAAAAAAATATTTTTTTAAGCAAATTTTTTAGGGCTGAATTGATTTAGAATTTCAATATTATGTATAATAATTTCAATTTATTCACGATGTTTAATTGTTAAATATTATTGCAATAAAATTTTTCTAATTTTGTTTGTTGTAACCGTTGAAGAAATCGTTTCAATTTGAAAAAAAATTTGGTCTTAAAAAAAACCTCAGAAAACTTTTGTCCCGCATGGGCATTTGACAAATCTGGCAACCCTACCTACGTCATATATACTGTATACTTTGTAATTTGTTCTTATTTATTATAATGCGTCTTCCGTAGCATGTATTAAAAAAATGTATTTCCGTAGTTACGCAGTATGTAATTTGCTCATGTAATTAAAAAAATGTAAATAAGTGAAGATTTGAAAAACGTAGGTGTACGAAGAATTCTGGAAAAGCTTTAACTGAAGCGGGCAATTGGCGCAAATAACACATCATTTCATAAAAGTGCTTTCATTTTTCTTATTTTTACGTCTACATGTGTTTTGTACATATGGGTGTGAATGATTTATAAAGTTAGTTATATTTCGTTCACTTTACATTCGGCGCGATGTTTTAGCATTAGCTAGTATCTATTTTGTAAGAGTTCAGTAGTTATATTCTGTTATATATTATTATAACTGCTTGGAATTCATGGTTTTTATATAAATTAAAATTTATCTCGATAAGCCGCAGAAGGCCGCACTTGATGACCCAGAAGGCCGCAGGTTCCCCACCCCTGATCTAGAGTTTGGTATTTACCGACTGCATTCCCAGCATCCCGATTCACCAAGGCCCCTTGGGGGTACCCTGTGTGAGATGGAATTGAGCTGGCGATGTAGCAGTGTCTGGATTCAGGGATCCAGGGTAAGACTGAGAAGCAGAGGGCTCTGCACTTATGGATCCAGGATGAGGCTGAGAGGCAGAAGACTCTGCACTCATGGATCCAGAATGAGTGCTTCAACTATATCATTACAATTTCAGAGACTGTAGGTCTTGATAAATTTTACTTTATTGAAGGAAAAATTTGCCACAATATTAGTTCACATACATGTTTATTTTAGCTTAGAGTAGATTTAGTTAATTTGGATCTTTTCCGTTTGACTGCCGTCATTGAAACATAAGAGGTGAGTGCCCCCAGCCTTCTTTACTTAGCCTTATAAGGCTAACTAACGAAAATATCACGACCTAACCTAACCAATCGTTAGGTCAACTGTACGACCTTGACGATTGGTTAGGTTAGGTCGTGATATTTTTGTTAGTTAGCCTTATAAAGCTAACTAAAGAAGGCTGGAGGCCCTGATCTTCAGGTGATCCCCTTATTTTTCTGAGTACACGATTAAAACTTAAAAATTAAGCATGGATCTTGAAAGTAATTAAAATTGTTTATAAGAAACAAAATTTGAAGGGGAAATTAAGAAAAGCTATTTTATAAAGTAACTTATTTTGTATCAAGACATTTCAGTTAAAATACAAAATACAAAAAGTTTAATTGTTTCAATGGCGGCAGTCAAACGGAAAAGATCCGTTCATTTTACAGTTCTTTGTTCACACAATATGTTCATTGCCACTGTAATAGAAAAGTAATAGACTATTATCTATTACTTTGCCTTCTATTACTATTACTATTACAGCCAAAAAATTATGAACTATTGCTATTAGTATTACTTGAAAAATCCTGTAATAGTCTATTACTATTACTATTACCCCATGTCTGCTACACACAGAGGAAGGTCATCCATTCGACTCCACCCAGAACCACTGTCGCTTAACTTAGATGATTTACGGTATGGGTAATGGTGGTGCAACATGGCAACGACATAATCCTAATTTCAGCGGGATCAATATTTTGTTTAATAGTTACCCCGTTTTAATAATTTCCTTATTTGGAAATTATATTGTAAATGAAATTTGAAATGTATTTTTCAAAATGAAATATGTACTATATAAATATGCAAAATAAATTCTTGTTTTATTTTCTTTTATTTTTTTATTTTAACATTATGAAAGACAATCGCATCGAGTCTTTGTTTATCTTAAGCTTCTGCTTTTATTTTAGAGTGATAAAGTTATCACTAATGAATACTGTTCAGTTTGAAGCTTAGAATTAAGTAAGATTGAATGTATTTTTGTTATAGTCATTTGTTTAATTGAAATATGTAAATTGGGTTGAGTTTAATATATTACGAACACTTAAGTTGTCACTGCACCCGTTTTTCATGGTTTGAAGTCTCGTCCAGTTGCGAGGGTGACAGTTTTGGGGAATGTCTCGTAAGACTCGTTTTAAGTTTTCCAAAACGTCACCACGGGTGGAAAAAAGTAAAGAAGCGCTTTTTAAAATGTATTTTCAATGCGTGAGAGATGACGTAAAGTCGTGAAAAATTAAGACTTTATGTAATCTCAATATTATTAATTAATCGTACCAGTAATATCCTGAAATTAGGAAGAAGAAATTCATAATTTTTAGTATGCAAGATGAAGGACAAAATCTATAAAATATACTTTCAGTATTCTGCTCTGAACATTTCCTTCCCTTTCTCTGTACTAGAAACCTAAAAAGCAAATTGCTCGTTTAAGAGGAAAAAAAAAATATTGAAAGAATATGCATTTTTATGCATTTTAGCTATTTTATCGTGGTCAACCAAGAGACAAGGGTGCTACTGTAGTATGCGGTCTACCTACGATTCGGCGGTCTACCTTTTAATTATAGCTTCTTATCTTCTTATTATTTTATTAGGTTAATTGTACGCCCTTGACGATTGGTTAGGTTAAGTCGGGATATTTTCGTTAAAACTAACGAAAATATCACGACTTAACCTAGCCAATCATCAAGGGCGTACTGTAGTATGCGGTCTACCGTTAAGTATGCGGTAGTAGTATGTTTAACTTCTTTAATAATTCCTTAATTGTGTAAATTAAATTATAATTCCTTTCAATTAATTTTCAATTCATTTTAAATATTTTGAACGGTAGACCGCATACTACAGTAAAAACTTAACGGTAGACCGCATACTACAGTAGCACCGAGACAAGATAAAATTAATAAAAAAAAGGTTCATAAAAATGTTGAAAATTTTACATATTTATATATGAAATTTATTTTCAAAAATACATTTCAAATTTTCATCTCCGAATTTCTTTTTAAAAATATATTTAGTTTTTGAAACGAGTTAACTATTAATAAAAAGAATTTAAACCTTCGATATGGAGTGGAACACAGTTCTCATTTTTTAAAATTTTTTTCTCACAGTTCAATACTAGGAGGGGTGGGGGAATCTAACATTCTTTTTAGGACGAGTGGGTTCTATGGCCATTTTGGCTGCTGAATACGAATCAGACTCGTTCTTGGACTTAAAATTAATTTTGGACCTGGTTCTGGTGTTTGACTGCTTTCTCTTTTGTGGTTTCTTGTACTATCAATGTTGTGCTAATTTAATTTAATAATAATTGTATATATTACTTTAATAATAATATAGTATATACTTTAATAATAGTAAATAATATATCAAATACAATACTTGATATAATCTACTTTAATAATAATGAAATATGATACATCAAGCATTACTATAATTTGTATTACCTATCATATATCGATATTATACGTTAGTAGTATAGCCGAAAAAAGGGAGACAGAAAATGGATCGATTTGAAAATTTCCCCCCTCTGGAGATGCTCTACACCGTCTATGATGCAATCTACCCTTTTGCGGCCACAATGAGAGCTGCATGTGACTGAGTAGTAATGACCGACAAAAGGGGAGAGTGCATCATAGACGGTGTAGAGCATCTCCAGGGGGGGGGGGGGGAATTTTCAAATCGATCCATTTTCTGTCTCCCTTTTTTCGGCTATACTACTACTACTACTGAGCGAGTAGTATAGCCGCGTTTAGGGAGATGCTCTACAGTCTACACCGTCTATGATGCACTCTCCCCTTTTGTCGGTCATTACTACTCAGTCACATGCAGCTCTCATTGTGGCCGCAAAAGGGTAGATTGCATCATAGACGGTGTAGAGCATCTCCATAAACGCGGCTATACTACTCGCTCAGTAGTATAGCCGCAAAAAGGGAGACAGAAAATGGATCGATTTGAAAATTCCCCCCCCCCCCTGGAGATGCTCTACACCGTCTATGATGCAATCTACCCTTTTGCGGCCACAATGAGAGCTGCATGTGACTGAGTAGTAATGACCGACAAAAGGGGAGAGTGCATCATAGACGGTGTAGAGCATCTCCAGGGTGGGTAAATTTTCAAATCGATCCATTTTCTGTCTCCCTTTTTGCGGCTATACTACTTACGTTGACTAATGGGGTTTTACTGTACTTGCAGATCCTAATGCTTAGTGACTACTGATTGGTAATGATGGCTGGTGAAAGAAAATCACGCAGTGCCGCCAGAAAAGAACTTTTGGGGTAAATCTACACAGAAGTGAACGAATTTAAATCGACTGGAAAGTTGCCACCAGGGACAGTTGTGATTGGTAGGATGCTTGCACTTTGCAAAAAAGGAGTAAAAGGACAGAAAAAGTCAATGACTCAAGATGATGCCAGCAAGATATTCGCAAATGAACTAAGACGAGATTGGATTAATAAAAATGTCTATCCCATGCATGAAAAAACAGTGTCGAAAATAATAAGAGACGATTATGATCATTTTAACAAACTGAGAAAGAATGAACGCTGCCAACAAAAACCTAAAAGTGTCGAATGGTACCAAAAAGCGAGCGGCTTTAATGATCAGCTCACTAAGAACTACAACATTAGAACTGACGATGAGGATTACGAAACCGACCTTGCAGAAGAATTTGGGGTAAAAATGACTGATGAGGATAAGACTTTTTATTGGGATAATTGCTTTGGTGCGTATACGGCCATATGTACAAATGCAGTACCAAATGATTGGGTGAGACAGAAAAAGAGGAAAGAAACTCGTGAAAGATCAGCGGAGAAAAAGAGAAAAGCAACAAAAAGTAACTTGAGAGAGCAAAGGGAGCTAGAGGGACCAGAAATTATTGAAATGTTAGCAACTTCAGTCGACTGAAAACGATCCGAGTTTTGAAAAACCAACAAGACACAGACAGTTCCTTCTATTGATCGTAAACTTCGCTCATTGGAAGACCTAAGCAAGGAGAAGAGTAAAGAACAACACGTTGCCTGCATTCCCAAGTGAAAATCAGAACTGGAAAAAAAATCTGAACGAAAACTTGATGCGGTGTATAGTAGGGTGGAGCGAAATACACTTTTTTCAAAAATTGAACTTGGGTAGTAGGGAAAAGGTGCCATTTGGCGTAAAAATAATAACTGTAAAACATCATTGCAATCGGAGTTCATTTTCAGGTGCCCCCGAGACGGTAAAGTACGCTAAAATATGTCATTTATTATATATATTCAAGAATTTGTACAAGTCAATATATTTCAGTAGTTACTTAGCGGTAGTGAGAGATACATCAGATATAGATAGATACATCAACATCACCTCTCTCTCTCTCTCTCTCTCTCTCTCCTCTCTCTCTCTCTCTCTCTCTCTCTCTCTCTCTCACAGCCTGACAGGCCAGTGTCAGCCTGGCAGTAACAGAAGACGGTGCTATTCGTTGTTCTTTCAAGATACAGGACTCAAGTAGACCATCTACCTCGCGTACGAGGCAAGCAAACGTGTGCCCCATTTTCGGCAGTGGTAACGACTTAAATGAGAGTCAACTTCCAACTTATGAAGACGTGATGAAGTGTTTTCTCTGGGAAAGGTATCGACTAAAGCAAACGTCCAATAAAGATCCTTCTGTAGACATCATTGCGAAGAATCTTACAAAGAAAATAACCGATATTTACTCCAAAGCATCTATCCCATTGCTATCAGAGAAACGTATTTTGCATATGTTAAAAGTACACCACAAGAAGTATCGAACGATATTAAAAGGATTCAAGGGGCGGCGGGAAAATAAAAGTTAAAGAGAAAAAAAATAAATTTAAAAAATGAAGCTAAGAAATTATTTGACATTGCTGCATGCAAGTGCAAGTGTTTGAAAGATGCTCTTGTACGAAGGCTTCCAAAGTCCCTGTTTTAGAACGAGATTTCTTGATGGATCAACGAACAGAGCGAAAAATGTTCATCGGAGTAGCAGATATTGAAACAACACGAAGGCTACAAAAACAGCGATTAGAAAATCCCGCAGCCTGAGAAGCCTAGCAGAAGGTACATCAGAGGCAGTTGATTTATCAGAAGAAACGTCGGTCTCAAGTACTGAGACGTCCTCTGATGAATGTGATGATAATTATATTCCTCCCCAAAAAAGGCAGAAAAAGGTGCAGAAACTTACGGAACAGAAATCGGTTTTACCTGCCTTAACTCTGGCGTGCGATAGAACAGGAGTGTCTGACCGCGCAGCTGCCTTGATATCAACCTCCGTTGTAAGATATTGGCATCATTCTGAAGAAAATTCATCCAAAGTCATAGATCACAGCAAAATACGACGGGAGAGGAAACGCAAAAGAGAAATAATACAAAAGAGGCAGCAACAGAAAGTGAAACCGCCATCGAAAGTATCTATTTCGATGGTCGCAAAGATACAACAATTATATCGGAAAGAAAGGTTGCAAATTCTACCGCAAAAATGTTCTTGAAGAACATATTGCTGTTATTGCCGAAACTGAATCAAAATTTCTTGGCCATTTCTCACCAACAACAGGATCAGCACAAAACATAGCTACAGGCATTTTGATGTTCCTAGACGAGAAAAAAATATCGACTGAAAATATTACCGTAGTTGGATGTGATGGAACAGCCGTCAACATAGGCACCAAGGGCGGTGTTTGCACATTACTTGAAGGAAAACTTGGAAAACCTTTACAATGGTTTGTTTGCCAACTACATGCAAATGAGCTCCCATTGCGTCATTTAATTCAACAACTGGATGGAAAACCAACGGGTCCGCGCGGCTTTACAGGTGTAATTGGCAAACAACTTCGACTGTCACAAGCTCCCTTTGAAAGAATTCTTACCAATTGATTCAGAGGTACAGTCAGTCGATTCAGAGGTATTAAGTTCTGACCAAAAATATCTATGATATAAAGCTGTTTCGACAGGAAATGTTCATGAAGATTTGTTTCCCGGTAATCCAGGAAAGATGTCCCACTCTCGATGGTTAACAACAGCAAATCGAATACTCCGTTTATATATATATCAACAGAGGACCCAACAGAGAATCTAATTGCCATTGTTGAATTCATAATGAAAGTGTACGCACCGATGTAGTTTCAGATAAAATCAAATTCATCTGTCGTCTATGGCGCTAGGAATGTTTGCAAAACCATACAACTATCAAAAACTCTGAAAAAAGAAACTGTGAATATAATTCGTCCAGTTATTCAAAGAAACGCATATTTCGCTCATCCTGAAAACATCCTTCTATCAATGCTGCACGATGAACGGGAATATGTTCGAGAGCTTGGATGGCGGAGAATCAAGAAAGCCAGGAAGGAAAAGAAAAGCGAAATTCGTCACTTTAAAATTCCCGAACTGAATTTTGACTGCAATGATTACACCGAGATGATCAATGCAAAGAACTGAAGTAACTGAACCTCCTTTGACAATGATTCTAACAGACAGTGAAATAGAAAAACAATTAACTGAACGAGGCAAGCTTAAAATCAAGAAGTATCCCTACCACACACAAGCAGTGGAAAGAGTAATTAAATTGTTAACTGAGGCATCATCTTCTGTTTGTGGAATGAAATCTAGAGATGGAGTCAGAGGGGCCAGACTTGCCTCAAGGAAACTAATACCTAAATTTGACACCAAGTCTCAGTACTCGTTATAAGATATAATAGCAGAACTCGTTGACATCTTATTAGCAATGTTGATGACTGATTAGAAGTGCCTTGCTAGGTTGGGTGGTTGGGCTGGGCACGGGTGGAACTCGATATACAGCCACCTCCTCGTGGTGAGTTCAGAGCTATTCTGATCTTATATACTATATAAGTCAGAATAAGCAGAGCTGAATGGAAAATAATGGTTCTTTGAGCGCCTGGGGAGCACCTCAAGATAATTAAAATTTTTCATTCTGTAAATTTTATTTGATGACTGGACTAATAATGAACCTAATACAAACTACCGCAAAGAAGGGATGGGTTTCTTAAAAAATGAAAAAATATTGAAGTCACCTAATTTTTTTCCAAAACACCATAAATTCTATGCCCTGGGGGGCACCTAAAAGACTTGTCCAAATGGTTTCAAACTTTGCATGCCTTCATTTAAGACCATTTGGCACATTCCAAACTACCCATTTGGTTTTTAAGAAAAAGTTGAAAAAAACGGCCATTTTCGCTCCACCCTAGTGTATAGTCCAGTGTCTTGCCGAGACAAGAACTTCTCTTGAAGAGTTTTTGAGTGTGATACTAAGAGTAGCTAACATGGTTTTTCATTAAGATTGGAAGCTGAAGGCAGATGATAATGAGAAAGATTGTGAAGGTGAGATGGAGAGTGAAGACGAAGAGTTACGAGTCCGTCACCAGTATTCAGACTTGACGTATGTATTTCCGAGCCGCAAATCAATAATGCAATACTTAGAAGATGCTTCATACTTGAATTTAGAGAATGTCGCTCAACAAATCATCAAAGAGGATAACATTGTGAGTGTAGAACTTGACGATACGACCAAGGCTGCCGGCCACGGGCTGTACGTGAAGGCTGACCACATCACCATCGCTGGTCCATCTGGCATGAAAAGTCGCTGACAACTGGATCTACAGATCTACAGAAGCTAAGGCTAACAAAGACCCTAATATCCACTCTAAGGTTAGCCCGAGAGAAAGGAAAGAATAGGGGGTTAAGTAAGGAGCAACACCTATCATTCGTGGGTTAACATTCATTCAGAAAAAGAGAAAAAAGACTCACCATCATCATCCGCCGGCCACTGCCAAGTCAGAAAAATAGTCGGAGAGAATAGGAGAGGGGTGAAAGATGAAAAGAAGTGAAATAAGAACGCTTACAAACCATGCAACTCACTGTCATACCATGCAAACTACAAACATGCAAGGAAAGAGAGTTACAGACATACAAAGTAAGGAGATAAGAAAAAGAAAAAGAAGTAGGTAAAGTTAAACAAAAAGTGGGTTAGTTTACGCTACGAGCGACATCTACGTTCGTGTTAGTCTAATTTTTTTTTTTTATAGCTGGCATCACACGCTGGCATGGCACAAGCTGGCATTCATCGTCAGCAGACTCATCCTCGAGCACCACCACCAGAGCTCCTGTTGCTTTGTTTTTTTATTTTAAACAACGTCAATACTTTTAAAATGTCTGTCAAGACGGTTCTTAAACATATTAACGCTGGTAGAATGAACGACTGACGCGGGAAGATTATTCCATTTATCAATTACTTTAAACGTAAAGAAGTTTTTAGCGATATTAGTAATGAAACGTCTGCCACGCAACTTAAATCCGTTATTGCGAGTATTACTATTATCGAAAGTGAACAATTTGTCAAAATTTACGTTATCGATGTTATTAACGATTTTGAAAACTTCAATAAGCTCCCCCCTTAATCTCCTAGTTTCGAGTGAATACAGGTCTAACTCTTTAATCCTATCTTCATAAGGCTTATTGCGCAATGACGGAATCAGTTTCGTGGGACAACGTTGAACCCTTTCTAACCTATCAATATCCTCACGCAAGTACGGGCACCAAAACTGAACGGCATATTCTAAATGAGGCCTGACTAGGGACTTGTAAAGGGGCAATATAATATCCTTCGATTTAAATTCGAAATTACGCGCTATGAAGCCTAACATCCTATTAGCTTTTGCGCAAGACTCCAGGCACTGGTTCCTAACCTTTAAATCAGTGGTTCTTAACCTGGGGGGCGCGCCCCCCTAGAAACAGGAATTTCTCTAATTGTATTTGTTATTCTCTTAACGAGAGCATGGGCTAATATTGAGAAGTTATTGAGAATGTTATTTTGATTGAAGGGGGGCGTGGAGGGAAGGACCAATTCCTAGAGGGGGCATGGTAGTAAAAAGGTTAAGAACCACTGCTTTAAATCCTTAGATACGCGTACGCCTAAATCTACTTCCTCGTCAACACTCGCTAACTCCCTATCATCCATCGTGTACGTGTAATTATTGTTGCGAGAACCTATATGCAAAACTTTACATTTGTCTACGTTAAATTGCATCTGCCACTTATCTGTCCACTCCATAATCCTATTTACATCGTCTTGGAGCCTATTACTATCGTCCTCGTTAACAACCTTACCGCCTATTTTAGTATCGTCCGCGAATTTTGACACGTTACTAGTCAAACCTACATCTATGTCGTTAATGTAAATTACGAATAGCAATGGGCCTAACACTGAACCCCGTGGAACACCGCTACCTACATCTAACCACCCCGATTCACTACCATTAACTACGACCCTCTGTCTCCTAGCACGAAGCCATTCCTCTAACCAGTTAGCTACCTGACCGCGTATACCGTGCGCTTTGACCTTCGCAATTAGTCTCCTATGCGGAACTGTATCGAACGCCTTTTTAAAATCTAAATAAATAACGTCAGCTGCTCTATGCCTATCGCATTCGCGCACTATTTCGTTATAAAATTCTAACAAATTAGTTAAACAAGACCTATGGCGTCGAAACCCATGCTGACTACTATTAATCAAATCTCTACTTTCTAAGTGATCGATGATACGATCCCTAACTACGGATTCCAAAAGTTTACCGACAATTGACGTTAAGCTAATGGGCCTATAATTGCTAGCTACTGCGCGGTCGCCTTTTTTAAAAATAGGCGTGACGTTAGCTAATTTAAACTCCTCAGGAATAATCCCCGTTTCGAGTGACTGATTGAAAATCTTCGTTAAGGGGCCTACGATAACTTCTTTCAAATGTCTAGGATAAAAAGCGTCAGGGCCTGGAGCCTTGCTAACTTTTAGCCTGTCGATATAATGCGCAATCTCAGCCTCGTAAACAGTTATTTCATCCAAAATAGTCTCGCTACTAAATGGAACGATATCGTCCACGTCGGGGACATTATTTACGTCTTCTACGGTAAAAACTGTCGCAAAAAAGTTATTGAAAATACCCACCATCGCCTGAGCGTCAGAAGCCAAAGCGCCATTAACATCCACTAAAGGGCCTATGTTATCTTTTACCGGCTTACGATTATTTACGTATTCAAAAAACTTTTTTGGATTATGTTTACTATCCGCAGGTATAAGTATCTCTAAATTGCGCTTGGCATTCCTAACTGATCTTTTAACCTGACGCCTAAGCTCGATATATCTATTAAAGTTAGCTGCCGTGCCATTGCGCTTACTAAGTCTATACACTCTATTACGCTCGTTTATGAACTCTCCTATTTCCCTAGTCCACCACTTCGGGCTACCACGATTTCTAGCGCGCTTAGGCCTACGAGGAATAAATTCCCTTTCAATATTCCTAAAACTTTCTTTAAACGCCACCCAATGCAAATTTGTGTCATTGCCCATAAATAAGTTATCCCTGTCCACTACTCTCATCCTATCCGCAAAACTATCAAAATTAGCCCTACGAAAATCAGGGACTTCTATTACGTTACTATCCTGAGTGTTTTTTATCGCTAACTTAAACCTAAGAATTTAATGATCACTACATCCTAAACTCTCGCCTACTTCTAAACCTTCGACTATATTCTCGCCGTTCGTCATCACCAAATCTAAAATATTGTCACCGCGCGTTGGTTCGGTAACTATCTGTCGTAAAAAGTTATCGTCCATAAACTCAACCAATCTCAAACCCTCCTCATTACCAGTAAAATTCTCGTAATTAACATTGGGGCAGTTAAAGTCTCCGACAATTATACTATTCCGATTGTCAATAAAATTACCAAGAAGCGAGTAAAATCTAGTATCTGTATCGAGGGGTTGAACGGGAGGTCTATAAACAACAAAATTAAAACTAATACTACGCGCCCTAACTTCAACACATATCGCATTAATTGCTGCCGGAAAATCTAACTTAACCTCGATAACCCTAAGGGAATTACGAATGTACAGCAAAACGCCTCCACCAAACCTATGTAACCTATCATTAGTAAAGAGTTTAAAACCCGGTATATCAAGTTCCCCCAACAAGTCCCGAGTCACAGTATTTAACCAAGTTTCAGTGATAGCAACTATCATAGTTGCCGGAATAAATTATCGCCTTAAATTCATTTAATTTATTTCTAATACTACGCGCGTTACAATAAAAGACGTTTAAGTTATTTTTTACCACGGGCCCGCGTTTTAAACTAGTTATCACGTCGGGCCCGCTTTCCCTGGACCCACAACGTTTAAAGAAGGCTTCGACCTATACAGCTTTCGCACGTTTTCGTCTATTAACCTACCTAGCCTAGCATTACCTATTTCATTAAAATGCACCCCCATCTTTTATAAAAAGGCTAGGATCACTGAATTCGGACCACAGCTTTACGAAGGGTACATTTTCCTCAGCACAAATCTCTTCTAATTTGTTATTCAAAAATATTGTTTTTGACGTAATTCTAAGACCCAACCCGTGCCTAGGGGTAATACCTAGAACTAAAGACCTATCTGACCTCGCCTTCAGGGACCTAATTAACCCCCTATATCTCTCCAAAAGATCAGGCACTCTCGTATCGGGCCTATACGAGTCGTTGCCTCCTACCATCGTCATCTTTGTCATGTGGCGCACTAAAGAGTCCCCGATTAAAACAGTTTCCCCCTCATTCACGTCCCTTTCCAAATAGGCGAAAGGGTTCGAAATCTCGATATGGGGGGGGGAATTCCTATCACCTAACGTACGCGGCCTAGCTCCACCCTTAACCTCTCTAAATCCCTTGCTATCTACTACTCTCGGACTAACCTTAACCTCTTCCTCAACTCTATCTAACCTTCCCGACAAGCTACCTAAACTAGAAACTAGGTTACGCACCTCACCCTTCAAATTACTAACGTCTTCAACGTTAGTATTGGTTCGGCCTACGTCAACCGTAGCCCTACCCCTGCCCTCATCAAGCGTTGCAAGTCTTTCCGCTACCTCACGTACACTGCGTTTTATGTCAACTAATTCCTCCATGAACTCGCAAAAGAAACAAACTGATCTATCGGTAATCGCCATTGGACCGCCGTTATAATCCTTAAATTCCGAATACCACCGGTTTACCCTACACCTAACACACGACGCTTTCTGCGACGGCATCGCGCAGTTAAAAATTAGTTTAAACCGTCACAGGTATAAGTTAAATTAAGCCGGCACGCTATGAAAACTTCTAAATCGCTAAAAACCACTAATATTAAATTACTTAACTATAACAACGTAAATTTAAACGCAAGTATATAAAATTCAAAACTATCCAAAAGTAAAATTCTCAGCAATATATAAAAGTAGATGCAAAATCAGAGAGCTCAGGAAATGCGTCCGTTCAGTACAGAGTCTGGCTGATGATCTGGAAAACGTCAGCCATTCCGGAGAGGATGGAACCAGAGCTTACGAATTCAAATTGAGTTGTCTAGCCATACTAGCAAATTCTATCACTGACGAACTCAAATCTCAAATAGACTTCTGCATGTCTGAGCGAGCTAGTGAATGTGGAATACTTTTACAGCATCTTGGAATCGAATCAAACAAGATCTTGAAGTGCTGCGCCCAGTGGTGTAGTGCTGTGGGAACGCGTGGGAACGGCGTTCCCTTACTTTTTTTGGTAGACGGAACGGCGTTCCCTCACTATTTCAAATAAATCCGAACTTACAAATCTCTAACGTCATGAAATTTTAATTCCCACCCCTAGAAGAAATATAAAAAAGAATCATTAACTGTTTCATTTCTTTTAGCTTCGACTGAGGCAATGCTAGCCTATAAAGATCTGGTGAAACAGTCACCACGGCGTACCAGTTGTTAACTTTTTTTAGTTAATCATTCCAGTTGTTAGCTATTTTTATTGATCGTACTGGATGTCGTATATCTAATGACACTGGAAATACTGCATCTTCAACCTTGGAATATATCCTAATATCCAGTGCATATGACCTCAAAATATCCCTGAAATTGGTCAGATTTCAAAAGATTTCCCGGGGGGCTTAGTGCCCCCGGACACCCCCAGCTGTATGGGCTCGCCGCGCTCGCCATTGTCCCCCCCGCATCTGAGTAACACTTTCAAAATGCGTTCCCTCACTTCTTTATTTAGCACTACACCACTGGCTGCGCCCATATCATTTTAGGAGTAGATCACGCTATAGACAGTGTTTAAAAACACGGAACAGAAAATCGGAGTACATAATCTACTTCAAGTTACGGCAGGAGAAAAAGTTATCTGTTCTCCTGGTTCTTCCATTCATACTTTGGAACTCATTGCAATTGCTAAATTGCTCTCTCCCAGTCACGCCTCCCATTCAGTATCCCTATATATAATGACTATAAATCTTGGATGGCGGCTAATGGACTCACATGTGATGGATTCAAAGGATTCGTGGCAAACCAGTTTGGGAGAATCGTCGAGTTAAAAGAATATTTGGCGAGACTCCATCCAAGCTTTCTTTGATTCCGTAGTAGATGGCAACAGTAACAAGCTAGTTCTCGCAGTGTCAACTTTCATCCAAAGTCAATGGTTCATGTGTTGTTCCCAAATTTATGCAATGATGGGTGGTGAAGTGATGATTTTCCCTGTGATGGAGCTTCTTGGAATTGACAAGAAGGGTGACGAGAAAAGTGAAAGAACTTGGTCTAGAATAAAAGGTTTCTTTGAAGGTAAGATGGTTGAATTGAATGACTTGATGGCTGAAGGAAGGAACAAGCCACATCTGGTAAAGATAAACTTGAAGCTCTAGTTTTAGAGGAAGTCATTGATACTGTAAATAATCAGTTGTCTTGTATGGAGTATTTAACGAGATCAGACGATGACGCTAATCCAGACTTGATGTATGCCCCTCTGACAAATTTAGGATGCGAATCAGAATTTTCAAAACTTGACAACCGAATCAGGGCCAGTGGTGGTAGCGCAGCCATTCAAACGCACTCGAGAAAAAATGTTATTGTGACTAACGGACTTTTGATAGACTCTTCGCTCGAATCAAAGTCTCTTGAGGATAGGAAGGCATCCTGCAAATGGGCCCGTGGTTCAGAAAAAGTCAAGAAAGTGAAGAAATTAGAGGAAGATTTTCTAGCTACTGTGCATGCTGCAAAGAAATTGTCCCAACTGAAAAAAAAGAGCTCAAAAAGAAAAAAGCTGGCAAAATATTGGCATTTTTTGAAAATTGCAAGAAACATGGAGGTCCTATGACTCCAAACAACCTGGATCTTCTGTACAACTGAACGAAAAGCAGCTCCTCACAGAAATTACCTATTTGAGACTCGCCATCACACCAGATATTCGTCAAATGAGACGTGTTAAAGTGAGAGACGGGAAATTCAAAATGGAAAATCTTAGTGTAGATGAACTCAGAAATTCTATTAAGAATGCCTTACCTCCAGAGGACAATGTTACTAGTGAAATTGATAGTTTATTGAACAAGTAAGCCATAAATGCACATAAAAAATGAATGAATATATGTTTTTGCATGTTCAAATAAAAATTAAAGAAAACATCTAAAGTACTCTACATACAGTGTAAATTTAACTTACCAAAGTTGAAAAGGCAATCCTTGCATCAAAGTTTCGGGGTAGGAGGAGGAGGAGGGGGGAAGGCTTTATTGTTTTGATGGTGAATCACCTTCCATGAAAATGTCCAGGTCATCACTTGCCTTGGAAGTTGACAGAGTGGATTTGAAAAATTCTGAGATTTTAGACTGCACAGCAGCCTTCCGTTTTTCAGTAAGCATCTCCTTGTAACACCTCAAACCATTCTCCACTGCTCTCATTGCTATCAATGCACGGTCTACCAAAGGATCGTTTTCTAGAATGGAATTTATTTTCTCCACATGCATGAAAATTTCTTTTAAATCAGAAATGGTTAGGTTTTTTCTCTCTCTTCCTTCATCCCCGTCATCTTCATCAGAAATGCGATACTCATCCAGTTGCAGTAACTCATCCGTGGACAACTCCTCACCATGAGACGTGACTAAATCGGCAACATCTTCAGGATTTACCAATATTTCCGGAGCACTAAAGATCACAACCTTTCCTGATCAGCGCAGACACGTTGCTACATTACAAAAATAAGGTATTGTAAACCAGCAGTTGTCTGAACCAAAACTGCCATACCGGTGAGAAGTACACAGTATCTGAAGACTACATTGCACAATAACACATTAGGGCTGTTTTGGACCCTAGTAATGACATTATATATATTCTTCCGGATTAACATTAACCTAAATTCTGACATATTTTACGGTTTATACAGTGAATACTTCATATGTGATATAACTTTAAAATAAAGATAAAGTGAAGCCAGTGTGTTAAATAAATAAATAAATATATACATATATATATATGTGTATATATATGTATATATATTTAGTGATGGACCGGATGTCAGTTTTTCAACATCTGCGGATGTGGATTTTTAATTTCAATATCCGCGGATGCGGATATTTAGTTAATCTATCAATATAATATAGAATTATGAATATATGACAATTTTTCAAATTTCGTGATATTACTATTATGGCAGGCAATGCATAAGAATTAAAATTAATATTAATATTTTCATAATGATAAAAATAATAACTTTCTCAAGAGTTTCAGCCACAGAAAATTCAAGGAAACAAGTTTCATTCAATTTCCTGTGTTATCAGGTATTTATATTTTGAGGTTTATATATTTGTTTGTTCATTAATAATTAATACTTTACATGAAATGTGCATGACTGCCTGACTGGGCCTTATAAGCTACTTTACAGGCTAATTTAATTGTAAATTGCATAATTTATTAGAGGTAATATCCGCATAACATCCGCAGTCAGAAGTGCGGATGCGGATGTTAAAATGATGCGGATATCCGGTCCACCACTAAATTATATATATATATATATATATATATATATATATATATATATATATATATATATATATATATATATACCATATGTCCCACAAAAAAGTACATCCAACTTTAGATTGTACTAACTCCTCCAAAAATTGAGATATTTTGGATCTGTTTGTTTGATTTAATATAGCAAATTATTCTTTGTTAACATTCAAATTTATTCATGTTTAAACGATTTAGTGTTTAAGCATCTGCTTTTAACTGAAGGGTACAGCAAAATGGGTTGCGCGGAATGATCATTTCTCCCAGCCAGATAGCTCCTCTTGCTTTAACCAATGTGCTACTTTTTACGTCGAAGGATATTGCAAATATTTTTTTTAAATAATTCGAACTTTTGTATCTACGATACGAGTCATACATATAAATGAAGAATCTGAATTACTAAATTTATAAATAACTCTGAAACCCTTATCATGCAATTTACACGAAGGCAGCGCGTTCTCATGGTCACAACTTATCTGCAAACTAAATTAAAACAAGTTCAGAATACCTTCGAACTGCAATTTCCCGATAGAGCTTCTCCAACTAAACATACAATTTTGAAGAATGTTCGGAAATACAAAGAAGAAGGAACGGTCCTCAATTTGAACAAAGGACGTTCAGGCCATCCAAAGACGGCAAGAACAGACGAGAACATTCAGCATGTTCGGCATTTATTAGAGAGATATCCAAAAGTGTCCACCAGGCGAAATGGTACAGAACTCTCACGCATGTCATGTCATCGAATAGTTCGTGAGGATTTGAATTTGTACCCATACAGAATGGAAATTCGACATCAACTCATTGAAGGAGATCTACTTCGCCGCCTAAGATTTGCCCAGTGGTTTCTTGAAAAACCAGAAAGATTCACGGAACAATTAGTGGTTGGAGATGAGGCGGCCTTTTTTATGAATGGTCTAGTGAACAGACAAATCTGCCGTCAGTATGCACCAAAAAATCATCCACCTGACAATCATATCTATGAAAAGAATAACTCTAGACAAAAACTGTCTCTCTGGGTAGGACTGTGCGGTAATGGAGCGGTAATTGGCCCGGTCTTTTACGATGGTAATCTAAATGGTGAAGCTTACCTAGAAATGATAGACTGAGAAATCCTTCCACAAATACGTATTACTTATGGAAACCAATTTAATCGTATTTGGTGGGTGCAAGACGGAGCTCCTGCTCACAGGAGTTATTGTGAAGGAATGCTTGCAGGGAGTCTTCCACCAAAGAGTAATTGCTACAGGCCATGACATTGAATGGCCTCCCAGAAGCCCTGACTTGACCCCGTGTGATTACTTTTTATGGGGTCATTTGAAAAATAGAGTATTTGTATCACAACCTATCAATTTAGATGATTTGAGGACTCGCATCACAGCTGAAATCAACTTGTTAAAAGACAATCCAGATCTTATCAAAAGAGTGATGGGGAAGATGAGAGCTCGACTCCAGATTTGTATCGATAGGAATGGCGGTCATGTTGAAAGAAAACGAAACTAAGCATAACTTTTGCAATAAGGAATAAAGAAAAATCTGCTTTGTATCTTATTAAAATTATGTTAAAGTATCTATTATTATGTATTTGTTTTTTCATTACATCGATAGCACACACATTATTTTTTCATTGACCAATTTTGCGCAATCCATTTTGTTGTACCCTTCAGTTAAAAGCAGATGCTTAAACACTAAATCGTTTAAACATGAATAAATTTGAACGTTAACAAAGAATAATTTGCTATATTAAATCAAACAAACAGATCCAAAATATCTCAATTTTTGGAGGAGTTAGTACAATCTAAAGTTGGGTGTACTTTTTTGTGGGATATATGGTATATATGATGAATTTTACACTTAAGCACGTAAAATTAATGAATGAATGATGCAAACCCACGAAGAAAAACAAAAAATTATTTCATGGCCTTTCGTGTATTCAGAATACGAACAGTATTCCCTGACGAAGTGTACTGCTGAATACACCAAAGATCTTGGAATCTTGGATCTTTTTTTTTTCCTTGTGGTTCGCATCATATATATTTGACAACTGTATTTTTGTTCATTTGCATAAGAATTGAAGGTCATATTCGAACAAAGCACACCAAAATACACTTGAAAAATGTATTTTTGACTAAATTTTTTACAATAAAGCATAACCTAACATGTTCATGTTACGAGATCTTGTAAACGACGCATTACAGGAAACGTGCAAAACACCTCAAAATTAACCAGAAAAGTTTGCTCTCGTCATTTTCGTTTAAACTAACGAAAATATCACGACTTAACCTAACTAATCATCAAGGGCGTACAGTTGACCTTACCGGGCATTCAATTAACCTAACCAGGCATTCAGATGACCTAACCTGGCATTCAATTAATCATCTAGGGCACATGACGAATCAAGTTCTCAAAGTCGAAACCACACGAACGGCACGTCATAATTCTATCACAAACACCACCAACCTGAATCCAATTAGAAAAAAAAATAGCCAGAACGGAAACCAACAACCTAATTAAGTCGCACAGTAACATGACGTCATACCACCCCTGACTACAAATACACTAAATATATATATATATATATATATATATATATATATTTTATATTATTATTATTATTTTCTACAATAGTTTGCACAAAAAATGAGTGACAAATTTGAATAAAGCGATAAAACTACCTCATAAAAAGTTATTTTGATTTACAGTTCCAGCCCATGTCATTTAAAACATATTAATCATCTTGTAGTTTAACGTCACAAATTAATTTTGTTTTTATTTTTATTGTAGAGGTCGTATTAAACATGGCAGGTTAGATTAGGTTAGGTATGATGTACTTTTAAGTTGTGTTTAAATGTCGCAAATTAGCTTTTTTTATTTTTCTTCCTGGACGAATTTGCGACGTTAAACTGAGATTACCTCAGTACGAAGTACATGGTTTATGTTTATCTTCTTAAGTCATAATTTTTAGTCTGTTTGTTTTTAAATGTATTATTGTTGGATTTATCTTTTATACTGACAAACATATTATATACATTTCTAAACTGTCCATGTTTAGAACATGTTTGCAAGATGACCATAATTTGTCGCTACAATATGTATTCGACTTTGAAACTCCATCAAAGCATTAACAAGATGCTCTTGTGAAATGGATCCAGTGACCTCTGTTTCATCAATGGAATTTTGCCACATGTTGGGTTTGTCAGGTTACACAAGTGTTCTAACATACCCCGATAGATAAAAATCCAGAAAGGTTGTCAGGTGATCGAAGTGGCTATGCACTATGCTATCGGTCCACCACGGCCTATCCAGCGCTGAGGAAAGTTTACGTTTAGAAAGTTGCGAACAGCAAGGCATAGTGGGAGAGATGAAAGATTAAACTTCTCATGTTAACTCCAATGGTCGTGAGGTGAAGGAAAAATATCGACACTATATCATCATCATACCATAATCCACCGCATGCTTGTCTGTCACCTTTTCAGGTCCAAACGGCTGGACCGATTTTCATGAAACTTGAAGACAACGTCCTCTGGATCCCTGGAGTGTTTTTAGCAACTTTTCTTTTCAGATAGGGGGTCCCCCCAAAAAGTTTATATGCTAAAACACGAAGCACTTAAATTTCAAGATTTTGGCCCATTCGTCTTGGGATGTGGAACTCAAAATTTTGATGGTTCTTTTCTTTCGTGAATTTGTTGATCTGCTGGCTTTTCTGGCTAATAGAAAAATATAAAATTTTCCAGAATGGACCGGTCACATTCTCTATCATTAAAGTCTTCAAGTAGATCAAGCCCCATCACGCTTCTACAGTTTCATACACTTCCGTGGAATTAAGAAAATCAAGTTAATTAATAAATTTAGTGAAGAATGTAGCATCAAAATTTTTAGATACTTATCGGAAGCCATGATAGGCAGAAAAAATGTGACAAGTTGTATTTGAAATTTAAGTGCTTCGTGAGCCTCAAGTAAAATCTGTGAAGCTGCATTTAAAATTTAAGTAATTCGTGAGCTAATTGTAAATGTTAAACTCTGACGTGTTTAAAATATTCTTAAAATAATTTTCATTACATTTAGTAAAATGTAATGAAAATTATTTTAAGAAAATCCCACCTTACGGGCAGGCTATTTTTGCTAGTTCTTGCGGAAGGTCCGTTATTACCCTTCCGGCAATACATATTTACTGTACAGTAATATCGTAGAACTCTGAACAAGAGATACAACGTAATAATATTTAATTACATTTTTATTGCTTGAGTATTGTGTGAAAAGAAAATTTAGGAATAATCTAGAAACTTAATCCAGACGAAGAATCTTAGAGATTGAACATGACAAGAAAAAAGAAGTCATCACTTGGAAGAATTACAGTAAATGTGTATTGTTCGAAGGGTAATAGCGGCCTTTCTCAGGAACTACGGTAGCAGCAGCTGACGAGGAAGCTTCTAACAGTGGCTGTATCCTCCAGCGCGGGACACATCAACGCGAAAAGGAGGCGACGTCAAACCGAAACATCAACACGCTGTTGGCCAAACTTCCTCAAATCTCCGTGCAGCGGGCTGTCTACGGTTGGCTAGACTGGCAGTCGAATGCCGATCGGCTCCCGGGACCGGACCTATACCAGCGTGCTATTTTTTTCATTTACGGGGAGCAATTGCGTGCTCCCCGGACTACTCTTACTCTCCGGCGACATTAAGACTAATCCAGGCCCCACTACAACTTACACATGTCACCATACACAAAGACATAGACACAAAAGGACAGAGCATTTTTTAACCTAGTGAGTAGGCGACATGAATGTCACCCAGTAAAGAAAATTTGTCGCCCATTAAATGAAATTTTAGGGTACTGGACGACGAGGAATTTTCAAAATTTGTAAAAATAGAAGTCTTGGGAGTTGTCTTGGAAGCCATATAAATACATATAATACATACACATATGCCACAACTGTTTATCCTAAATGTAAAATGAAATTTACATTGAATATTTATATATAGATAATGCTAGTGTTATTTCAGACCACACGGGGATGGTGGCCTGATTAGGGAACATCCGGATCCATAGTATCCTTAATCTAGGGGTGTGCTGGGACCGGTTCGGTCCGGTTCGCCCGAACCGGTTGTTAAATTTTGATTGGATCACTGAGCCGTTTGTTTGTTTTTAACAAATATTTAAGTCAGTAGAAATTTATTTATAACTAAATTTTTTTCATTTTTTCAGGATTTTATAGAAAAATATAGATAGTATCACAAGCAATGGTCGTTTCAATATTTATTTATTTTTTGATGAAAAATTAGTTTATTTTTAGATAATTATGTCATTAGTGAGTATAAAGAATGTAAAATAATTTCTGCCAAAATGTTACAAAATGCTGTTTGGAAAAGCTAAAATGCGTTGGCTTCCGGGGCTCCGCCCCGGACGGCGCTGGGGTAACTACCGCTCACCCCAGATCCGCTACCTTAATGACTCGCGCCATTGGCGCTCGCCGATTTACAGCCCTATCTGTATCAGAACCGGTTGTTAAGAAATTGGCAGCACACCGCTGCCTTAATCAGCCCCCCACTTCCCGATCTGCCTTTGTCGCCCAGTGGGAAAAGCTTATAAAATGCTCTGCAATAGGACCATAAGACACATACAGAAGCGTAATATTAACATATTACAGTACAACGTAGATGGCCTCTCAAACAAAATCATGCAGCTTAGGGAATTCGTACACAAACAAAACATTCACATAGCACTTATACAAGAAACTAAAACGCACACACAAAACACCCACCATCCCTGACTTCACGGCGATCCGTCAAGATCGTACTGGGGGTCACGGGGGTGGACTCATCACTTACATACTTAAAAATATTAGCTACACTGATGCTACCCAAAACATTACAAACACAATCCAGGCAGATAACACGATAGAAATACAGGCAGTTAACATTAAAACACGCGCAAAACACAACACCACACTCAGTAACATTTACATCCCACCAGATAGTTCACCTCAGGTGCCAGCCAATTACAATCCACAGTTACACAATCTGGCCTCTATCACTAATGTCATCTTAGGAGGAGACTACAACGCTAAATACACTAGTTGGTACCTGCACAACCAAAGCAACACCAGAGGCACCAACTTTGCCACACAACTAAACAGCCTCTTCGTTCTTAACAATAAAGAACATACACACATACCACATGAAGCAGGATACTTAAACTCCTCCCCAGACAAAACGTTCTGTTCCCCCTCACTAGCAACACATACACACTGGAGAACAGAAAAACAACTGTCATCAGACCACCTGCCCATCATTACAACACGTTCTACACTCTGCCCCAACAGCCTTAGGCACACTTACAGAAATTACAAGAAAGCTGATTGGGAACAGTTCAAAATACAGACTGAGGAACAGTTCACCACATTAAATAGCACACCCATCATAAACATCAATACAACACTCAAGACATTTAATCAAATCATCAGTACTGCAAACAAATACATACCCATGGGTAACAGAAAATACAACCCAAATTACACTAGAGAAATAGCCCACCTCATAAGGCAACGTAACAACCTCAAACATAACACACAAACACCACATACACAGAAGCCACAAAACAGCAGATACAACAGCTCAACACAGAAATAAACAACAAACTTAAAAAACAGAAACACTTAGGGAATTTATAATAACACTAAACCACTCCACAGATACATCTAGGTTATACAGACAGGACTATAAACAGCATTACCCACTCTAACAGTGGCATTCACACCTCACACGCGGCTATCTGTCGCAGCCAAAATAATATCCCAACATATACACAAGCTAACATTCTAGTTAATCACTACGCAAAGATAAGTCACTTAAACAGAGACAACAACCAGAAACACGCAGACAGACAAACAGCCAGACACAAGAAAATCTACAGACTCGACACGACCATTACACCCTTCAATACACACCAGACTCAAGATCATCAAAAGCATTAAGAATTCGAAGGCTACTGGACCAGACAACATATCTAACATACACCTTAAACACTTGGGCCCACAGGGAATACTAGCTCTCACAAACATCAGCACATATTCATGCCAACACTGTATTATTCCTGACATATAGAAACAAGGTAAAATTATTATACTACTCAAACCAAACAAATATCCAACAGAACCAGCTTCCTATAGACCCATTACTTTACTATGCACACCTTCCAAAGTAACAGAGAGACTAATCTTACAAATCACCAACCCACACACACCACTATCGCCTACTCAACATGGATTCAGACCTCACCACTCAACCACGACATTACTCACTAACCTCACGCAGCACATCATGGATGGGATCAACTCCACACGACCACCTCAACGTACACTATTAGCAACAATAAACATGAGTAAAGCATTTGATGCTATCCCACACTTCCCTCTCATAAACAAAATACTCAACACAAACATGCACAATGACGCCAAAAGGTGGCTGAGCAACTATCTATCAGGAAGATACTCATGTCAAATTTAATGGCGTCATCCAAAACCAAGCTTTTTCCGAACGGGGTCCCTCAAGGCCGTGTTCTCTCACCAACACTGTTCAACTTATACATGCATGACATTCCAACACCCATAGATAGCAAGCTTACCTTATTATCATATGCAGATGACATCACTCTAACATCCACCCACAACAACAATGAAACGCTACAAATGACCTACAAACATACATAAACAGTATACAAGACTGGCTCACATACAATAGACTCAAAGTAGCGCCCACAAAATCAACCATCACAAAAGAACACCAGATAACTCCACAGTTTACACTAAACAACACTAACATTCCACACACTCACAGGACCAAAATACTTGGGGTCACATACAACACATCATTATCTTTTGCAAACCACATTCAGGACATTAAAAACAAATGTACGCAAGACTTAACACACTTAGGATACTAACAGGCACAAACTTTGGACACCAGCAAGAAACATCACTCGTATACAAACAATATATTCGCTCAGTTATGGACTATGCTAGCCCATGCTGGGCACCCATTATCTCAAACACACACACAAACACCTTACAGACAATACAAAACAACGCACTTCGTATCATTACAGGATGTACTCAAACACCAATAGAACACCTGCACACAGAAACAAAAATACTGAAAGTTAGGGAACATTTAGACATGAGGGGAACACAATTCATGGCAGCAGCGACAACTAACCCACAACACCCTTGCCACTACATGTACACTCATGCACCGACACCTCGCACCATTAAGGTAACACCAGAGAGACATTATAACCAAATACTCCATTCCATACCACGCCCCACAGACATCACACAGTACAGAAAACATACGCACCGAACCCACAAAGCACTGACACGACTCAGTCCGAGGTGCGAAGCTGCCACCCAGTGACAGGTCAGAGACCAGCCTGAGCAGATCGGATCGAGTTAACTTAGCACGATTCAGATGTGGACATCACCCCAACTTACGGATATATAAACACAGACTAGACAACTCCACAGACACCTGCCACCTGTGCCATGACACACCACAAACAACTGAACACATTATGACAGACTGTACCGCTCTAGTACAGCATAGAATACAACACATCATCATTAGTACGTTGAACCTCTGGTCCACTCTGGAGAGGGCGATCAGTTACCTGCGTGCCGCCGGCGCCGGCTTGCTCGATCAGGGTCGGCTGATCGACAACCAACAACAACAACAACTGTACAGTCATGGTACTAATATCCTGTGTTGGTATTATAATCCAGAACATTGTTTAGAAAACATGTTTTCTTCTTGACAAAGAAGAATGCGACGTGAATGTAAAAATTAAGTCTTCAGAACATGTTTTCTAAATAATGTTCTGGATTATAACACAAACAGGAGATTAGTACCATGACTGTACAGTAAATATGTTTTGCCGGAAGGGTAATAACAGCCTTCCGCAAGAACTAGCAAAAATAGCCTGCCCGTAAGGCGGGTTTTTTTCCTATTTAAAATAATTCGCTCAGAGTACGGTGCAGTCGTCAAAGAAAAATGAACCGATTATGCAGTTAGTGACAAAGCACACCAAATATTAATTTTTGGTGAATCTCGTTCATGTTGATGTGCTTCATCGCTGGATAGACCACCTCACCCAACTTAACCCGTTTGCATCTGTGATTATGACAAAAAACACTTTTGTATCATGGCAAACCCAGGTATATTGCAGAACTCCGTCAAACAATCACAGGTTAGTGGATCCATTCCACGAGAGTATCTCACTAATGTTCTAATGAAGTTGAACATGGCATACACATTGTCATGAAGATAATAATGAACGCTCAGCTGCTACCCAGACTCACCATGACTCAGGCTCAGAAGTGGCAGCTCAGGAAGAATCTCAATAAGATGAAGAAGTTCAGCAAAAACTTCCAGAACTTGAATTGGACTGGCCTATGGCCTTTCAAATCGACAGATGAAACGGTCAATTATTGGGCAAGAAGGGGTTCAAGTGAGCTACAAAACAAGAGTAATGACTTCTTCAAGTCTGTCAACAATAATCGTTCTTGTACAAGACAAGTGTTTGAACATGTTCATCCAGATGCTGATAAAATTGATCGAGGCTCGTTATGTTATTCACATAGAACTGGCAAGGTTTATTGTTTCCATTGTAAACTATTGAATGTGGGACAAAATTTGTTAGTGACTGATGAGTTCAATGACTGAAAAAATGCTGGTTTTTCCCTAAACAGTCATGAAAAATAAAAACCCCACTGTGATTCAACCGTGGAAGTGGAAAAGCTAATGAAAGGCAATAGGAGGATTGATAAGCTATTGTTAGAACAAGTTAACTTATTAGCAAATTATTAAAAAAATATGCTTAAAACAGTTGTAAGTGTAATCAGGTTCCTTGGTGAGTGTGGCTTCCTTTCCCTCGTGATGATGAAATAATGGCCTTCCGATGATGAAATTTCTTGGGTATGATGGAAGTTATAGCTGAGTTTGACACTTTGTGGGCAAAATATATACAGAAACGCGCGAACAAAGGCAGGGGACATACAAATAATCTGTCATCAACCATTTCTGAGGACTTCATTGAACTGATGGGCAAGAAAATAACTTTCTACAGGATATCTGTGAATTCCCAGATAATAGCAATACTGATCAGCTCATTTGCTGTGTTAGATACTTGGAAGCTGATGGTTCTGTTGAAAGATTTTTAACATTCATGGACAGTTGTGGTCACACCGGTCAGAAGATTGGCGTCGTCACTTTTTGATTTCTTTGAAATGGGCGATATTGATATAGAAAACTGCCGTGGTCAATCCTCTGATAATGCACCCAACATGAGTGGGCGACAATGGGCTGCAAACTCTTGTTACCCACAAAAATCCGCTGGCGACATTCATTCCTTGTTCTGCACATTTATTAAATCTTATTGGGCAGACTGCTGCTGATTGTTGTGGTAAAGTACTGACTTTTTTTCAATTTTGCGTAGAGGTTTTACACCCTTTTCAAAATTAACAGGCCGTTGGCAACTTTTGAAAGATAAACTTAAAGGTAAAGGCCTCTTGATGCCAAAGAAGTTATCAAACACTAGTAGATGGTCTGTTCATGCAGCTGACACAAAAGCATTATCGGCTGGCTATGTTGAGATTATGGATGACCTTGAGGATATTTCCAGCGATGAGGAAAAAGGTTAGAATAGAAACACAGCATCAGGATTGGTAAATATAAGGCATAAATTGGAAACTGGGATTTTCAGTGATCTGTGGCACACCATTTTTGAAAGGTTCCGTGTGGCTAGGAAGCAACTACAAGACGAAAAAATGGGTCTCAATATACCTGTCATTTTGCTGAAAACATTTGTAACATTTGTGCAAGCGCTGCAAGATCGTTTCGATGATTATGAACAGCCAGAAATTGAAAAAAGTGGCACATCAGAATCGTGTTCGGAGTAGGAATGTGAGATTAGACCCATTAGATTATGGCAGAGGTAAAGAAGTGCAACAAACTCCAAGAGACCACTTCAGAAATTCCAATTTCATTCCTGTCATCGATCGTCTTATGCAATAACTTGAAAAGAGAATCGAGACTTATTCTTATATGTCTGAAAAATTTGGTTTCTTGAATCATCTGGTCTGTGTAAGTGATGATAAAATACAGGAAATGTCATCTAGATTAGTTTAACTTTATTCTGCTGATTTGGAAAAGTGTCTCGGTAATGAACTTGTTCAATTCCGCACGGTTATGGAATTATTTTTAAAGAATGATCATAATGACATCAGCAATGCACATGTCATGTACTATATCTCCTTATTTAAAACAAGCATCTCAGATCAACCTTCACAAATGTGGAAATTCTTCTTCGGATGTATCTGTGTCATTCATGATATCCAATTGTTCAGGTGAAAGGTCTTTTGCAAAGTTGAAGCATATCAAGCATGATTTGCGCACAACAATGACCCAAAAGCGACTAAATTATCTTTCTTTAATGTGTATTCAAAGTGATGTACTTCGTGGTCTTGACTTTTCAAAGATGATATATGATGCTTCACGAGTACGAGGGGCGAACTCAACAAATCAATTTTAAGATAGACGCGTTTAAATTTTGTGACTATTGTGTACTAGGGACACACAGCACAAATACACGTATTGAAAATAACTATATTTTGAGTGGACGAGCGGAGTATTTGGCTATACCAAGTTGTCTGGGGATGGGGGAAGGTTGAACTATTCATTCGTGGAACAATCGCAAAATCGGCAATGTGGCGAGTTCACCCCTTGTACTCGCGACGCCTCATATGAATTCGCAATTATCAAAGCAAGAAAAGCATACATTTAAGATTTTTTCTATAGTGAATAAATATGCAGGATCAATGAAAGAAAGCCACCCCTAGCCTTCTTCAGTTAGCTTTGTAAGGCCCACTAACGAAAATATCACGTCCTAACCTAACCAATCGTTAGATCAACTGTACGCCCTTGACAATTGGTTAGGTTAGGTCGTTATATTTTCGTTAGTTAGCCTTATAAAGCTAACTAAAGAAGGCTGGGAGTGGCTTTCTTTCATTGATCCAATATGCATAATAAAATCTGCATCTAAAAATGTTTTTTTTTTCAAAGATGTCCTAGGTTTGAACAGAGATAGGGGCCCCTGCAGTTTGAATTGCCTCAGGTCCTCCATAGGCATCTAAATCATGCCGGTAAATCCAGTATTGTCTGACACCCTGCCTAGGTAAACTATTTCCTCTTTCATCTGGTACTTTTCCTTCTTGCTGGAATGAACCTATTGTATGAACACAGCAGTAACACATTAAAAAGTTTTGAAATATTATCATATTTGGCTGTGACTACTTCAACTTATTTGGTTTTAGAATCAGTGCTGTTCCTTCCTCCTCAAAACTACTTGAAAAGCTTATCAACTCTGCATCAAATCTGTCTTTCTAATTAACAAGTTTTAAATTTTTTTATCAGACATCTGATTATAAAGACAACTGCCAAGTTGAGTTCTACATCTGACCCTTTCCCGCCAATAGTAAAGTGTAGTTAATGGTAGTTCTTCAATATAGGTACTGATTACAACCAATATTTATATTCTTTCCAATTCATTTTAATTGACCTTTTCATATTAATACATCCGTTAATGAATTCTTGTCTTTAGTGTCGTATATAGTCATTGTAACTTTTATGATAATGTTTTTATTTTTGGGGGCAATTTTGCAACTTTTTACATCGTTTTGCTGCTTCCGTTAAATTAACTTATAATTTTATTGATGTAAATTAATTTTGAACACTCTACTGATGTTAAAAGTTTTACTATGGAAACTGCTCTGATGAGTAATGACGAGAAGTTATGGCGTTAAATATCCTACGAGAAAGATATCGATTAAATGTAAACTTTTGTTCTTAATACAGAAAAGATCAAACTTTACACCGGAAAATTTAAACACACTAAGTTTTATGTACGAATAAAATTTTAAGTAAATATTTCATCAACTGTTAAATTAATGAAAATTCATTCAAAATTTTTTGAATGAGAGCGATTTTTTCTTTTTATTTAATCAACAAGTTGTTCATAAGTTTATTAGCTTCAACATTTAGAACGAATCTCCGTTAGTTTCAACAGTTAGAAACGGCACCGTTGTATAATTTTATAAATGTAAAACCCCGATTTAATGGACTTTCTTTTAACGGGATTCACATATAACGGACACAAAAATATCAATCGTACTTTTTCGGATATAATGAACAATAGTGCGTTACATCCAGAAATATTCCGAGAAAACCACGTGCTCTGCGCGCCAATTTGGTCCGAGACGCACCAAGTCTGCCCACTAAAGCCGTAGCCTGACCGCCGCAAAACAAAACACCTGATAATGATAAAATATAAATTTATTGTCCTAAACTAGTTTTATGACTATCTATCGCCACTGACCCTGAAGTCAGCTGTCGTGGCCTCCGTCCGGCCGTGCGGCAACCACTGTTCAAGAGGGGAGGGTGGAACCAAACCCATTTTTAACATGGTTAAAATATTCACTTAATGTAAAATCGCTTCATGCGCAATTCTTTGGGGAACACAATCCCCGCGGAATTACCTGCATTATATTTTTATATATTTATGCATGTAACGGACTTTCTCTTTTAACGGACAGGGGGTCCCCCCAATTAGTGCGTTATATGGGTGGTTTACTAATATATATATTAGTGATGTAGCGGATGTCATTTTTTTCACATCCGCGGATGCGGATGCGGATGAGGATGTTTGATTTCAACATCCGCGGATGCGGATGCGGATGTCTACATTTTCGTTATTTTTTAGGATATATTCGAGATTTGTGGTGTTTAACGTATATAATAAGTTATTATATAGAGAGAGCTGTAGCTATAATGTAGTATAATTGATTAATTGTACAATAATTGCTGTACTTTTCTCTGAACATATAAAATAATATCAAGCATCTAACTAATATAGAAATCAATTAGTGAATTCGTCTGCAAATAAATTCGTTATATTTTGTTGAGTTTCAGCCACAATTAGAAACCATAATTGTGTTACCAGGATGCGGGACGTGAACCCAACTCAAATGCACCCCACCGACCTCTTTCCCCAACCTCCACCCTTATAGAAAGAGATCTTTAATTAGCTTGATAACTATTTATATTAAGTTTAAAGTTTTATTAGGCATATTTATAAATGAGTAATTAAAATAAAGTAAACTAAGATGTTCATCGTTTAATGTTCAAACTTAATTATAGGAAGGTTATGCTTAAGGAACATTAACTTTTCTGCCTTTTCTGCTGCCAGTCTGTTTCTCTTTTCATCATATATTAATCCAGCACTGCTAAATAATCTCTCGCTTGGTACGTTTGTTGGAGGACAGGCTAAATGTTTCCTTGCAAGTTTACTCAAGTATGGATAGATATTCTGCGTATTTTTCCACCAACTAATAGGATTGTCACATGCAGCCAGGCGTTTTTCTTGGTGATAGCTCTCGATCATTTTTACTACATCTTTTGACATCGCGTAGGTCTCGTCATTGCTGCTTGACTCAAGAAACTGAGAGACAGATTCTGTGATAGATTTGCTTGTTGAAGGTGTTGGTTCTGTCACTGAAACTTTTATTCTTTTGGTGGGTGGCGAAGCGACAGATTCAAGAGATTGAAGCTCTTCAACTGCTTTGCCAAGTGATGATTTAACTCGTTCTAATGTACTAGGTGAAAATAACTTAGCTTTGTAACGTGGATCTAAGTAGGTTGCAAGAGAGTAACTTCATACAAGAACAGCCTCTCGTCTTGTCGCTTGCATCACTTTTGCGCACAATGAACTAGTTCTATTAATATAGTAGAATTTGATAATTTCCGCTTATTAATTACATTTTATCTCAACGGTCCACATCCGCACGACATCCGCAGTCCAAAGTGCGGATACGGGTGCGGATGCGGATGCGAAAAAATGTGCGGATGTTCCGCGGATGCGGATGTGACCTACATTACTAATAATATATATATATATATATATATAATGTAATGTAACCTGAAAAGCAGCAGGTAAAAAAGCAATCTTTTACTTTTTTGGAGGATCTTACCAAACGGTAATTAATTTGAATGGTGTGTGTGTGCGTGTGGTTTAACCTCCTCCATAACATCAAAGTCATATGACAGAGGAGAGCTACATCTCTACGTGGGATCCGAACCACAGATCACTACATCGCCTGGACACAGAGGAAGGTCATGCATCCGATTCCACCCAGACCCACTGTCGCTTAACTTAGATGATTTACAGTATAGGTAATGGTGCTGCAACATGGCAACGACATAATCCTAATTTCAGAGGGATCAATATTTTTTTTAATAGTTACCCCGTTTTAATAATAAATTTATTTGGAAATTATATTGTAAATGAAATTTGAAATGTATTTTTTAAAAGGAAATATGTATTATATAAATATGTAAAAAACTTTATTGTTTTATTTTCTTCTATTTTATCATATTATGAAAGACAATTGTAATATGTCATCATCTATTGTCAATTTCTAAGCCATTATTTTGGAGTGAATAAGTTATCACTAATGAATATTGTTCAGTTTTAATTAAGTAAGATTGAATGAGTTGTTTGTTTAATTGAAAATGTAAATTGGGTTAATATATTACGAACAGTTAAGTTGTCAATTTGTCATTGTACCCTTTTTTTATGGTTTGAAATCTCGTCCAAAGGCGAGGGTGACAGTTTTTGGGAATGTCTTGTTACTAAAATTCGTTTTAAATTTTCATAAGACGTCACCACAGGTGAGAAAAAGTAAAGAAGCACTTTTTAAAATGTATTTTCAATGCATAAAAGATGACGTAAAGTCGTGTTGCCAAAAATGCCGGTTTCCATCGTTCCAACATACAAAAATTATACAAGAAATGCTAAAGACGATGATGTAGTGTACCAATAATATTCTGAAATCAGGAAGAAGAGGAAAATCATAATTTTTAGCATGCAAGATGAAGGACAAAAAGTATATAATACACTTTCAGTATTTCCATATTCTGCTCTGAACATTTCCTTCCCATTCTCTGTATTAGAAACCTAAAACGCAAATTGCTCGTTTAAGAGGAAAAAAAAAATATTGAAAGAATATGCATTTTTATGTATTTTAGCTATTTTATCGTGGTCAACCAAGAGACAAGATAAAATTAATAAAAAAAAGGTTCATAAAAATGTTGAAAATTTTACATATTTATATATTAAATTTATTTTCAAAAATACATTTCAAATTTTCATCTCCGAATTTCTTTTTAAAAATATATATTTAGTTTTTGAAACGAGTTAACTATTAATAAAAAGAATTTAAACCTTCGATATGGAGTGGAACACAGTTCCCATTTTTTTTATATTTTTCTCACAGTCCAATAGAATAGTAGGTAGCGTGGACAGGCCCGTCGCCACGAGGGGGCACTGCCCCCAAATTCATTTACTGCCCCCCCCAAGTCAAATAACTATCATCAAAACTAAAGCTGAATAGTTTATGGTTGTGGTTTACAATTCGTCTAATTCAAATTTACTTACATTCTCTCTCTCTCTCTCTCTCTCTCTCTCTCTCTCTCTCTCTCTCTCTCTCTCTCTCTCTCTCTCTCTCTCTCTCTCTCTCTCCTTGAATATCGATCTACACTTGTACCTAACGTTGAGCAAAAAATACAGTCTCACGGTCTCACAAGAAGTTGGCATAAACATTATTTTGAATCTGGCGCCGCGTTGGTGCTGCAACCTCGTGGCGGTATCGATAGTTATTGTACATAACGTGCTCGACATTCTGAGTAGTAAGTTCGAAATTTAAACTCGTGCCATTGTCCTGTGCCTTTTCATGTGTATCGTCTAAAATAGGTGAATTATGAAGCCCATTGTATCAGTACAAGTAGAAAAGGGTTCTGTGATGCTAGTAAATGAAGTAAATGAAATTAAGGAAGTTTTTTAGTGAAAACAGAGTAATTGAAATACAAGTCGATGGTATTTGATTTTTTTTGCCTTTATATATCCTCTTCAATCCTGAGTGAAAAAATAATTTTGAAAAAAAATTTTTTTTGGTCGTTCCTATTAATTTAGAAGGAAAATAATAAATGAGTTTTGTTTTTTATTTGCATTATAAGAAATACTTAATCTGAAACGTTGCATCCCGTAAATGTTAGTTTGATCTGAAACTATCTGCACCCCCCTACATCTATGAATTGCCCCCCTATGATTATAGACCTGGCGACGTGCCTGAGCGTGGATCACCTGAAGATTAGCGCCCCCAGACTTCTTTAGTTAGCTTTATAAGGCTAACTAACGAAAATATCACGACCTAACCTAACCAAACGTCAAGGGCGTACAGTTGACCTAACGACTGGTTAGGTTAGGTCGTGATATTTTCGTTAGTTAGCCTTATAAGGCTAACTAGAGAAGGCTGGGGCCCTGATCTTCAGGTGATCCGGTAGCGTTACCGCCTGTTACAGTATCTTCCGTTGGATGAAGCATGTAAAAGTCAATTCTAACAAACAAATGAAACAAAACATCTTTATTGCGGATCATTCACAATCCATAGCCACTTAACCTAACGTATAAGTACACTGAACGTAACACAAAAATAACGCCAACATAGCCACTTAACCTAACATACAAGTACAAAAATAAGGCCAGCATAGCCATTTAACCCAACATACAATTAACACAACTTAATATGCATATATAATCGTTGCTACATTACAAAAATAAGGTATTGTAAACCAGCAGTTGTCTAAACCAAGATTGCCATATAGGTGAGAGGTACACAGTATCTGAAGACAGGACATTGCATGAAATTATATACAGGGTGTTTCAGGAGGAAAGGTCAATACTTCGGGAGGTGTTAGTATCGGTCATTGTGAGAAAAAAAGTTCATATGAACATGTGTCTAATTCTGAATGGTTACGGAGATAGAGCTGTTTGAATCTACAAATACAAAAGCATTGTTAATGGTACGTAAGCAAGAAAGAGAAACCAATTACTGTTTCTTACATTTAATGTTTAAACATTGGCATTTTGAATGGTATCAGATACAGAAATGACAAATTTGTTAGTTTACAATACGTTTTCGAAAATCCCACCGTCAACCTCAATGAACTTTGCAACTCATGTGCGAAGATCGCGTGTTGTTCGTCTGAGTTGATCTTGACGTTCCTTTTATGCGGGCAGCAACATCCAAAATGCGCGCGAGCAATTCGTCTCGGGTATCCACCTTTCTTTTGTAAATTTGACTTTTCATCCACCCCCACAAACAATAATCTAACGGAGAGGTCTGGAGACCTTGGTGGCCAGTGAATGGGACCACCGCGGGGGGAGGAAGAGCTGCGCGCGCATCAGATTCAAACAGCTCTATCTCCGTAACCATTCAGAATTAGACACATGTTCATATGAACTTTTTTTCTCACAATGACCGACACTATCACCTCCCGAAGTATTGACCTTTCCTCCTGAAACACCCTGTATATTCTTTCGGATTAACATTAATCTAAATTCCGACATTTTTTTAGTTTATACAGTGAATACTTCATATGTGATATCTTATCACTTTAAAATAAAGATAAAGTGAACTCAGTATATTATATATATGTATATAATATATATATATATATATATATATATATATATATATATATATATATATATATATATATATATTATTGAAAAATTATTTTTTGAGAGATTATTTTTATTTAGATGCAATATTAAGGCTAAGTTTACTTTAAATAGACACAGTAATTATAGAAATAATAATGGCCCATTTTGACACTGTCAACATAGCTACAGACTTTTTCAATGTAGGTTGCAGTGGTTTTAAGGTTAAAATTTGGTCGGCAGCCAGATTACTAACTATGGTCAAGCTAAATTCATTAAAATTAATTTAGACTTACCACAAATGAAGTTGCCAGGTGAACGTTACCCTTTCTGTTTCTAACTAGTCCATAAGTTTCATTTAGTTTCCAGATTTTAACTTTTATTTAAGTCACTATTTAGCACACTGCTAAGTTATTTATTCATAGGGGCTATTTCCAGACCTAGGTTTTGCAGTTTAAGTTAGGCTAGGGCTGTATTGCCCTTAAGTTTTTGTTTTTAAAGGTTCTACTTAAGTTAAGTTAGGGCTATATTATCCTTAAGTTTTAATAGGGGCTATTCCAGCCATTTAATTATTTAGCTAGGGCCGTTGTAGCCCGGTTCGAGTTTCTTCTAGGTACCTAATTTCAATCTCTTACCTTATTTAAGTATTTTGATGAAGCTACTTACACCTAGTTCTGGTAGGCCACTATTTAGTTAAACAGGGTTTTAGTTTTTAGTTTAATTGCAGTGGTTAATATTGAGATTTAAAGGTTGACTTTAAGTTGCCCGGTTAGTTGGGGAACTACAAGAATTTTTTATAAAAAAAACTAGCCCACTTGATTCAGCAGTCAAAATTTTTCGATGTTTAACAAAGAGCTGAGTTTTTCAGTCTCAAAAAAACCTTTTTTTCTTTCTTCTTTTTGTTAATTAGGGAACCCAACTTCACTGGTTGGTTGGTTAGAAACAAGGGTTATTTTTTATTCTAAATTTATTTTGCGATAAATATTTTTGTTTATATTTTATTTGGAAATATATGTGGTTATTTCTACACATTCTGTTTCCTTTTTCCTTCGTCCTAATTTTCATCATAAATATTATTCCCGTGTTACTTTCGTGAAATAATTTATTTATATATATATATATATATATATAATATATATATATATACAGGCCCGAATTTAGCTATAGGCGAACTAGGCGATCGTCTAGGGCCTCGCTCAAGCCGTTTTGCGCGTACTGTTCAAGTGATATTAATGATTTAGAACTCTATGAAGAACTTAAAGTACTTTTCAGATTTATACCTGAGAAAACAGATCTCGGAAATGCCCTTGTTTATATAGTGCAAAAACAACTAAGTTACTGTTGCTTCGGCTGAAAGAAGTTTCTCGCGTCTCAAACTTATTAAAATATATTTGCGTTCCACCATGTCTCAAGCGAGATTGCAATCATTAGCTATGTCATCAATAGAAAACGATATAACAAATTCATTAGATTATTCTCAATTAATTGAAGAGTTTAGCTCGAAGAAAAGTAGAAAAGCATTGCTGTAATATTCAAGGAGCATCTGAACCAAATATTAAAGCATTAATATTTAGCCTGATAAGTCGATCGCTCACTATTATAAAAAATGAAATGTCAACATCTCTTATACATCACATATGAAAAACGTTTGTATACTATGGAAAGTCATTACCTATAATATTATATAAATCTTAGAAATCATTGTCTTATATTTTCGATACAAATCTTGATCCATATTATAATTTATACTTATTTGTATGGTTTATTTATATTTCTTATACAATTTCCATGAGTGATTATTTTGGTTTGGTTTAATTTTTAAGTGCTGGCATAGTTCTGTCTATGCGGAATTCTAATATTGCTGGTATAGTACCGATAATTAAGTCCATATTTTCATATATATAGGCCTAGGGCCTCGCAATTTCTAGATCTGCCTAGGGCCTCACAACTTCTAGATCTGCCTAGGGCCTCGCAACTTCTAGATCCGGCCCTGTGTATATATATATATATATATATATATATATATACACTATATGATTAAAAGTATTCGGACACCCCGGAAAATCCGCATTCCTACAAATATCACCTTCGCCGAAAGGTATGCTGGGAAAAAGCGTGGCGAAACTATAATGCTGAGGTGTTCTGTTAAGTTATCAGTAACTGTTGTGAAGCCATGCCGCGCGGACGTGAACTCTCCGAGTTCCAACGTGGACTCGTCATCGGATGTTATTTAAGTAACGTTTCTATACGAAACATTGCAGCCAAACAGGATATACCAAAGTCGACTGTAGCGGATGTTATCATGAGATGGAAGCACGACGGTGAAACTAACGCGAAAAAACGTTCCGGACGACCACGCAAACTGACGGAACGTGATAGAAGAAGTCTGGTACGACATGTCAAGAAGTCCCGCACGTCCTCTGCCGCTTCCATCGCTGAGGAGGTAGGAAGAGCATCCGGTACCTCCGTTAGTACTGTAACTATCCGCAGAGAGATGCACAGACTCGGTTATTATGGTAGAGCAGCTGTACACAGGCCACTGATTACAAAAGTTAATGCCACGCGTCGTTTGGCCTGGTGTGTCTCCCGTCGTTCCTGGACCGTGGAGGACTGGAAAACTGTTCTTTGGAGCGACGAGTCGCGGTATTCACTCTTCCAGTCTGATGGGCGTGTTTGGGTGTGGCGACAGCCCGGAGAACGGCTTCTTCCTGACTGTGTACGTCCAACGGTGAAGTTCGGTGGAGGGTCCATCATGGTATGGTGTTGTTTTTCCTGGCTAGGGCTCGGCCCGTTGGTTGTTATACCCACTACCATGAACGCTGACGTTTATCTCGACGTTCTGGACAATTCGGCCCTCCCTACACTGTGGCAATACTACGGAGATGGCCATTGTTTGTTTCAACAGGATCGAGCTCCCTGCCATACTGCAAGGCGTGTGCAGGACTGGTTTCGTGAAAATAAGGTGGATTTGTTAGACTGGCCTGCTCAGAGCCCCGATCTCAACCCAATCGAGCACATGTGGGACGAACTGGAGCGACGGATACGAAACCGCACACCACGCCCGGCTTCACTTGCATCTCTTGCATCAGCTCTGCAAGAGGAATGGCGAGCCATTCCTGCACAGACTTACCGAAAACTGGTGGAAAGTATGCCTCGGCGTGTTGACGCTGTAATAAAAGCAAAGGGTGGACCTACTGGTTACTAAATGCCATAATAAAACCATTTTTCCCAAAACCATGCGGTGTCCGAATACTTTTGATCATATAGCGTATATGATGAATGTCGCACTTAAACACGTGAAATGAATGAATGATGCAAACCCACAAAGAAAAAGAAAAAAATATTTCATGGCCTTTCGTGCATTCAGCAGAACACGAGCAGTATTCCCTGACGAGGTGTACTGCTAAATACACCAAAGATCTTGGAACAATTTATATACAGAGTGTACATAAAGTCAGGATCTATTTTTGTGAAATAATTATTTTTTTCTATTTTTCTTTTCAGAAGCCCTTAGAATGAATACAGAAGAGCGTGTGGCAATAGTAATTTGGCGAATCGAGGGAAAGAAATACAACGACATCAGAGAGAAGTTTAGAAGGAGATTTCATAAGCCGGGGCCAATAGACAAGACAATACCAAAATTGGTGAACAAATTTAAACGAACGCGATCTGTAAATGATGAAGCAAGATCAGGACGACCGTGTATGTCAGATCTTACGTGAATGCAGTACGCGGAATTATCACTGAGGAGCCACGTACGTCCGTTCGTGCTGCATCACACAGACTCGGCCTCCCGACGTCATCTGTGCACAAAATTCTGAAAGTTAATTTGCAGAAGAAAAGCTACCATTTGCAGGTTTTACATGATTTACATGAGGAAGATTTCCCTCGACGAAGTGCTGTGTGTGCTGATCTCGTAGAACAAATCTGGAGTGATAATTTAATGGACAACATTCTCTTTAGTGATGAAGCCACTTTCCATACGTGTGGAAAAGTAAATCGTCATAACTGTCGAATTTGGGCAGATGAAAGACCGAATGATTTCGTCCAAAATTGGGAAAGAGACTCGCCTAAAGTTAATGTCTGGATGGGTTTAAAAAAATCTAAGGTTTATGGTCCTTTTTTCTTTGCTGAAGCTACAGTTACAGGGCTTATTTATCTGGACATGTTGCAGCAATTCCTTGAACCTCAGCTGATTGGGGATAGGATTGTTAGTACCGTCGTCTATCAACATGATGGTGCTCCTTGTCACTATGCCAAAATTGTTCAGGATTATCTAAATGGACGTTTTCCAAATCGCTGGATCAGACGCGGAAGCAACAGACCTTGGCCAGCGAGATCACCAGATTTAACCCCTTTAGATTTCTTTGCATGGGGCTTTATCAAATCGCACGTCTATCAGACGAAGATTACGAGTCTTGAAAACTTACGTACACGTATACGAACTGCTGCAGATAACCCCGCAAATGCTCCAGAATGTGTTTAGAAATGCTGCGGAACGATTTGAGCTGTGCAGGGATACTGATGGGTAAATGAGAACCAACTCTTTGTAATCATTTATTTATTTATATAAAGTCAAACAATGACAACGGTCTTCTGAAAAAGGAATAAGCATAATAAGTAATCACTTGAATAAAACATAAACATAAACATAATCATTGTCCTCTATCTCCTCCCAAGTCTTTGATACTAGATGTGATATGAGGTAATTGCAGTACAGTAGTGCGAAGACTTATATTGTTTTATAAAGTGAATACAGTATAGTACTTTAATAGGAGAACATAGATACTAGTTTATTTAAGAGTAATATGAGAACATAAGGCTTTGCTATTACATCATGATGAATACGATACTGTAGAAACTAAAATATAAATACTTATGGAATTATACAGTACATTATATCCAATCAAACATATTACAATACAATTAGAGAGTTCAGCGAGAGATTGAATCGTATATTAAAATAAGGGTTGTACAACGGTATTCCTGACAAAAGTAATAGTACAGTAATGAGGATACAGCTGTATTGGGAACACAATATAAAGTTCTTAGTAAGTAAAGTGTAAAGTGTCTATCTCTATCTCTATCTCTCCCCAAGTCTTTGAGCCAGTAGTTTTATAAAGATTATTAAGGATAATATGGCAAAAAAAAAAAAATTTGTATGTTTACGGATAAAGACTAAACCTTATTTTGTCAGTGCCCTTAATTTAAAGTATACTTGATTGGTTACTCTTCTTGATTCATATGGTAGTCTTCATGCCAGGTAGGGGGGCGTCTGGTACGGTTGGAACGCCTTAGTGGAGTTGCAGTTTGGGGTGCCGTACCCATTGGCCTAGGGGGTGCAGGTGGTAGTATGTCGATGGGCGGCGTTGACATGTCTTCTTGGGTGGGGGGTGTGGTCTCTTCAGGGGTCGGGCGCTTGCGTTCAACGTGTGGGCTGGACCGTGTCGGACTACGGGGTGAAGCGGGTGTCTTTGGTCCTGGCGCTGACCTGGCAGGTGTAGGTGGTGCAGCAGGTGGGCTGTTGGTGGGCACCGCTAGGAAGTTCTTCAAATGTTGGTCTATGGTCATCTTTGGAGCAGGTGTGCTGAAGGGTTCATATTTTTTAAGGAATTTCCTGTTCCTTACAGTTACCCTCCCAGATCCATCGACCTTAACCACGTATTGGTCAAACTGCCTGACTTCGATGACCACACCTGTCTTGTCCCATTTACGGGCGTGTGGACCGACCTGGTTCTGGATGCGTATAAGGTCTCCGACTGCTAGTGGTGGGAGCCTCTTGGTGTGCTCTGACCAGCGTTCTGCTCCCCTCATGTGGCGGTTCCTCAGAGCTTCTTCTCGGGTGGCCAAGTTTTCACGCCACGTGTCGTGTGGTTTATATCGGCCGGGAAGGATTGGAATGAAGTCCCGGATAGGGCGGCCGAATACACACATTGCTGGGGAGTGTTTTGTATCTCTATCCGGCGTGTTTCTGTATTGAAGCATGGCCCGTTGAAAGTTTTCGGTGTTGAGGTCGCCGTTTGGTCCAGTGTTGTCGGTTATTAGGCGTTTCGTTGTCTTGACACCAACTTCTGCCCGACAGTTGCTGTGAGGGAAAGCCACTGATGAGAGTCGGTGGTGTACGCCCCAGTTTTTGAGGAACTGCCGTGTGGCTGCTGCGGTAAATTCAGGGCCCCCATCGGAAGCCAGTTCATCGGGGATGCCGAAGGTGACGAAGGTCCGTCGGAAGCAGGCGATGAGTCCAGCAGCACCATCTGATGACCTCTCTACTATTGGCCAGTTAGAGTATCTGTCCACCACGACCAGGTAGTTTACTCCTTTGTAGTGGAAGTAGTCCGCGCAGACGCACTGGAAGGGGTATTCTGGTGATGTTGGTGGAGTGGGTGGAGCGCTGGGCTGGGTTGGTGCCATGCGGTTGCAGTGGTTGCAGCTAGCCCGTAGTGCTGTGATGGCTGGTGTGATGCCAGGCCAGAAAATGGAGTCTTCTGCTCTGGAGATCATGGATGAAGTACCTTGATGAGCTGAGTGGAGTGAAGCCAGTACTTCTTGCCTGAGGGCCGGCGGGATAACCGTGCGGTTCCTGTACATTACCACGCCGTCAACAGTGCGGAGGTCGTCGCGAAACTGGTGATATTCCCGCAGCTGTGCAGGGAGTGCATGGCGGGATTCAGGCATGCCGGACTCTATGACATTGGCTAAACTATTCATGACTTCATCGCTGGTCGTGGCGGTGCGTACTCGATCCCATGTCACTGATGCCAGGCTCAGCGAGTTGAGTGTTGATGCGGCTGCAGAAATGACGCAGGCTTCCATGCCATTACCATCTGTCAGTGATGTCCGTATGCCGGCTAGGAAGGTGGGGGGGGGAAAGAACGCCGTTCCCTCGCATGGTTGATGGATGGCTGCTACGTCATCGGGGAGTGTCAGTGGTATGGGGTCGCCAGTGGGGTATCGTGACACCCCGTCAGCAGCTTTGTGTTTCGCGCCTGGTACGTGGATCATCCGGAAGCGGTACCTGAGGGTTTTTTCCTTCAAGTTTCTGAGGCGTGTATTAGATATGTCCTCTAGGGATCTGTCACCAAACACTTTGAGGAGAGGTTTGTGGTCCACTGCAATTATTAGGTCTTCGCATCCCAGCACGAAGTACCTCGCCTTGTCAAGGGCATCGGCGACAGCAAGTGCTTCTCCTTCTACTGGTGCATAGCGGGACTCAGCTGAGGTAGTGAATCTACTGCCGACCAATGTGACACGCCATCCAGTATGGCAGCAGAAGGGTTCGACTCGTGTACAGGTGCAGTGTTTCTGAAGTAGCCAGTAGCCGATGCCTGTTTTCGACCAGTCTGTGGCGAGGCATGTGGGCTTGGTTTTGTCAAAAATTTTAACACCCTCCTCTATTTCTGTGATGATGACATCCTTTGATTCTTCGAAGATGGTTTCCAATTCGTCATCCCACTTGAAAGGTGTTCCTGGCTTCAGAAGTAGGCGGAACGGCTGCATCCTCTTGGCCATGCTGAAGGCATACGACACCTGGTTGATGAGCCCGAACCATGATCGAACGTCGGTGATGTTCTTTGGAGATGGAAACTCTAGGATTGCTTTGAGGTATTTTTTACAGGGTCGGACACTGTCAGATGTGATCTCGAAGCCTGCAAATTCAACCTTGTCCTGACAGAACACAAACTTGTCGGGGTTCAGTGTGATTCCGTGTCTGCCGCAGGTGTCAAGCCACTGGGTGGCCTGGAAGAAGCTCTCCTCCACTGTGTCTGACCAGAGCAAGACGTCGTCAATGCACTTTGTATTGTTAGGGATGCTCGATACAATTTCGTCGTACCTTCTTGTGTAACCGTCACCAGATGCAATGTAACCCTGGGGAGCGGTTTTGTAACGGTAGCGACCCCAGGGCGTTATGAAGGTGGTCAAGTGGCGGTCTTCTTCACAGATTGGTACGCTGTGATATCCATTCCATGCATCAAACACTGTTTTCTTTTTGCCTTGCGGTACTGATCTGGCCTGGTGGAATGGCGATTGAGTGTGGTGTGTTTCGCGGGTGGCGTGAGCGTTGAGGGGTTGAAAGTCAACGGTACGCCTTGGTTTTCCGTTCTTTTTGGCGCACACCACCATTCTGTGACACCAGGTTACGGGCTCACCAACGGGTACTGGTTCAAGGACACCCAGTCTGACATCTTGGTCGAGGCCAGCCTTCACGTCCTCCTGCCAGTGGATTGGTACTGGGACGGGGGTGTGATGTGCGACTGGTTTGGCATTGGGGTCCACCATCAATTTCATTGGGGGGCCGTCCATCATGGGCAGCGCTTGGTGGTCACAAGTGTTGAAGGTGCTTGATTTGTAATAGTCCAGCAGGTATTCCTTGAGCTTTTGCTGGTTCGCCGCAACAGCGGGTAGCGGTAGCTCGATTGGAGGTGATGGAGGATGTTGGCGTCTTGGACAGTCACAGTTAGTTACAAGTCCGCTGTCACTGTGTGGCGTGCTGGCACTGTTGTTACAGTATTGTGCTGGATCCAGTTGGACTTCCCCCACTGTAGGAAATCTTCCCGAGATAATGCCGAGTGAAACGCATGCCTCTCTGCTGATGAAGAACTTGTCAGAAGAATCTGTCACATATGTTACCTGTCTCGTTTCTACTTGTTGGCCCTGTTCATCCTTGCCAGTGAGGCGAAGTATGGCTGCGCCAAGGATTTTGATGCCCTTGTTGTTGGCGGCGTGCATCTTCATGGTCACAGGGATGAGGTCAGACTGGAGAAGCCCGAGGCGGTGGATAACCTTGATACCGGTGAGGCAGCTCTGACAGCCTGTGTCTGCCATGGCAGGCAGTACCACGGTTTTTGGGTGGGCATTGAGGGTTGCCCCAAGCGCCTCGTAGTCTTCGGGGAGAGTCCTGACTGTCAGGTTGATGTGTGGCTGTGGTTGTGAGTTTCCTTGATCCACATGTCCGATAGTTCATTGTAAATGTGATGGTCGAGGGCGATTGCTCTTTCTTATGTGGCTCGGAAGTGTTGCTTGTGGCGCAGAGAAGATCAAATACCGCACCTTCGCACTCATCAGCTTTATTAGGAGTGGCTGAAAGGCTCTTGTCCTTGTCTTTGCTCCTGCATACGGATTCCCAATGGCTGTCGCGCTTGCAAATTTTGCATTTGTGGTTGTACGCAGGGCAATCCTTCTTGCGTATGTGGACTGGGGCTCTTCTGCCGTGTCCTTTTTTACCACAATATGAACAGGGGCATTTTTGTCTTGTGGGGGTATTTGCTTACTTCTCCTGTATGTGCTGCCTGCGGCCTCCACGGCATGGGAGTCCAGCAGTCGTGATGCTGAGCGCTTGCCTGCTTCCTTCGCCTCGACAAACTGAAAGACGTCTTCCAGGGTCATCTCCTGGTTACTGTTGCCGAGGAGTTCCAGTTGTATTTCCGGGTCAGCAATTCCGCGGGTAAGGACGTCGCGAAGGATGGGGTCAGTGTAATTTACGTTGTTGTTGCAGCTTGGGCATTCAACAAGAAATTTGCAGACTCCGGCCTGACCACGAAGACGGGCTCCAAAACTGCGCACAGTTTCGTCGCGGTCTTGTCGCATATTGTGTAGGGTAACCCTGGCTACCATGGTGTTCTCCTCTCGGACAGCTAGTTTCTTGATTGCAGCAAGGACTTCATCTTCGGTTTTGTTTGTTAGGCTTCCACCTGCGGATCTTGTCAAATCTTTGCGGAGTGAATCGTCGCAGCATTCAAGTAGTTGTACCACTTTGTCCCTACCAGTGATTTTTGTAGCTTCCGCATAATCTGTCCAACGCGACGTAAAATATGCCCAGTCTTCACTGGTACCTGCAGCCGAAATGGTTGGCCGTCTTACTTTCTCAACCTTTGCAGAGACTGTCGGGCTTGGGACATGGGTCGTGCAGTGGGCTGTTATAAGTGCGGCTACAATGGCTGGGTCCAGGTCTGCTGTGACATAGGTACAACCTGTGATAGGACATTCTACGGCAGGCATTGTGGATAGCGTTTGTTGAAGTTGCTTAATTAGGTTGGGGTGGTTGACAGTTGCTTGAATTTACAACGTATGTAGACTTATTTTATTATTTATTTAATTAATCAGTCATTTGTACCTAAGACCGTTGTCATAAATGAGAACCAACTCTTTGTAATCATTTATTTATTTATATAAAGTCAAACAATGGGCGTCACGTCGAATCCTACTCTTAAGTATTTAATAAATGTTACCACTTTATCATTTTATGATTGAATTCCATATAATTTCCGAGTGCTTCAAAAAAATAGATCCTGACTTTATGTACACCCTGTATATTAAAAAGTACATTTTAATTTTTAGTCGGAAAAGACATTAAAATGTCATTAATACAATTCATTTGAAATACCCCTCTTGTGATCATAGAAAACAAAGTTACTATAGAAAACGGCAAAGAAAGATAAACTATTATCTTTTCATAAATTTATTATTATTATTACTACTGTACTATTGTTGAGTAAGCATCAGATTTTTCTGTTAGACTCTCTCTCCCTAATGGTAATCTTGTAGTTTAACGTCGCAAATTAATTTTTTTTGTTTTCATTGTAGAGGTTGTTTTAAACATGGCAGGTTAGGTTAGGTTAGGTTTGGTGTACTTTTGTCGTATTTAAATGTTGTAAATTAACTTTTTTATTTTTCTTCCTGGACAAATTTGGGACGTTAAACTACGAGATTACCTCAGTACGAAGTACGTGTCTTTTGTTTATCTTCTTAAGTCATAATTTTTAGTCTGTTTGTTTTTAACTGTATTATTGTTGGATTTATCTTTTATACTGACAAGCATATCACATACACTTCTAAACTGTCCATGTTTAGAACACGTGTGCAAGATGACCATAATTTGTCGCTACAATATGTATTCGACTTTCAAACTCCAATCAGAGCATTAACAAGATGCTCTCGTGAAATGGATCCAGTGACCTCTGTTTCATCAACGGAATTTTGCCAGATGTTGGGTTTGTAAAGTTACACCAAGTTTTGCTGATGACACCAAGCTTGGGGCCAACGTTGGGACGCCCGAGGCGATCGAGCAACTGCGTGCGGACCTACGTAGGATAGGAGAGTGGTCCGAAAAATGGCAAATGCCGTTTAACTTGGGTAAATGCAAGGTGATGCACATTGGCTACGCCAATCCGAAGTCGAACTACTCGATGTTGGGGAGTAATATCGAGGCAACTGATTTGGAAAAGGACTTGGGTGTGCTAATTAGTAGCAACTTTAAGTTTACCAAACAGTGCGTAGAGGTGGGAAAGAAATCCCAGAAGTTTTTGGGTTATATCAGGAGGCAATTTCGTTTTCGGAACAAGGAGATTGTGCTTTCTCTGTACAATTCTCTGGTTCGGCCGCACCTGGAGTATGTTGTGCAGTTCTAGTCGCCCACCCTCAGGAAAGATGTTGAGGCTGGAGCGAGTCCAGGCGAGGGCTACAAAGTTAATCCCTTCCGTTAGGCATATGGGCTACAATCGACGCTTACGCGCCGTGAATTTGTTTTCGCTGGAAACTCGGAGGCTGCGCGGTCAACTCATCGAGGTTTTCAAGTTCTTACGCGGGTTCAACGATGTCGATTTTAGAAGCATGTTTAGTTTAAATGATAACCAACTCGTTACAATGGTCGGAAGTTGGATTTGAAACGATTTAGGACTAGTGTGTGTGGGAATTACTTTACCTATAAGATCTGTGACACGTGGAACAGGCTACCTTCAGAAGTTGTGAACAGTTCTTCTGTGGATCTGTTCAAGAAAAGGTTAGACCGAATCTTGCACACTATTTGAGGGTGTATGAATTTTTCCCTGGCACCCGTTGCCATTGATACCTCCACGGTATGGGCCGCAAGGCCTTTTGAGGTACTACTTTTCCTTGTAAGTGTTCTAACATACCCCGATAGATAAAAATCCAGAAAGGTTGTCAGGTGATCGAAGTGGCTATGCACTATGCTATCGGTTCATCACGGCCTATCCGTGGTAAAAACTGTTTGTTTTTACATTATAAAAAAAATAATGTAACCTGAAAATCAGCAGGAAAAAAGGGATCACTTACTTTTTGGAGGATCTTACCAAACGGTAATTAATTTGAATGGTGTGTGTGTGTGTGTGTGTGTGTGTGTGGTTGGTTAACCTCCTCCGTAACATCAAAGTCATATGATAGAGAGGAGCTACATCTCCACGTGGCATCCGAACCACAGATCACTACATCGTCTAGACACAGAGGAAGGTCATCCATCCGACTCCACCCAGACCCACTGTCGATTAACTTAGATGATTTACGGTATGGTGGCAACGACATACTATAATCCAAAATTCAGTGGGATCAATATTTTTTTTAACAGTTACCCCGTTTTAATATTTTATTATTTGGAAATTATATTGTAAATGAAATTTGAAATGTATTTTTTGAAATGAAAGATGTACTATATAAATATGTATGAAATTTTATTTTTTTATTTTCTTTTATTTTATCGTTTTATGAAAGACAATTGGAATGCATCGGTCTGTTGTTATTTTCTAAGCCATTATTTTGGAGTGATGAAGTTATCACTAAAAATATTTTCAGTTTGAATTTGTAAGGTTAAGTGAGGTTTTTATTTCAGTTCTTTGTTTGATTGAAAAATGTTAATTGGGTTGAGTTTAATATATTATGAACAGTTTAGTTGTCAACTTGTCGCTGTAACCTTTTTTCATGGTTTGAAATCTGTCTTCCTGTACACTTATTCGCCAGTAGTGGATATAGTTGTTGACTGCAAACAGTATTTATATCCAATTTACTTTTAGTTATCCTCTTCTTATTATTATCAATATATTCATCAGCGAATTTTTGCCTTTCGTATTGTATGTTCATGGTAACTTGTATCGCCACGTTCTGTTTTCGAAGTTTTGACGTCATTTAGCTGCTTTTCAAATTTAACCCTTTAACGCTATTATTTTTAAAACGATTAAGTTATGAATGCGTCTATTTGAAATTATACAATTTCGACCCACTCAGGTAAGAAGAGGTTAATTAATGATTTTAAACACTACATTGATGTTATAGATTTTACTTAAAAAACTGCTGATAACGATAATCGCTGTGGGGTTATGCCACGAGAAAGATATCAGTTAAATGTAAACTTTTGTTCTTAATCCTGATGTGACATACAAGAAGGAAATTAAAATCTTATATTAAAAAATTTAGTGAATATTAAGTTTTGTGGAGACCAGATTTTTGACAAAGTTGAAATTTGTTACAAAGATCCTGATTGACCGAAATTAGTCAAGTGGGAAATAACTAACCAATCTAAAACGACTACTTAACCTAGTGTAATCTCGTCTCCATGAAACTTATTCGAGCCAAAAATTTTAAAAATGTTCTTTAAGTTTTATGTTCGAACAAAATTTCAAGTAAATTTTTCATTAACTCCAGATCAAGGTCGTTGAATCCAGGATTAGAAGTTTGGCAGAAGTGATGCTCTTTCTTACCCCATATAATAGTGCAATTAACCCAAAAAGTGCTCTACTAGATCTAAAATTAATATTTCAACTTGAAATGTAAATGGTAATGGTAAATGACAAACACTATAGTTTTCCTTTTTCATGATGTTAGCCCGGCGTGGGCAACGGGTCACTCGCAAAGAAGTCCCAAAAATATAGCTTCCCTCACCAGCTATCTGCAAAGCAGAAAGGATCCAGCTTTGGGACAGGATCTAGGGTTAAAGCAGCCTATCCCCGCTACATTTAGAACGGATTAGGTTCTGTGATGAAACCTACATACAGATAGATGGTGTTGCTATGGACACACCATTAGGACCTACCTTCGCAGACTTTTATATGTCAAACTTAGAAAATAAAATAATGAAAGAAAACAACTTCTACAACCCAAAACTGTATATGAGATATGTCGACGATGCCTTGATACTATTTAAAAACAATAACCACATTCCTTTATTTATTCGAAGACTTCATGAACTAAGTAAATTAAAATTCACATTTGAACCTTCCTTGAATAATACTCTCTTTTCTCGACATTAATACCCGGGTGTTTTTCAAAAGTCCCTCACTAATTTGATTTTCAATTTTCTTTGCAGCTAATCGACCAACGACGTTCATCTTGTGGTAAACTCTTACTCAGTAATTGAGAATTTTTTTGAGTCTACATTTGAAGTTTTGCTCCGTTTTCTTCTGCTACCATGCTGACTCTAGAGCAGAGGTGTAAAATCGCTGCATGGCAGGAGGTTTTTCAATCTGTGGTCGAAGTGCAGCGACGATTCCGGGCAGTCAACGGACAGCATTATGCACCGGATAGGAACACCATCGTCCGCACCCACCGGAAGTTTATGGAGACCGGATCCGTAAAGGACAAACCACGATCAGGAAGACCTCGAAGTGGGCGGAGTGAGGAGAATGTCGAAACTGTCTGCGAGGCGTTTACTCAGTCAAGGAAAGTCCATTCGGCGAGCTGCTGCGGAACTGAACATCAGCACGACATCTATCCAACGGATTTTGCGGCGTGGTCTCAAGCTGTATCCGTACAAGATCCAGGTGGTTCAGAAGCTGGAACCTCAAGACTACGATTGCCGGGTGGAGATGTGTGAGACACTGCTGCATCACTACGAAAGAGACCCATCGATCCTGGAGCACGTGTGGTTCAGCGACGAAGCTCTCTTCCACCTTTCTGGTCGCGTCAATCGGCACAACACCCGCATCTGGGGAACTCTCAATCCTGCGGAGATCCGTGAACATGAAAGGGACACGCCGAAATTGGTCGTCTGGTGTGCCATCTCCTCAGCTGGGCTGATTGGTCCGTTCTTCTTCCGGGATCAAGATGGAAATTCTGTGAACGTCAACGGAGACAATTACCTTCGTATGCTTCAGGAGTTCTGCATCCCCCAACTGTCAGCTGTAGCTGACATGCAAGAAGTCATTTTCCAGCAAGACGGTGCCCCTGCTCATTACTTGCGTGAGGTTCGCTCATTTCTGAATAAGCAGTTCCCGGATCGGTGGATTGGTCGCCGTGGTCCCATCGAATGGGCTGCTCGTTCGCCTGATCTTACCCCATGCGACTTCTTTTTGTGGGGCTACATTAAGAGCAAAGTGTACGCCACCAAGCCGCGAGTCCTCCCCACACTAGAAGAACGGATCAGGAATGCGTGTGCTTCTGTTACTCCCGAAATGTTGTCCAATGTGGGCCAAGAATGCGTAAAATGGTGGCTCGCTTGTTTCGAAAAAGTCGGTGCCCACCTTGAGGTGTACCAGTGACTTTCCAGTAGACTTATGAAGCCAAGTTTGATGCCACCAAAATTCTCATGAATCGTAGACTCAGCAACCAAATTGTCATTTGGTTCCTCTTGTAATTGCTATTTTAATAAAATTTTAAAAATAATGAGGGACTTTTGAAACACCCTGTATATATTCATTGGTCAAAATGGATGTTTAACGAGTGGTGTACGTGTTAAACCAACGGACAAAGGAACGTATTTAAATTATAATTCATACTCACCAGAAAAATATAAACTATCAATAATTAAAACACTCGTGCACAGAGCTTTCAATATATGCTCAAGTTGGCAACTATTTAATCAAGAAATTGAGAGAATAAAGCAAAATTTAATAAACAGTGATTTTCCGCTATTTTTAATCAATAATATCATAAACCGAACTCTAACAAATTTATATAACAAAAATAAGGAGGAGGATGAAAATAAAAATAAAAATACAGGTATAAAATTTTACTTCGAAACAAGAAACCCAACAAGACTAAAAGAGGAAGAAAAATGTCTAAGCAATATATTAGAGACACATAAAACCAAAGCTTAAAGAAAAAACTATCAATGTTAACATATACTATAAAAACAAAAAGTTATCAAGCCATTTTTCGACACAACAAAAACCCTGATAAGCAACATCATGTGGGGTACCAATTTACATGTCCTGTAGTTGACTGTACATCGACTTACATTAGTTACACCACAAACCACATTAAAGAGAGAGCATACCAACATAAATATCGTCCAAGTAAAATTAACGAGCATTACAGAGTAGATCATAAAATATTAAATTTTAAAAATATCTCGCAAAACTTTCAAATCTTATACTCATCACATAACGTACAAAAACTAAAAATTGCCGAAGCCTTTTACATTAAAATGAAAAACCGAAAATTAAGATAAAATTTAATGAACTTTCGAATATTCTTATTTGAAATTGTATCAAATTTACAATAAAAAAGTATATATAAGTTATAACCCATTTTACTTTAAAATTATGTATAAAGCTCTGAAGATGTTCAAAGTATATGAACGAAACGCGTCAGCAGAAGGAAAAAATGAACAGTATTCTTAGCATAGAGCAAATTTTTATCTAGAATTATTATTAAGAAACTCAGTATTGAAAACAAAAAACTATTCAGAATAATGGAAATTAACTGTAAATCCTTTATAAAGACATAGGTTGATATCGACTTTCTATTATTATTATCATTACTGTACTATTATTGAGTAAACATCAGATTTTTCTGTTAGACGCTCTCTCCTAAATGGTAAACTTGTAGTTTAACGTCGCAAATTAATTTTTTTGTTTTCATTTAGAGGTCGTTTTAAACATGGCAGGTTAGGTTACGTTAGGTTAGAAGCATATTATATACACTTCTAAACTGTCCATGTTTAGAACACGTTTGCAAGATGACCATAATTTGTCGCCACAATATGTATTCGACTTTCGAACTCCATCAGAGCATTAACAAGATGCTCTCGTGAAATGGATCCAGTGGTGACCTCCGTTTCATCAACGGAAGTAGTATAGCCGCAAAAGGGTAGAGTGCAGGAATGTTGCAAATTATTACGTAATGTCGCAATGTTGCAAGGAGTGGGGTGTTGCAAAGGGGGAAAAGGGTAGCAACGTGCTGCAAAATGGGGTTATGCAACATGTTGCAAAACTGGGTGGGTTATGCGACATGTTGCAAAGGGGGTAGGGGGTTTCAAAAAAACAAAGGGGGTGGGGGATGCTGCAGGTGCAACAAGGAAACTTGGAGGCGGCGTTATCCCCCAAGAGAAAGGAGGAGAGGTGTTCACCTGGCAGGAGCCAAGTGCATATTAAGACTTCAGCCGAGTAGGCGTTGTCTTATAGACTCCTAATCAGCTAGTTGGCTTAGAAGGCGTAAATGGCTTGTTCAGGTTGTGTTGCCAGATACCACTTTTTATTGTATACATTATTATGGAGAGTTGCCAGATACCATTTTAATTGTATACATTATTATAGACTCCTAATCAGCCAGCTGGCATAGAAGGCGTAAATGGCTTGTTCATGTTGTTGCCAGATACCATTTTAATTGTATACATTATTATAGACTCCTAATCAGCCAGTTGGCTTAGAAGGCGTAAATGGCTTGTTCAGGTTGTTGCCAGATACCACTTTTTATTGTATACATTATTATGGAGAGTTGCCAGATACCGTTTTAATTGTATATTATTATGGAGAGTTGCCAGATACTTGTTCAGGTATACAGTTGCCAGATTGTACCATTTATTTTCTTAAAAGTTGGTTTAGAATTCCGCTAGTAGGTTTAGAAGGCGTAACATGATATAATTAACCAAAAGAATTAAGTAAAACAACATTGCATCATTCTGTTTATTATAAATATATAGAAAATAAATATACATTTGAATGATCAATAATAATAGAAATATGAACGAGGAATATGCATATAATCATATATCCGTCAATATAACAGTACAGGAGAGATATATACATACACACACAATTATGGAGATATATAAAAAATAAATATACATTTGAATGATCAATAATAATAGAAATATGAACGAGGAATATGCATATAATCAAAAAAATATATACACACAAACACAATTATGGAGATATCTAGAAATAAATATACATTTGAATGATCAATAATAATAGAAATATGAACGAGGAATATGTATATAATCATATATCCTTCAATATAACAGTACAGGAGAAATATCACACAAATATGTTAAATACATAAATACATTTCACTTTTTTTTTTCAAAATACTAAACTCGCACATAATCGAGTCTACAATTACATCATTATTGCTCTGCATTACGCAGTATATGCGGTTTAATAATATTTCACCGCTTAAAGTATAGGGAAACCTGTACTCGATATGAAGGGCTTTCATATCGTTCAGTACTATTTTTGTTCCCACTTTACAACCGGTTGGTAAGTCATCTTTAAATACGTCTAGAATACAATCAAAAGCACGCACAAAGAGTTCATCGTTAGCTACATTATTAAACACAAGTTTATAAAACACGCTTTTCCAATCGAGAGTTTATTTTACCGACCCGAGCTTTTCAATCGTGAACTCGTCTTCACTCAACATAGCGGCAATTGAAATAATCTTCTAAATCGTTACGACAACTGCGCGTTATATAAAGAAATAGTTCTTCAGGGTGAACGGTGTAGGTGAGCTCAGCCTTGTACCAGTCAATTGCTTTGTACCAAAGTTCATGGTATTTCAGTCTAAACTTTTTAAATAAAAGTCCAGCTCTAGACGATTCTCACCTTGTTCAGCCCTACACTCGGTAAACCCATCGAGCAGAGCGGTGTATGCGTATTCAAGTACTGTATCAAAATAAAGCATATCCGTAACACGCGCGTCTAATATAGGTTTCAGCTGGCGGAATCCGACGATTTCAAACATTCTGTCGAGGATGAAACGGTTTCGCGTAGAAACAAGAGCGTTATTATCAGAAGCATTCTTCCACATCAGCCGTATATCAATGCATGGCCGATCGTTATTTATACACAACGTACATACAACGGCGTATGAGGGTGCGTCACTAATCTGCTCTCTTCTTGTACCTACGTTAGCAGGTATTTTATAACGATCTTCACTCCACTTCTCAACTATCACGAAGATTCTATTCATCTCCTCGACACTTAAATAAACCCGTTTGTTTGTTTGTCTACATTCCGTTTCCAGTACATAGCTAACGGTACCGGATTTACGCCTGAACACGCGCAACGATTTCGTCACGGACACATCGTACGAGGCGTTGAGAATGCTGCTCAAAGGAAGTTCCATCGTATTCGAGGAGCGCACGTCCACTCGGTTCAAGCTCTGAGATAACTATGAGCCGTGTGAGGCACGCAGGTAGGCAGGAACGGTTCGATGGGCGGCTGACTCGATGATACGTGAATGGGCTTGTTCGAACTCGTATGATCCGCGAGTCGCACCATAATCGTGCGGAGAATTGTTGTACATATTGGGTAGTGTTTTTCCGCTACAAGAATTAATTTCGGTTTTATCACTACCAGACTACGCACCAGACAGTTTCCCTCAGGATAATTTTCACGAACTAGGCACATTTTATGTTTTACTAAACATCTTCACACTCCGGCGCACTATTTGAGAGGAACATATGCTCATATTTTTCGTTTCTGCCCAGCAAACGATACTCGTCTCTAAAGTCTGTTAAAAACTCACGCAGGGCACTAGCCACAACCTCACTACGAACCTCATCATGATATACATTAATATAGTGATAAAAATACTTAAGACTGTCCATGATGACCAGATTCACATTTTCAGTCGTAGGGTATGAGTAATCGACATGGTGTAACATGACATAATACCGCTTGTCACACTACCCATCCACAAGACTCATCCATACCTGCTGCTTCTCTTCTGCACGAGTTGTTTCTTTTACTTCACCGTATATGTGAGACTTTATAAAGTTTAGCTCTACAGCATACTTCAGCACATCGTCTGTGCAACGAAAGCCTTCAACGGTCTCACCAGAACATCCGTAGAGTATTTGTACATCTTGCAACTTCGCACAATCCAATGTGGTTTTAAAAGAGGTATAGGAGAGGGGAATAGGAAGTTTTTCGGTATCCACCACATCTTCACACTTTGCTGAATACCATTTCATAAACGTTGTACAAGCAATATTAAAGGTAGCCATTTTCTTCTGAATACACGTCTGATCTTTTTTCTTCTACGCTGGCGAATACACGTCTGATCTTAAGGGCTTACTGCAGTCGACTGACCACGCAGGGAATCCCGGATAGCAGCATGACTCACGTTGCTGGTCTTACAGTGGGCGGAGCTTAGAACTTTCACCTGTGCACACACACAACAGTGGGCGGAGCTTAGAACTTTCACCTGTGCACACACACAACAGTGGGCGGAGCTTAGAACTTTCACCTGTGCACACACACAAAGGAGAAAGTAAAACGCTAATTGAAACATGATTTATTTAATAAACGAGATATTCAAGTTATATATATTTACAAATACGATTTAATAAACGAGATATTCAAGTTATATATATATTTACAAATACGTGTAATAAATAAGTTAACAATAGATACATCAAAGATTATATACAAGACATTTACAAATACGTGTCATAAGTAAGTTAACAATAGGCGCATCAAAAGTTATGGTATCCAAAGGGTACGGTATCATAGGTACCAGGTAACTAGTAACGTTTCCTATAGGTGTTACGGCACACCTTCGTACCCCTAAATTCCTTCACGCCCCCCAGCTTCTGCGCCCGAAAATTGTGGGTGCCTACAGTTAGTTGGGGAGGTCATTCGCCCTCATCGTCCAAGCACACTAGATCCTTCAACGATTCAAAGTTAACAACCCGCCGATTCGCATGGTTGAGCGTAATACCCTTTGCCTTCACGATATACAGTATTTCATATCCTCCCCCACCCTCACCCGTACCCCATAAGTTTTAGGTCCTGTTGAGACAAAAGAGTCGGTGTATGCGTTGTCCCCATACTCATCCTTGATCTCATCAGTGAGCTCGCCGAGGAACTCCCCAATAGCGGGCATGTATTCACCCTCCCTCTCTGTGAATATCACGCTATCTGTATCGGCATACAATACTCTCCGCCCAAGAGAATGCAATAGACCCCAAAGTTTTATACGGGCGTAGGCTGTTGTGAAGCTGGCCACAGGTATGTTTGTAACCCTTGAGGTATCTGTGGCCAATTCAGTGTTGTTGTACTTTATTATGTAAGTATTACCTACATTCACGATCTCCATGACCTCTTTATCGGGAGCATTGGCATAATCCCAGACATCACTATAACTTTGTGCCAAATGAATGTTCCCTTTGCCGGTATTCTGTGCAAATTTTCCCCATAGACTGTTTAGACACAACTTTGCACTAAAGCGCTTGCCAGGATTCTTTGCAAATTGTGCACGATCAAGTTGTATACTTTCACGGTCGCGGTAACGTTGAACATAGGCAGACTTTTCATCTTCAGTATCAACTCCTCGCGGATACCCTGATGCCTCAACCTTATCCTTCAAAAATGCGTTTATATATGGTGTGAAAAGGTTGGGTAGCTTCTGAAACCTCCACACCTCATGTATCTTCAGTATTCTATACCCATGACGTACGGCTAGGGCCAGCTCAGGACTTGTATATACGCCTCTGATCTTACGCTGGTGGGGTATATGGTTACAATCGCCGTTATTCTCTTCCGCGCACTTCACGCACAGTGGGAACATGAGCTTGTGGTCGATAACGACAGGTAAGATTGGCATCCATAAATTGCGTGGGGGGAGTACGTCTACGAAAGAGAGCCCAAAGTAACGATCATTCAAATTTCTTGAAAATTCATTGATGGAGGGCAGGTTAGGTCCCACCAGTTTCTCAGGAGCGCCCACGGGGTACGGATTGTTCTTCATCACTTATGGGTATAAAGAACAGAAATCGTAGTAATGGAGCTTCACGCCCTCCGTAGGTGGAAAGTAGTCTGAATGGATTTGTACGTCCTCCAAACAAGCTATCACCACATTTGAGAGGATCCAGCACCATTAAACGCTTGATCGTGTTTATTTCCTCACAGTACACCTCGTCTGTCTCCATCCGTGCATCATATTCATGCTCCCACAAGACTTTGTGAGTGAACTGTGATCCTATAAGTTGATCGCGGGTGCGGGTCCATGCAAGACAGTCGGCAGGAGATCTACCGTGGATATCTCCGGCGATTCCGCACTCAGGACGGGGGCATCCATGCCACCAGCATCCGTTAAAGGAGTACACAGTCTTCACACCAGTGACACGGTTTTCACTTAACCCATCAACCCAAAAACACGTCCATTAATCTTAATGGGTACTTCACCCTGTTGCGGGCGTGCTTTATGTATACACCTGTCTGTTGCTGTAGGTGTATGAGCCAGTAAATAACCTTGTGACCGTAACTGCGGGGTTTGTTTCGGTGAATAATGGCTAAGGTGTCTTTAGGCATGAAGTTATTCTTGAACACCGTAAAACATAATGACGCGATGGTGGTTGCGACTTGCAGCGGATCGCATTTGAAACGGCCTATGTACATCCTTCTAAAGGCCTGGAAACATACTCTAAGCACGCGCACATCATTCACGCAATAACGCTCACATTCATCAGCTATATTATAAGGGTTACTTTCATTAAAACTATTGTAGTATCGAACAAAGTCTTCACGTTCATCTACACTCATACAGTCATAGTTAAAATAATGTTTGGGTGGTGGTGGGCCTACGTAGTTTAAAGTCTCGCTGGTGAGGAAAGTGTAAGGGAAGTATCCTTTGGAAACTTCAGCTGCTACCCCCCATCACCTTGGGTAGCTTTGCTAATTTACAAGGTGTGAATAATAAAGTGTCTTTAAATTGTACATTGCCTCTTATTTGCATCTGTATTAATTTGTTGCCTCTTTTCAATGGATCACCTGTAAATATCTCAGAGGATTCGTGTTCAAGCAACTCCTTATAAAGGAACTGCGTTCAAACTTTGCCCCGTTATGGGCGAGAATATACACAGTCATTTTTTTGAACTTGTCGGCTAACTTGACAATATAGGATACAAATAGTTTCACAGGACTATCGTGGACATTCGTTTTAAAAACGTTTGTCCGTTTACCGTATTTGGGGCACTCGTCACATTCGATCCCCATACACTCATCACAGATGGTCTGGCTCACAAGTAAATGTGGAATTACCTCTTTGGTTTCAGCGTTCGTATATGTTTCTATATCGTAGTATACAGTTATACAAGGGTTATTTTTAGGCTTAGCATCTTTCATATAACATACATGTTTTACTCCATCCGCCTTATACTCCACCTGGCATGTAGGACAGTGAATTTCGTCACACTTGTGCTTAAATTTCCCCCAATTATCCATTGTGTGAAACATACCACATTCACAGATTCTCATTTTCCTGCACGTGCCAGTTGATTTATGGAGCTCAAAGCAGTTATTACTGAAGAATGTGCGTCTACACACATCACAGTCTCTCTTCTCAGCTTCAACTACACGGCTTTCACATTTGGTGCTTTTACACTGCTCACATACCATGTGACATTCTTTACAATGTCTCACTATATCATCCGCAAACTCGAGGCACCCCTTACACAAATCATGATGTCTCCCATATTTTCGACTTTTGTCATAACTCGCGTAAAGCCACCATATATTACGGATGGGGAGATACGTTGTCCCCGACAATCCTAAAATAAGTAGGGGTCTTGTACGATCTCTCACATAGCTTTTAAAAACATACACAGTCCTACGACGATCATCCAACCCAAATACAACTATACGGACATTCATTTCCTGTTCTACCATTCTCAGCTCTTCAGGCCCCATATTACAGTCAAATTCAAGTTCACAGTCTACAGCTAGTTTACGGGCACGTTCCACGACCGTAGGCAGCCAAAATTTTTTGAGCCCGTGTATTTTGTACAGTAAACATGTTAGCCAAGACTACTGCTATAAAGCCGCAACCACGATCGACGTTTATATGCCGTCTATAAATAGCTTCAGAATTGAGGTTAAGAGTATACGGTATGGCACTATGACCCGCAACACGGAATACACGATCAATATTTACCGTGAAGTTGTCCATATTGAAGGCTATACTACTTTGGGCAGCTTGCATTATACGTCCTAATATATATTCTACATCCTCAGCCGCCAAACGTCTAAATGGCACTACTACCCAATTATCATCTACATCACCGTCATCTGACCCGAATCCGAAGGACAGACTCGTCCTGACTTCACGTTCGTCGCGGTTCTGAAGAGCAAACTCTACAATACGCTGTACAACCCGGCGTAGCCCGCGCTCAATTCCATTGCTATACATGGCTCTATGGTCGACCCTGACTCTATACCGATTTCTAGTCAAGGCTGGGGTGGGGGCTGCGGAGCGCACCAACTCAAACGTTATATCATCCTCAACAGAACGGGGGGCGACTGTGGCGGATGAATTAGGGGATATATTAGCGGAAGGTGCTGCTGGGGGTCCAGCTGCGTAGGAGGTTTAGGGTTGGGGATCTATTATTGTAGACTTAACAGAACGGGGGACAACTGTGGCGGATAAATAAGGGGATATATTAGCGGGAGGTGCTGCTGGGAGGATTGTTGCGTAAGAGGTTGAGGGTTGGGGATCTATTACTGGTGCAACAGGCGCGTATTTCGGTCGCTTTATACCTGACGTGGGGTTCTCTTCATCATACCTCCGCTTTGGACGTGCTACCGGTATCGCTGGTGAGGGTTCGTTGGCAGGGGAGGAGATCACAACTACACTGTCGTCGAGGTCATCCGTAATGTCAATGATGGGGTGCTGTACCTCATTGTCATTCACGGTTCTGTGGGAGAAGAAAACAAAATATGAGGAACAGCACTCAAAATTTGTAATATTTTGTAAATGACCCACTTAGGAGTGTGACGTGTTAGAAATGGACTCTGTAGAAAAATTCAGATTCACGAGCCCATCCACATGTATTATATCTGGACCTACATGATGTGGTAAAACTGTGTTTATGCTTAAAATCATTAAAGAAAAGGGAGAGATGTTCTCGAAATTTGTGCATAAAGTTATATGGTGCTATTCGACGTATCAATCGGTGTTCAACGAGTACCAACATGATATTTTGTTCCACAAAGGTGTATATGACGTTTATTCGTTAAAGGGAAATGAACATACAATCATTGTAATTGACGATCTCATGTTGGAGATGGATAAAACGTTTGCCGAGACATTTACAGTATTCTCCCACCATCTTAACATAAGCGTGTTCTTCATCAATCAGAATCTATTTTTCAAAAATAGATACATGCGCGATGTGTCGTTAAATACGCAATATCTAGTCTTATTCGCACAACGTAGAAATGTATCACAAATTGGGGTATTAGCCAATCAAATTTTCCCGAATCAGCGTAAGGAGTTTTTGGAAGTTTATAAAGAAGCTACAAGCACGCGTTACGGATATTTGCTTTGCGACCTTCATCCGCGAAACACGTTTAGGGTGCTTCTACGAACGAATATATTTCCAAACGAGCCTGAAACGGTGTATATTCCAGAATGACAAAGAGACTAAAGAAATACCGTGAATTAATAAAAATCTATCATCGACTGCCCCGGGCAATGCAGCAGATGTTTATTAAAAATATCGACGCCGACTTTTTAAAGTGCATCTGTGAAATCTGTCTTAACGTTATAAATTGCAATGTATCAATGAAACCCCCTCAGAAGGCTCGCCTACGCCGTTACAAGAACATAATACGTGCACTCGCTCGTAAAAGTCAAACTGTAGCGAAGAAAAAACGAATTATTGTACAAACAGGAGGGTCATTTCTCCCAATCTTATTTTCAGTTTTGGGTCCTTTACTGACTAGATTAATATAATGAAGAAAGTGGTAATGATTCCCCACGAGGTGTACGCTTCACTGCAAAGGAATCCAGACGGTTCTAGATCCCCGTAAAAGCAGACTTAAAAGAATGGAAAGCGAATTGCTAGCCCTATTAAATAGTGAAAAAACACCTGATGAGAAAAGAATCTTATACCAAGAAGCTCTGCAGAAATTTCTTCACGAGTACGAAAATTATAAGAACCCTACAGAGATTCCTGTGGTTATTAGGCACAGTACAGGGGACGATGGACATGGCGACATAGGATCTGTGCCCGACGATACAGCTGACCAACCAAAAATTAAGGGATTAGCCACACTACATATCGAGCATGTATTAAAAAGCACCCTCCCACATACATTGAGGAGTAAAGGCTTAAGTCTTTATAATCTATTGAATGAGGATCCAGCCATACAATGGACCGATACAGGCGAGATCATTGTGGAAGGATCAAAGGTACAGGGATCGAATATCGTAGACATTGTCCATGATCTGGTGAGAAAGTGGGATAGGCCATCACCATCAGGATGGAAGCATATTAAAGCAAGACTACAACAAATAAATGTCCCTAAAACGTTGATAGGAACTCTGAACAGGTTAAAAGACTTGGAACATGCAACGCATGTGACACAATTGAAGAGGCCGTCACCCACGGCGGTAACACCTTTGAAGAGGAGAAAGAAGAGAGGTTAAACAACGGTCAACCCTACCCACGTGCCTCTAAAATACGCAAATGGCTAACATATTAACTAAACGCTATTATGACATTTCTAACCCATCCTCTTACGGCGGCGTAGATAGACTGTACAGAAGTGTTTACGGAGTAGGGAAAAAAGATGTTGAAAGATTTTTGAGGGAGCAGGACGCTTATACGCTTCATAAGCCTGTGAGAAAAAGGTTTAAAACAGCCAAGACAACGGCTTCCTCGATTGATTCTATTTGGCAAGCAGATTTAACAGACATGCAAAGATATTCTGTGTATAACGATGGTTACCGCTACATTCTATTCATAATAGACGTATTCTCTAGATATCTGTGGCTAGTTCCTCTGAAAAATAAATCACCTGAAACAGTTGCTAAAGCCACCAAAACGCTAATGTTAAAAGAAAACAGGGTTCCTGGCTATTTTTGTACGGATATGGGGAAGGAATTTATAGGCCGTGCTTTTCAGAACATGTTGACAGAGTTTAATATCAGCTATTACACAACCAATTCTATACATAAGGCTTCTTTAGCTGAAAGAGTTCAGCGCACCATAAAGGAACGCATGCACCGTTATTTTACACATAAAAACACATACAGATTTCTAGACATTCTGGAATCATTGGCATCATCCTACAACCGCTCACACCATCGCACGATTGGGACAACACCTAACGAAGTTTTAGAAAGAGGTACGCTCCCGAGAAGAGATGGATCACCAACACCACCACCACACTCGGCGCGCTTCAAAATCAATGATTATGTAAGGCTGTCGCGTTCGGGGAATAAATTCGCAAAGGGTTTTGAGCAAGGATGGACACGCGAGATTTTTAAAGTTAGGGCTATGAGACCTAAAGGTGAGATAATGATGTATTACATTGAAGATTTGAATGGGGAAGAAATCTCAGGAGGCTTTTACCGCGAGGAATTGCAGAAAGTTGCGTTTAATTTAGGAAAAAATGTGTTTAAAATTGAGAAAATTTTAGGAAGCAAAGGTTCAGGAAAGAGAAAAATGTACCTGGTGAAATGGCTAGGGTACCCAGAAAGCTTCAACACCTATATAAAAGCTGATGCAATAATGAAGCTTAAATAGTATGCAACATGGCTCCTAACCATTTCTACGTCACACTCCCGTCCTCCTCGTCCCTGTCTGTACACCCTAACAACACACTAGCCAACTTTGTAACAGAACTCCACGGGCACATTGAATTGGGTCGTGATTCGTATGTGGGGATATGCGAAATTCAGCTGGACACCATCTTTTTAAATATTGAACATAAAGAAACCGTTTTTACGATTCTTAGAGACATTGACGAGTGTGAAAAAGCTGGGGTAGCTATGGATGAAACTATACGTATCGCTCGGACTAAGGTTGCACGGTATTACAGTACAGAAGTAAGACTAGGACCGGGTCAATATGGTTCGGTCGAGGATGTTGTGAGAGACTTAAACGTAAGTTTAAGAAACTCAAACCTTACGAATGATTTAGTATACGAAATCGTAAACAAAGGAAACCCTGCACATACACTAATCCTAAAATCAAAGACTAACAGACGTATTAAAGACCGTAGAATGTTCAAAATTCTAACCAATGGCCGATATAGCGCAGCCTTCCAAAGAGACACATTTCACGAGACACAGCATGACTTGTCCAGATTAATGTATCAATTGAAGATGGAGAAATTGGCTGAAAGGTCCCAGACATGTGCTATATTTACAGTAATATAGTGGAGCACCAGTTTGTTGGGGATACCCAGGCACGCCTGCTGCGCATTGCTCACATCCCCAACCATAGAGGAAGGAGTTTGAGTATTACATATGACAGACCCCATTATGTGAATGTCGCAACTAATTTAATAACCAATATCTCAATATATATAAGAACGATTGAGGGTGAAAACTTCCCATTCGGTAACGGGAGCTTAACAGTGAAGCTACACTTTCGACGCACTGAGTTATAATGGATAGAAAGCCTTTCACCGTCTATCGAGGGGTGAGATACCAGCGCGGTAGTGGACTTGGATCCATTTTTTCATCCATACTACGTACGGCTGTTCCTTTGCTGAAGAGGGGTGCCAGATACCTCGGAAGGAAAGCGCTACAATCAGGTCTTAACACTGCAGAAGACATATTGGCCGGGCTAAACCTAAAGAAGCTCTAAAAAAACATTTAAAGCGTACACGGGACGAAATCATCAAAGATGCAAAGAGAAAAATGCGTGGTGGCGGGAAGAAGAGGGCTGCCCGGAAGAAGGGGTCACGTGGTATTAAACGTAAAAGGATATCAAAAAAGAAGTGCTGTAAGCGAATGAAACCTATGGTTGACCACTTTTTTGACTGATATAAGCTAAGGACATTGATCTCATGAATCATAGTTTGTTTACTACTTGTCGAGAGAGGAGGCACTATTTCTAACTCGCCATGGCACGCTTCATCCACCCATGTAGTTCACAATGCTGTAAATCGGAGCTGTCCCTTTTTGAGCTGCCTCCAACTCAAGTTTCTATTGAGCACAGTGATTTTATTACAATTAACCCTTTAAACACAATTAGTTCCCCGAGTGCACCTATAGAATTCGTGATACCCAGCTCAGGCCCTTACTTTTTTGATCCAAGCTGTGTGCACATGTACGCTAAGCTACGTATAGCCCATTCTGATGGAACGGTCTGCGATGACAAATATGCTGTATACCCTGAAACAAACTTTCTGCACTCCATATTCAACCAGTGTGACGTATATTTAAATCAGACCAACATATCGGCAGGCACGGGGTACTATCATCTACGAGCCTATCTGGAAAATGTCCTCAACTTTTCCAAAGAAGCGAAGGCTACCTTTTTAAGTGCCGAGGGATATTATCAAACTAAAGATGAAAGTAGTATAAAGGACAAATTTAAAAATTCTAAAAAGAAAATATACGAGTGTTTTGGACGGCTGCACACAGATTTCACTTTCCAGGAGAAGTTGCTTGTCAACGGGGTGGATATGAAAATAAAGCTCACCCGCACGAGTCCTGAGATCTGCTTAAATCTGGATGCTGATCAAGAAGAGGGTGCAAAGCCCGTTGTGGTTCACATTATGGACACATACCTCCGCGTACGGCGAGTGAAATTAAGTTCACCAAAACAACTAGAAATTGAGAAAAATTTACTAAACGCTACAGTGAAATATCCTATTAACAGAGTACAAATCAAACTATATACGGTGCCTGGGTTGGCATCGAAGCAGATAGAAAACATTGCCCTGGGAAATCTTCCTAAAAGGATATTAATCGGAATGCAGGACCATGCTTCGGTGAATGGAAAATATAAAAAGAGTGCCTTTAAATTCGAGAATTTCGGACTTAAAAATATAACTCTATACGTTAATGGCATTGCTTTGGGTGGAACAATGGTACGGACTATTCATCAGACGCTGTGTTACCTCTTTGTGCCAGAGCCTATAGTAATCTGACCCATATTGCAGGTGATTGTGATGAGCTTGGTAATGGGGTAACGCAGGAAGAATTCATTGATCAATTTAACCTTTATCCGTTTGACATTACACCTGACTTATCTGCTAGCGTAAATACGCATTTAAGCCCACAGCAGAGCGGAAACATCTCAGTGAGGCTGGAATTCACCAAGCCTATAGACGCGCCTATTAGTGTACTAGTATATCTCGAATCGCAAGCCCTAATAGAAGTAGATAGATTTAGGAGCGTTATCACTGACTTTTAAAATGGATGCTAATACACTTCAGAAAGTAATGAATAGTGAACGAGTCACACGTTCCAAATTTATCGGGTGTTTGCGAAGAATGAAACATTGAGTTTGCCAAGTACGCGAGAATGCGGTAGTCTTATTGTGAACACAGATGTCATCGGTAATGAAGGGATTCATTGGATCGCTGTCTATTTTAAAAATAGACAGCGCCTGTACTATTTTGATTCACTCGGTACTCAACCCTGGAGTGACCCTATTATTGTAAAATTTCTCGCTCAGTTACATATTCCCGAAGTTGTATGGAACCCGTTTCGTATACAAGGATATTTTAGTAATACTTGCGGAATGTACTGCGTCTCATTTCTCATGCATATGTCATGTGATAAAGAATTTATAAATTTTTTAAATTTATTTGACCCGTGTCACACTCGCCGAAACGATGAAATGGTATGCAGACAGATAAAAATCCGTTTTCCAATTGTACGTACTCGTTGTATAGTATAATGTTTTTGTTCGTGTGTGTATATTTGTAACGGTATATTCTGTAGTTTAAGATGGTTATTGTACTGATTTCTTTCATTTAATAAATTTATGAAAATATATTGTCTTCTTACCCCAAAAAGATCGAAAAACACTTACATTATTTCGGTGTGACATTCATTATGCTGACTGATCAGTATATCCTCCGTATTCATGACACGAGATTCTTCAAAAGATTGTATAACACGTGTCAAATCCTCATCGGACCTTAAAGGAAAGAATAATGTTCATATTGATTCTTTTTTAATAAAAACATATACAGTGTATACAGACAGACCCCATTATGTGAAGATATCTTTGGTTCGAAACTCATTTAAGAGGTAAATCCGAATAACATTTAAAACACGCAAAAGATTGCCATAAAAATTTCGGTTTTAGCATAATGGTATCTAAATGAAGTATTTGACGATACTACAACCCTCCATATATATAAAATCATGTTTCTTGTGAATAAAAATAAAATTATACACTTACATTTCTATGGTAGTCCCTTGCGTCGGATTGTAAGGAGCGTCACTGCAAATATATTCAACGGTTTGCGTTGGAAATAATTCATCACGGTCAATCGCGTTAAAAAGATTAATTGCAGTCAATGCTGCAGTGTCACCTTCTTCATACAAATCCGGAAAAACGTAAAGTTCATGGCCCATGGTGGAGGGAATGCACTGGCAGAGGGAATGATTATTCACTGACGCGAAAATAGCTACTGTTATACCCAACTGAAAAATATTTCCTTTTATATGCACAATCGCCAAGCTCCGCCCCAAAAGATTAAGGCCAGATGTTCGTAGTGATTGGTTGCCAGTGTAGCTGGGTGGAGCTATGATAAGTCTGTGTACCAATCGTAACACCGCTATAACGGGTCCGGACGACTAATGGCATCTTTATATTTTCTCCAATAGATTTAATGCTCGTATTACCCCTTGCTGTCTTTACCATGTCAATATTTTTCCCCCACTATTCTCGGATCATGTCACTAGTGTAATCGAGAGGATTTTATAATAAAGAAATTATAAATATATCCATTCCTTTAATTATATTTTTAAAAAAGAAAAGAGCATTCGGTTTCCACGTTAAACTGTGGGTCTAAGGCGGAGTGAAAACCTTAACCGTTGTTACAATTCGGGGAAGAGCTATTTGTTATTATTACTAAAGAGAAAAATCGTGCATTAGCATGTTTTGCCCATACTACCCCCGGATCAAATGATCCTGTTATTTTAAATCCGGTTCAATAATCAAATGATCCTGTTATGTTGAAATGTGGAAGAGTGAGCAACGATTCCCTGACGAGATGTATTTCTTGAACTGATCCACAGAACAGATGTTCACATCTTCTGAAGGCTGCATGCTCCACGCGCCACAGATCTTATAGACAATGCAGGTCCTGTATATGAGCTTTAATTATCTCGATGAAATAGTGAGCAATCATTCCCTGACGAGATGTATTTCTGAATCCACGTTAAACTGTAGGTCTAAGGTCGGGTGAAAAGCTTTCCAATTCGGCGAGAAAAGTTAATTATTATTACTACTGTAATTTGTATCACCCTATATATATATATATATATATATCCATTCCTTTATTTTAAAAGAATGAACAAAACTCTCTCTTTCTTTCTATATAATATATATATAATTCCCGGACAGTTACCTTATTTTTCATTTGTTCGTTATTTCTCTTCCTCGTGTGCAGAACACTCCTCTATACTTACGTCGTTTTCTATATATATATATATATATATATATAATTGTTAGTACTTTCAGGTTTGCCCACCTCATGCACTCTACCCTTTTGCTGATTATTATTTAATATAATGTGTATATCTTTCAATAACAGAGATGTTATCTAAGAATATGACACCATACAAATTACGCGTAAATAAAAATATAAAACATTTTCTTCGCTTCGAGAATGTGTTTCATTGTAGAAGTAATAACAACAGCAAAATTAAGATTTGGAGTGAAGCGAGATTTATCCCGAGTAGACTGGAACAAAGGTCAACTCGCGGTCAAAAAAGGCATCAGGGCAAACGATTCGAATTGACCCAGATTCTCGGTAACCCTTTCCTCGTGTGTGTGTGTGTGTGTGTGTGTGTGTTTGTGTGCACGAGTTGTTCATTCGTTTATTATATATATATACAAGCACAGATGGGGTGAGGAGTTTGGGGGGAATGAGGGAGGAGGGGGGGATGACCGTGTGTCTTGAATTGTCGTTTATTTCAACTTTCTTCGTAAGGTTTCTTTTATTTTAATTGTTTAGTGATTTGTTTAATGTTTTAATTCACTTAAGATGAAAATCCGTTTATATATATATATATATATATATAAGGAATGACAAAATTAAATAGACACGGTTATTATGATTCTTTCTATATACAGGGTGGGCCGTAAGTTTCCATACATAGGAAAAATTAAACGTTTGTTTTTATGTTTCAGATATCCTAAGAATATGCGTTTGACGTAAGATCTTGTTTACTGATGAAGCAAATTTTTACGTCAATGGAGAGGTTAATCGGCAAAACATACGTTGTTGGAGTAATGCTAACCCTAACTGGCTGAGTCCGACGAAGATGCAAGGTGCCGGTAAAGTGATGGTGTGGGCCGGGATATGGGGTGACAGAATTATTGGACCAATTTTTGTCAGTGGAAATCTTAATGCCGAAAGGTATCTTAACATGTTGCAAGAAGAGATTTTCCCATCCCTGCTAAACGAGGAAGGTAACTTCCCAGTTTACTTCCAGCAAGATGGAGCTCCACCTCATTATGGTCTTCACGTGCGTCGGTATTTGGATCAGCAGTTTCCGGATGCTTGGATTGGTCGGCGTGATCCTGTGGAGTGGCCTCCCAGATCCCCAGATCTCACCCCCCTTGATTTCTATCTTTGGGGGCACTTGAAGGCCATGGTGTATCAGGAAAAGATACGAGACATAAATCATCTAAAGGAACGTATCACCAACGCCATTACAAGCATAACGTCAACTGTGCTAATGCGTGTTCATCAACAGTGGGAAACACGTATTGAAATGTGTTTTCAAAACAATGGCAACCATGTAGAGCATATTATATAAATAAAAATGGTTGTCCATAACAAAATGTTTATTTTTCCTATGTATGGAAACTTACGGCCCACCCTGTATATATAAGGTAAGGAGAAAGTTGTTCATTTGTGTGTATTTCGTCTGAACTAATATTTTGACGTTCGCGAAGGGTGAGAAGTTTGGGGGGAATGAGGGAGGGGGACGATCGTGTGTTTTGAATTGTCGTTTCTTTCAACTTTCTTCGTAAGGTTTCTTTTTTAATTGTTTAGTGATTTTTTTAATGTTTTAATTCACTTTAAGGTGAAAATCCGTTTATATATATACTAAAAAATATTTGTGCATATAAATATAAGCTAACGAGCTAAAATGGTGACGACTAATGACAAAATAATTCTTTGATGGCTCAAGAACAGAAAACACAAGACAAAAACTTTTGATTAGACTAGTTTATTACCCTGATGAAAAAAAGTCATACCCCCCAAAATGATGTCCACACAAGTCGCAGAAGCTTCAGTAACTGGTGTAGCCACCGTTAGCATTCACACATTCTTGACAACGTTGGCGCATGCTGTTCATCAGGCGTTGGAAATAACGTTGAGGGATCGCTTGCCATTCTGCGACTAATCGCTGAGCCAGTTGCCGGAGGTTGACGGCAGGGACGTGATGTGATCGAACTCGCCGCCCTAGTTCATCCCACGCATGCTCAATGGGTGACAAGTCGGGTGAATATGCAGGCCAATCCATGTGCTGAACGTTCTGCTCCTGCAGGAAGTCGGTCACCACCCTGGCACGATGAGGTCTTGCGTTGTCGTCCTGGAACCAAGCTCCTGGTCCAATCCGCTGCAGAAGTGGAATTACCAGAGGTTGAACAATCTCGTTGAGATAACGCTGACCAGTCAAATTTCCGTTGACGACGTACAGAGGGGTTCTGTGGTTCATGGATATCCCCGCCCACACCATCACACTTCCTCCTCCAAATGGTAGACTTTGAGCAACGTTGACATCAGCAGATCTCTCTCCTTGACGACGATAAACACGAGCCTGGCCATCATTGAACTGGAGCGAGAAGCGTGACTCATCTGTGAACATTGTCTCTGCCCACTGACCACGGTTCCACCGGATATGACGTCTGCACCAATCTCGGCGAGCCCTTATGTGACGGTCAAGTAGCGGTGGTCGGACTGCAGGACGCCGGCATCGCAAACCTCGGTCTCGCAGACGATTCCTAATGGTCTGGTCGGACACGTTGGTGCCTCTGGCAGCTCTGAGTTGATCCCGAAGATGCCGTGCGGTCACAAAGCGCTGTCGCAACGCCGTTATCATCAGGAAGCGGTCTTCTCGTGCTGTTGTTGATCGGGATCTTCCAGAACGGGGGCGATTCTGAACAGCATTAGTCCTGAACTTCTGCCAGAGTCTGCCGATAACGCTTTGGCTTACATTTAGACGCTGAGCCACAGTTCTCTGAGTCTGTCCATCTTGTAGCCAGCCGAACCATCTTCAAATTTCAAGTGATGATGAATGGAAAATGCTCAGCCCTTTTATTGCTAAAATTGGCATGCATGGAATGACACTCATGCAAAACACGTGCAAATGGTGCATGAGATGTCACAATGGGTGTTTCGAGGCAGTTTGTCAGTTTAGTCTGACTAAGTTCGTGCTTCAAATCTATGAAAAGGAAATCTGGGTTAACTTAAAAAGTTTCTAAAGATAAGTGCAATGATTGCATGTCCCATAATAACGTGATGTCTATAGTCCAAATGACAACCCAAAGGGGGATATTCTAACCCTATCTGGCTTAAAGACATAAAAAATGATCAAAAAATTTCCTTTGACCCTTAAATTCTTTTGAGTAGTATATATATATATAAGGAATGACAAAATTAAATAGACACGGTATTATGATTATATATATATATATATATATATATATATATATATATATATATATAAGGTAAGGAGAAAGTTGTTCATTGTGTGTATTTCGTCTGAACTAATATTTTGACGTTCGCGAAGGGTGAGAAGTTTGGGGGAATGAGGGAGGAGGGGGACGATCGTGTGTTTTGAATTGTCGTATTTTCACCTATCTTCGTAAGTTTTCTTTTCCATTCCCAGTTATTCGTGACAACAGCGATTAACTACCATATAAAATATATTGTGGTATTTTGATTAATATATGGTTTAATTTAATAAATATTGCTATCTGGCAACTCAGTCTTCGATTAGAATTAATTAAATATATAGCACAAACTGGCAACTCAGCCTTCTATTGGAATTAAATACATGGCGCTATCTGGCAACTCAGCCGGATTAGAGGTCTATAAAAGAGCGAGAGGCTGACGACGGAGTCATACAAGCTCGGCTCCCAGCCGAGCAAGGATCTCTGGTCCTTTCTCTTTCTGGCCCTTTGGGAAAACTCCTTAGAGGCCTCTTAGGTTAGGTATATCCCTTTGGGGAAAATAGCTTGGGGGAGAACTCCGCCTCCAAGTTGCATGCCCTTGCAATCCCATTTGGGCAACAAAGGCCGATACTCTCTCTTTCTCTCTCTCTCTCCCTTCAGGTGTACCCCTCCCCCCTTGGTTCCTTCTAAGCCAACTGGCTGATTAGGAGCCTATAAGACAACGCCTACTCGGCTGAAGTCTTAATATGCACTTGGCTCCTGCCAGGTGAACACCTCTCCTCCTTTCTCTTGGGGGATAACGCCGCCTCCAAGTTTCCTTGTTGCACCTGCAGCATCCCCCACCCCCCTTTGCAACACAACACCCCATTTGCAACATTGAGTTGTTGCAGAACCCCCACCCCCCTTGCATTACGTAATACTTTGCACCATTCATGCACTCTACCCTTTTTCGGCTATACTACTAACGGAATTTTGCAAGATGTTGGGTTTGTAAAGTTACACCAAGTTTCGCTGATGACAGCAAGCTTGGAGCCAATGTTGGGACGACCGAGGCGATCGAGCAACTGCGTGCGGACTTACGTAGGATAGGAGAGTGGTCCGAAAAATGGCAAATGCCGTTTAACTTGGGTAAATGCAAGGTGATGCACATTGGCTACGCCAATCCCAAGTCGAAACTATTACATGTTCGCGAGTAATATCGAGGCAACTGATTTGGAAAAGGACTTGGGTGCGCTAATTAGTAGCAATCTTAAGTTTACCAAACAGTGCGTAGAGGTGGAAAAGAAAGCCCAGAAGTTGTTGGGTTATATCAGGAGGCAATTTCGTTTTCGGAACAAGATTGTGCTCTCTCTGTACAATTCTCTGGTTCAGCCACACCTGGAGTATGTTGTGTAGTTATAGTCGCCCACCCTCAGGAAAGATATTGAGAGGCTGGAGCGAGTCCAGGCGAGGGCCACAAAGTTAATCCCTTCCGTTAGGCATATGGACTCCAATCGACGCTTACACGCCCTGAATTTGTTTCGCTGGAAACTCGGAGGCTGCACGGTCAACTCATCGAGGTTTTCAAGTTCTTACGCGGGTTCAACGGTGTCGATTTTAGAAGCATGTTTAGTTTAAATGATAACCAACTCGCAACAATGGTTGGAAGTTGGATTTGAAACGGTTTAGGACTAGTGTGTGTGGGAATTACTTTACCTATAAGATCTGTGACACGTGGAACAGGCTACCTTCAGAAGTTGTGAACAGTTCTTCTGTGGATCTGTTCAAGAAAAGGTTAGACCGAATCTTGCACACTATTTGAGGGTATATGAATTTTTCCCTGGCACACGTTGCCATTGATACTCCACGGTATGGCCGCAAGGCCCTTTGAGGTACTACTTTTCCTTGTAAGTGTTCTAACATACCCGATAGATAAAAATCCAGAAAGGTTGTCATATGATCGAAGTGGCTATGCACTATGCTATCGGTCATCACGGCCTATCCGTGGTAAAAAACTGTTTGTTTTTACATTATAAAAAAAATAATGTAACCTGAAGATCAGCAGGAAAAAAGGGATCATTTACTTTTTGGAAGATCTTACCAAACGGTAATTAATTTGACTGGTGTGTGTGTGTGTGGTGTGTGTTTAATCTCCTCCGTAACATCAAAGTCATATGATAGAGAGGAGCTACATCTCTACGTGGGATCCGAACCACAGATCACTACATCGTCTAGACACAGAGGAAGGTCATCCATCCGACTCCACCCAGACCCACTGTCGATTAACTTAGATGATTTACGGTATGGTGGCAACGACGTACTATAATCCGAAATTCAGTGGGATCAATATTTTTTTTAAGTTACCCCGTTTTAATAATTTATTATTTGGAAATTATATTGCAAATGAAATTTGAAATGTATTTTTTGAAATGAAAGATGTACTATATAAATATGTATGAAATTTTATTTCTTTATTTTCTTTTATTTTATCGTTTTATGAAAGACAATTGGAATGTATCGGCCTATTGTTAATTTCTAAGCCATTATTTTGGAGTGATGAAGTTATCACTAAAAATATTTTCAGTTTGAATTTGTAAGGTTAAGTGGTTTTTTTTTTCAGTTGTTTGTTTGATTGAAAATGTTAATTGGGTTGAGTTTAATATACAGGGTGTACATAAAGTCAGGATCTATTTTTGTGAAGCACTTGGAAATTATATGGAATTCAATCATAAAATGATAAAGTGGTAACATTTATTAAATAATTAAGAGTAGCATTCGACGTGACGCCCACCAGTATCCCTGCACAGCTCAAATCGTTCCGCAGCATTTCTAAACACATTCTGGAGCATTTGCGGGGTTATGTTATCTGCAGCAGTTCGTATACGTGTACGTAAGTTTTCAAGACGTAATCTTCGTCTGATAGACGTGCGATTTGATAAAGCCCCATGCAAAGAAATCTAAAGGGGTTAAATCTGGTGATCTCGCTGGCCAAGGTCTGTTGTTTCCGCGTCCGATCCAGCGATTTGGAAAACGTCCATTTAGATAATCCTGAACAATTTTGGCATAGTGACAAGGAGCACCAACATGTTGATAGACGACGGTACTAACAATCCTATCCCGTCGTCTATCAACATGATGGTGCTCCTTGTCACTATGCCAAAATTGTTCAGGATTATCTAAATGAACGTTTTCCAAATCGCTGGATCGGACGCGGAAGCAACAGACCTTGGCCAGCGAGATCACCAGATTTAACCCCTTTAGATTTCTTTGCATGGGGCTTTATCAAATCGCACGTCTATCAGACGAAGATTACGAGTCTTGAAAACTTACGTACACGTATACGAACTGCTGCAGATAACATAACCCCGCAAATGCTCCAGAATGTGTTTAGAAATGCTGCGGAACGATTTGAGCTGTGCAGGGATACTGATGGGCGTCACGTCGAATCCTACTCTTAATTATTTAATAAATGTTACCACTTTATCATTTTATGATTGAATTCCATATAATTTCCAAGTGCTTCACAAAAATAGATCCTGACTTTATGTGCACCCTGTATTATGAACAGTTTAGTTGTCAACTTGTCGCTGTAACCTTTTTTTCATGGTTTGAAATCTGTCTTCCTGTACACTTACTCGCCAGTAGTGGATATAGTTGTTGACTGCAAACAGTATTTATATCCAATTTACTTTTAGTTATCCTCTTCTTATTATTATCAATATATTCATCAGCGAATTTTTGCCTTTCGTATTGTATGTTCATGGTAACTTGTATCGCCACGTTCTGTTTTCGAAGTTTTGACGTCATTTGGCTGCTTTTCAGATTTAACCCTTTAACGCTATTATTTTTAAAACGATTAAGTTATGAATGTGTCTATTTGAAATGATACAATTTTGACCCACTCAGGTAAGAAGAGGTTAATTAATGATTTTAAACACTCCAGTGATGTTATAGATTTTACTTAAGAAACTGCACTGATAACGATAATACCGGTCTGCATGAAAACCGATTTCTTTATTTTGAGTTGTGATTCTGAAGCAGTTCGCTGCGCTGAATTAAAAAATGCTACCAGTTTTTTTCTATCACCCACAGTTTTAAAGTTATTAAAACAATTTTGGGGCGTTTTGTAATTTTTTACCTTTTTTATCTTTAATTAATTTCGGAAAAAACGAAATTAATTAAAGATAAAAAAGGTAAAAAATTACAAAACGCCCCAAAATTGTTTTCCTAATAACTTTAAAACTGTGGGTGATAGAAAAAAACTGGTAGCATTTTTTAATTCAGCGCAGCGAACTGCTTCAGAATCACAACTCAAAATAAAGAAATCGGTTTTCATGCAGACCGGTATTATCGTTATCAGTGCAGTTTCTTAAGTAAAATCTATAACATCACTGGTGTTTAAAATCATTAATTAACCTCTTCTTACCTGAGTGGGTCAAAATTGTATCATTTCAAATAGACACATTCATAACTTAATCGTTTTAAAAATAATAGCGTTAAAGGGTTAAATCTGAAAAGCAGCCAAATGACGTCAAAACTTCGAAAACAGAACGTGGCGATACAAGTTACCATGAACATACAATACGAAAGGCAAAAATTCGCTGATGAATATATTGATAATAATAAGAAGAGGATAACTAAAAGTAAATTGGATATAAATACTGTTTGCAGTCAACAACTATATCCACTACTGGCGAGTAAGTGTACAGGAAGACAGATTTCAAACCATGAAAAAAAGGTTACAGCGACAAGTTGACAACTAAACTGTTCATAATACAGGGTGCACATAAAGTCAGGATCTATTTTTGTGAAGCACTTGGAAATTATATGGAATTCAATCATAAAATGATAAAGTGGTAACATTTATTAAATAATTAAGAGTAGGATTCGACGTGACGCCCATCAGTATCCCTGCACAGCTCAAATCGTTCCGCAGCATTTCTAAACACATTCTGGAGCATTTGCGGGGTTATGTTATCTGCAGCAGTTCGTATACGTGTACGTAAGTTTTCAAGACTCGTAATCTTCGTCTGATAGACGTGCGATTTGATAAAGCCCCATGCAAAGAAATCTAAAGGGGTTAAATCTGGTGATCTCGCTGGCCAAGGTCTGTTGCTTCCGCGTCCGATCCAGCGATTTGGAAAACGTTCATTTAGATAATCCTGAACAATTTTGGCATAGTGACAAGGAGCACCATCATGTTGATAGACGACGGGGATAGGATTGTTAGTACCGTCGTCTATCAACATGTTGGTGCTCCTTGTCACTATGCCAAAATTGTTCAGGATTATCTAAATGGACGTTTTCCAAATCGCTGGATCGGACGCGGAAACAACAGACCTTGGCCAGCGAGATCACCAGATTTAACCCCTTTAGATTTCTTTGCATGGGGCTTTATCAAATCGCACGTCTATCAGACGAAGATTACGAGTCTTGAAAACTTACGTACACGTATACGAACTGCTGCAGATAACATAACCCCGCAAATGCTCCAGAATGTGTTTAGAAATGCTGCGGAACGATTTGAGCTGTGCAGGGATACTGGTGGGTGTCACGTCGAATCCTACTCTTAATTATTTAATAAATGTTACCACTTCAGATAGATAGATAATTCTAACATTACGTCTTTAAAATTTTAATAATGGCTTCTAGATGATGTACCCATAGTCCAGACATATTTTGTTATATTTGTGGTCGGTATGTTGTTGTATAACAAATTACAAATGTAACGACCTTCATTAAGAGAGCTTATCATGCTTATTTTGGAATTAAATTAGGAGATAAAGACAAAAGTTGGGCTCCACCAGAGCTGGGCAGCGCAAACTCAAAATCACTTCCGCAATCGCAAATCCGCAAACTCAAACCTTACCTTCCGCAACCGCAAATCCGCAAACTGCTTGCCATTTTTGGTGCCGCAAACGCAAATCCGCAAACCATATTTCCAATTTTTGCAGTGCTGGGCACTTCCGCAAACACTTCCGTAAACCGCAAATTCCGCAATCGCAATTTTAACTATAAAAAGTATCCAAAACATTAAAGAGGCATAAAAAGTTTTTATATCTTTTTAATGTTTAATGTTTTAGCCTTGTTTTTATTAAAAACAAGGCTAAATAATTTATTACAATAAATCACTATTGTAGAAGAAATAAAAATACTACATAATATATTGATATATTATATTGAACAAAAACACCTCCTGCAAGTAAATAGTAAATAAATTAAATAATAAATTTAATCATTGAATTTCATAAATTTTGAGACTTAGACACGTTAGAGAAGACTGTACTGTAACTGTAGTAACTGTAGTAACTAGCGGGCTTGGCCAGTGGCCACGTGGGAAATTTGCGGAAAGATTTGCGTTTGCGGTCTTAGTTCCGCAACGCAAATTCACTAATTTGCGATGACTTTGCCGCAAACGCAAATCCGCAAACGAAAAACATATTTGCGGTTTGCGGAAGTGCCCAGCTCTGGGCTCCACACAAGGTTTGTCTTACGTGTGTTGCGGCACTAAGGAATTGGAGCAAAGGTAAAAAGAAAAGTTTGCCATTTGGGATCCCTATGGTATGGCGCGAGCCTAGAAACCATACAGACGACTGCTATTTCTGTTCTTGCAATGTTAAAGGTTATAATGTAAAGAATAAAGAGAGCCTTCAATACCCAAGTCTTCCATCTGCAATAAGGCCAGTACCCCATGGTCCAGAAGTTCCTATTCCCGCCCACCCGAGAGTCTGGATCAATACAATTCAGATTCTGATTCAGCTCCAAATCCAGACAATGATGATGTTTATGAACAGCCAACAGCTGACCGAGATCCTCCTAAACCATTAACCCAAGCCGAACTAAATGACTTAGTCAGGGATTTGAATCTGCCTAAGGACTCTGCAGAACTTTTGGGGTCTAGATTGCAGGAGAACAATTTATTGGCATCCGACACATACTTCGCTTGGTACAGAAATCGTGAGAAAGACTTCGTGCCTTTTCTCGAAGATGGTCCCTTGGTATTTTGCAAGGACATCACAGGATTAGTGTGCAAGCTAGGCATCGAATACCAAACCAGTGACTGGAGGTTATTTATAGATTCCTCTAAAACCAGTCTAAAAGGAGTGTTGCTGCACAACGGTAACAAATATGCATCAATCCCAGTGGCCCATTCTACTCATTTAAAAGAGACCTATGATAACATGAAACTGCTTCTGGAAAAAATTCAGTATCAAACTCACAGATGGATATTGTGTGGGGATCTCAAAGTCCTTTGCATGTTACTTGGGCAGCAATCAGGATACACTAAGATGCCATGTTTCATCTGCGAATGGGATAGTCGAGCACGTGACCAGCACTGGAAGAGGAAAACTTGGCCTCCTAGAGAAAATCTTACCCCAGGATCAAAGAACATTTTACATGAACATCTAGTTGAACCAAATAAAATCCTCCTACCACCCTTGCACATTAAGTTAGGCTTGATGAAGCAGTATGGCAAAGCACTGAATAGAGGTGAGTGTTTCAAGTACATTTGTTCAAAATATCCAAAGATTAGCTACGAGAAAATAAAGGAAGGTGTTTTTATAGGTCCTCAGATTAGAAAGTTATTGACAGACGATCATTTCCTGAACACAATGACCAATAAAGAAAAAGAAGCATGGCTTGGTTTCAAAGATGTTGTTGAAAACTTCTTGGGAAACGACAAAAGCCAAAATTATGAAAGACTGGTGGAAAATATGCTTAAAACGTTTTGCGCCTTAGGCTGCAACATGAGCCTGAAAGTTCACTTCTTATTTTCGCATCTTGACCGTTTTCCCGAAAATCTCGGAGATGTCAGTGAGAAGCAAGGGGAACGATTTCACCAGGACATCAAAACCATGGAAAGAAGATATCATGGAAGATGGCATACAAATATGATGGCGGATTACTGCTGGTGTCTGCAACGAGATCAGCCTAACGCACAGCATAAGAAAACATCAAAGAAGCACCGGTTTAGTCGTCATTAGTCAGATCTACCTTCGTAGTCTTAAGTCTTTGGAATAAGTCCTGAAATGTTTGCAAGTAAAGAAGGTAAATATATTTTGTTTCTTTCAGTTATTTTTTTATTCTTTCATAAACAAGCAATATGCTTGTCCAAGAGCTAGGAGCTATTTAATTATGCTTTAATTAGGTTTTACTCTATCACCTAAAGATTTCGTGCTACAAGGGGTGTTGTAATACCTCATCTGTCCCCAAATGTTAACCACCAATTGATGGGAGGGGAGAGAGTATTTTGCTGGGAACGGGACTGGTTGTTATATATATTTATTTACCCTACATTATTATGTAAGCGTTACTGTAGTCTATAACAACAAAATTTATGGTTTAGCATGTGCAATACAATGTTGGTCTCGATAAGATGGTTCACATTTGGGGATAAATGGGGGATTTATGACACACCCTGTAGTAAGAAAACCATACGTGATAAGGAATAACTAACTATATTTTTGAGATCAGCGCACTCAAATTATATAGAATCACCAACTAGTTTGTAAAAATCGATCGACAAGTTTTCAAATGTGTACTGGTGTAATCGCTGTGGGGTTATGCCACGAGAAAGATATCAGTTAAATGTAAACTTTTGTTCTTAATCCTGATGTGACATACAGGAAAGCAAATTAAAATCTTATATTAAAAAATTTAGTGAATATTAAGTTTTGTGAAGACCAGATTTTTGACAAAGTTGAAATTTGTTACAAAGATCCTGATTGACCGAAATTAGTCAAGTGGGAAATAACTAACCAATCTAAAACGACTACTTAACCTAGTGTAATCTCGTCTCCATGAAACTTATTCGAGCCAAAAATTTTAAAAATGTTCTTTAATTTTATGTTCGAACAAAATTTAAAGTAAATTTTTCATTAACTCCAGATCAAGGTCGTTGAATCCAGGATTAGAAGTTTGGCAGAAGTGATGCTCTTTCTTACCCCATATAATAGTGCAATTAACCCAAAAAGTGCTCTACTAGATCTAAAATTAATATTTCAACTTGAAATGTAAATGGTGATGGTAAATGACAAACACTATAGTTTTTCCTTTTTCATGATGTTAGCCCGGCGTGGGCAACGGGTCACTCGCAAAGAAGTCCCAAAAATATAGCTTCCCTCACCAGCTCTCTGCAAAGCAGAAAGGATCCAGCTTTGGGACAGGATCTAGGGTTAAAGCAGCCTAGCACCGCTACATTTAGAACGGATTAGTTTCTGTGATGAAACCTACATACAGATAGATGGTGTTGCTATGGACACACCATTAGGACCTACCTTCGCAGACTTTTATATGTCAAACTTAGAAAATAAAATAATGAAAGAAAACAACTTCTACAACTCAAAACTGTATATGAGATATGTCGACGATGCCTTGATACTATTTAAAAACAATAACCACATTCCTTTATTTATTCGAAGACTTCATGAACTAAGTAAATTAAAATTCACATTTGAACCTTCCTTGAATAATACTCTCTTTTCTCGACATTAATATATTCATTGGTCAAAATGGATGTTTAACGAGTGGTGTACGTGTTAAACCAACGGACAAAGGAACGTATTTAAATTATAATTCATACTCACCAGAAAAATATAAACTATCAATAATTAAAACACTCGTGCACAGAGCTTTCAATATATGCTCAAGTTGGCAACTATTTAATCAAGAAATTGAGAGAATAAAGCAAAATTTAATAAACAGTGATTTTCCGCTATTTTTAATCGATAATATCATAAACCGAACTCTAACAAATTTATATAACAAAAATAAGGAGGAGGATGAAAATAAAAATAAAAATACAGGTATAAAATTTTACTTCGAAACAAGAAACCCAACAAGACTAAAACAGGAAGAAAAATGTATAAACAATATATTAAAGAGACACATAAAACCAAAGCTTAAAGAAAAAACGATCAATGTTAACATATACTATAAAAACAAAAAGTTATCAAGCCATTTTTCGACACAACAAAAACCCTGATAAGCAGCATCATGTGGGGAACCAATTTACATGTCCTGTAGTTGACTGTACATCGACTTACATTAGTCACACCACAAACCACATTAAAGAGAGAGCATACCAACATAAATATCGTCCAAGTAAAATTAACGAACATTACAGAGTAGATCATAAAATATTAAATTTAAAAAATATCTCGCAAAACTTTCAAATCTTATACTCATCACATGACGTACAAAAACTAAAAATTGCCGAAGCCTTTTTACATTAAAATGAAAAACCGAAAATTAAGATAAAATTTAATGAACTTTCGAATATTCTTAAATTAATTTGAAATTGTATCAAATTTACAATAAAAAAAAATATATATAACCCATTTTACTTTAAAATTATGTATAAAGCTCTGAAGATGTTCAAAGTATATGAACGAAACGCGTCAGCAGAAGGAAAAAATGAAGACAGTATTCTTAGCATAGAACAAATTCTTATCTAGAATTATTAAGAAACTCAGTATTGAAAACAAAAAACTATTCAGAATAATGGAAATTAAATGTAAATCCTTTATAAAGACAAAGGCTGATATCGACTTTCTATTATTATTATTATTATTACTGTACTATTATTGAGTAAACATCAGATTTTTCTGTTAGACTCTCTCACCTAAATGGTAAACTTGTAGTTTAACGTCGCAAATTAATTTTTTTGTTTTCAGTGTAGAGGTCGTTTTAAACATGGCAGGTTAGGTTTGGTGTACTTTTAAGTCGTATTTAAATGTTGTAAATTAACTTTTTTATTTTTCTTCCTGGACAAATTTGCGACGTTAAACTACGAGATTTACCTCAGTACGAAGTACGTGTCTTTTGTTTATCTTCTAAGTCATAATTTTTCGTCTGTTTGTTTTTAAATGTATTATTGCTGGATTTATCTTTTATTCTGACAAGCATATTATATACACTTCTAAACTGTCCATGTTTAGAACACGTTTGCAAGATGACCATAATTTGTCGCTACAATATGTATTCGACTTTCGAACTCCATCAGAGCATTAACAAGATGCTCTCGTGAAATGGATCCAGTGGTGACACCTGTTTCATCAACGGAATTTTGCAAGATGTTGGGTTTGTAAAGTTACACCAAGTTTCGCTGATGACACCAAGCTTGGGGCCAATGTTGGGACGCCCGAGGCGATCGAGCAACTGCGTGCGGACCTACGTAGGATAGGAGAGTGGTCCGAAAAATGGCAAATGCCGTTTAACTTGGGTAAATGCAAGGTGATGCACATTGGCTACGCCAATCCCAAGTCGAACTACTACATGTTCGGGAGTAATATCGAGGCAACTGATTTGGAAAAGGACTTGGGTGTGCTAATTAGTAGCAATCTTAAGTTTACCAAACAGTGCGTAGAGGTGGAAAAGAAAGCCCAGAAGTTGTTGGGTTATATCAGGAGGCAATTTCGTTTTCGGAACAAGATTGTGCTCTCTCTGTACAATTCTCTGGTTCAGCCACACCTGGAGTATGTGTAGTTATAGTCGCCCACCCTCAGGAAAGATATTGAGAGGCTGGAGCGAGTCCAAGCGAGGGCCACAAAGTTAATCCCTTCCGTTAGGCATATGGACTCCAATCGACGCTTACGCGCCGTGAATTTGTTTTCGCTGGAAACTCGGAGGCTGCGCGGTCAACTCATCGAGGTTTTCAAGTTCTTACGCGGGTTCAACGATGTCGATTTTAGAAGCATGTTTAGTTTAAATGATAACCCAACTCGCAACAATGGTTGGAAGTTGGATTTGAAACGGTTTACGACTAGTGTGTGTGGGAATTACTTTACCTATAAGATCTGTGACACGTGGAACAGGCTACCTTCAGAAGTTGTGAACAGTTCTTCTGTGGATCTGTTCAAGAAAAGGTTAGACCAGGGGTGGGGAAACTGCGGCCATTTGGGGTACTAGTTGCGGCCTTCTGCCTGTTTGACATTCAGAATTCATACCGTACGATAATGGACAGCAACTGATACCCCTTTAGGGCTTTAGGCTATTTCATTAGATCATGGTTTCAGCTTCACTGCTTCTTACACATACAAGCCTTCTTTATGGCTTGAACAATAGGAAATATGGCAACGCTGCCAGTTGAAACTGGCAGCGTTGCCTTACGGATTACGCCCTTACCTATCAACGATCAACTCGACTGGCTGACTGGATGACAGTTACTGACGATTCTCCGATAGTGACACGCACGCTTGTTTCCTTTAAAACTGTAAATCTTTGATCAATTCGTGTACCATTTTTATTTATAAATCTTCTGGTACCCCAATCATGTCAAAAACTGTGAAAAGAAAATTAAAGGAAGAGAACAGAGTATTCCATGAAGAATTGGAATTGCAGTATTTCATAGTTGCTGAAAAAGATAAAATGATGTGTTTGCTCTGCAACGCCATAATTGCAACAGTGAAGAAACACAATGCATATCAGCATTATGCAACTCATAAGAACCACAAGTATGCTATATTGGAAGGAGAACCCCGAAAGTCTGCACTTACGAAGATGAAACTTCAAAAGCAGCAACAACAGCAAGTATTTAAAACGATGTCAGGCCTAGGGACTGAAATCACTGAAGCAACTTATAAAGTAGCATATATACTTGGAAAAAGAGGTAAGCCATATAGTGATGTGGAAATCATAAAAGAATGCATTGTTGAAGTTGTAGCCTCTTTAGATTCAGACAAAGTTAACAAATACAAACAACTACCTCTTTCAAGGACCATAACTGATCGGCAACATGAATTAGCCCTCAATGTAACTGAACAACTTCATACAATATGCCAAAGCGAAAATACTTATTATTCGATTGCCTTGGATGAGTCCACTGATATTACTGACTCAGCGCAAGTGTCATTTTTATTCGTGTTATAACTGCAGATTTTCAATGCTACGAGGAGTTACTGGCTTTGGGTACCCTTACGGGGAAGACACGTGGAATTGACGTCTTGTCTCTCTTCAAAGAAAAATGCCGTGAAGCGAAACTGAATTTATGTAATTTAGTAAGTGTATGCACAGATGGTGCAACTTCCATGAGAGGAAAATGTGCAGGATTTGTTGTGCTACTACAAAAAGTACTGCCAAATCCAGATAGCTTGATTTCCTTTCACTGTATTTTGCATCAACAGAATCTCTGTGCTAAATCTACTGTTTTAAGTGACACATTAAGTAAAGTTATACGTATTGTGAACTACATTAGAGCAAATGCATCACGACATTGCCAGTTTCGCAATATGCTTATGCTTGATGATGAAATATTCACTGTGGATCTTCCGTATCATTCTAAAGTGCGCTGGTTGTCACAAGGGCAAGTCTTTGAAAAACTTTTGTCTTTGCGAAAACAAATCACAAGATTTTTTGAGGAACTCAATGAACCATGTGAATTGTCAAAAAAGGATTTCTGCAGAAATGTTGCATTTTTGTATGACGTAATGTCAAAGCAAAATTACCTGATATTTCTTTGCAAGGTAAAACTAAATCCATATTTGAAATGTGGCAAAAAATCCAGGCTTTTCGGAGGAAGTTGCGCTTTTTCAAAACTATCCTTACCCGATCGGAACTTTCAGCTGAACACTTCCCTGAACTGGCAAAGGTAATTGATGAAGATACAAGCAAATCATAAGGGAATGCGATGTGAAAGAATATACAGCTGTCCTAGACTCCCTGATTGAAGAATACGATGAAAGATTTGAAGATTTTGAGAAACTTGACTTCACACTGAAACTAGCTTTCGAACCACACCTGGTTGATGTCTCCAAAGCACCTGAAGATTTACAGATGGAGTTGATTGAGCTATTAGAAGATAATATCCTTGTCTCTATTTGATACTAAGAAGGATCTGTTGAAATATGGAAAAGTGCCGTTGAATACCCACGTCTGCGCCAACATGCTCGTCGAATGTTGTCTTGTTTCGGCACAACATACTGTTGTGAATCAACGGTGACTCAAATCAAAACGCGCTTGAGATCTCAGATGACGAATATTCACCTGGAGGACGAACTAAAACTACGGTCAACGATGTTGGAACCAAATGTACGACTCCCGTCCCGCAATAAGCAGTCACAAAAAAGTCATTAAATGGTTTATCACTTTTTCACTTAATATCATATTAACATCATTTCACTTAATATAATTTTTCACTTAATATTAGTTCTATTGTCAATTATTCCCCCCAAAAATAAATGTGCACTTGCTGAATTTTTTTATTTATTATAAAAGCCCTCACGTATTATCAAGTTTGATTTAAAATTAGTAAATATGTAGATTGTAGACTAAAATATGACATTTTGTTGTACTGTATATGTTAAATTCTCAGCATGCGGCCTAATAGGGTCTTGGTTAAATGAAATGCGGCCTTCCAATGAAAAAAGGTTCCCCACCCCTGGGTTAGACCGAATCTTGCACACTATTTGAGGGTATATGAATTTTTCCCTGGCACCCGTTGCCATTGATACCTCCACGGTATGGGCCGCAAGGCCTTTTGAGGTACTACTTTTCCTTGTAAGTGTTCTAACATACCCCCATAGATAAAAATCCAGAAAGGTTGTCATATGATCGAAGTGGCTACGCACTATGCTATCGGTTCATCACGGCCTATCCGTGGTAAAAACTGTTTGTTTTTACATTATAAAAAAAATAATGTAACCTGAAAATCAGCAGGAAAAAAGGGATCATTTACTTTTTTGGAGGATTTTACCAAACGGTAATTAATTTGACTGGTGTGTGTGTGTGTGTGTGTGTGTGTGTTTAATCTCCTCCGTAACATCAAAGTCATATGATAGAGAGGAGCTACATCTCTACTTGGGATCCGAACCACAGATCACTACATCGTCTAGACCAGCGGTCTTCAACCTGGGCGATATCGCCCACTAGTGGGCGATTTGAGCTTTTAGGTGGGCGGCAAGAAAATTTATAAAATTCTTGTAAAATTCAACAAAATTTACAATATTGTATGCAAAAAATGATCGAATGTTTCGTCAGTTGTGTCATGACAATGATGAACAATTTGTTAGGTTATTATTACACACAGAGGTCCGATGGCTCTCGAAGGGTGCATGTTTAACTCGTTTTGTTGAACTATATGAGAGCGTAGTGCAGTTTCTAGAAGACCAAAATGAAGTTGATCTTAGCCAAAAGTTAAAAATGATAAAAAATGATGCTTGTTATTTGGCAGGAATATTTAAGAAATGCAATGATTGTAATTTGCAGCTTCAAGGAGCCAATATGACACTCATGAACTGCCAAAAAGTTATCTCATTATTCATTGAAAAGCTGGATTTATTCAGTTACAATCTTTCAAAAAGGGAATTTCACCAGTTTCCAGAATTGATACACAAAGGTTTATTGATCATCTCAATAAACTTGAAACGGATTTTGAAACTCGATTCAGTGATGTTTTAACCATGAAAGTATATGATTGGATGGTAAACCCGTTTACTGCAAATGTTACTGAAGCTGATGTAACATGTCAAGAGGAGCTATTAGAACTCAGACATGATGAGGAAAGCAAGGGAAATTTCAATAACGGTGGTTATATGCAGCTTTGGCAAAATAAAAAGATGCCAAATGTATATCCCAATATGTGGAAAAAGATTTTTAAATTACTGATCGCTTTTCCTACTTCGTACCTAGTTGAATCAGGTTTTAGTGCAGTGAATCACATTCTTACCAAAAACAGGAATGCTTTAAAAATCCCTGAAAGAGGGGACATTCGTTTGTTCCTCACTAAATTCGAGCCAAACATTCGGAATTTAGTTTCCAAGCATCAAGCACAAGGATCTCACTAAATTAAAGGTAAATGCATAATGTTTTATTATATAATATATAAAATGTACCATACATAATTTTTAATATATGTTTGTTGGATTTTTAATTTTGGTGGGCGGTTGGCTAATTGATCTCACATAAAAATAGTAAAAGTGGGCGGTAGGCATAAAAAGGTTGAAGGGCACTGGTCTAGACAGAGGAAGGTCATCCATCCGACTCCACCCAGACCCACTGTCGATTAACTTAGATGATTTACGTTATGGTGGCAACGACATACTATAATCCTAAATTCAGTGGGATCAATATTTTTTTTAACAGTTACCCCGTTTTAATATTTTATTATTTGGAAATTATATTGTAAATGAAATTTGAAATGTATTTTTTGAAATGAAAGATGTACTATATAAATATGTATGAAATTTTATTTTTTTATTTTCTTTTATTTTATCGTTTTATGAAAGACAATTGGAATGCATCGTTGTCTATTGTTAATTTCTAAGCCATTATTTTGGAGTGATGAAGTTATCACTAAAAATATTTTCAGTTTGAATTTGTAAGGTTAAGTGAGGTTTTTATTTCAGTTCTTTGTTTGATTGAAAAATGTTAATTGGGTTGAGTTTAATATATTATGAACAGTTTAGTTGTCAACTTGTCGCTGTAACCTTTTTTTCATGGTTTGAAATCTGTCTTCCTGTACACTTACTCGCCAGTAGTGGATATAGTTGTTGCCTGCAAACAGTATTTATATCCAATTTACTTTGTTATCCTCCTCTTATTATTATCAATATATTCATCAGCGAATTTTTGCCTTTCGTATTGTATGTTCATGGTAACTTGTATCGCCACGTTCTCTTTTCGAAGTTTTGACGTCATTTGGCTGCTTTTCAAATTTAACCCTTTAACGCTATTATTTTTAAAACGATTAAGTTATAAATGTGTCTATTTGAAATGATACAATTTTGACCCACTAAGGCAGTGATGGCGAACCTTTTTATCCAAGTGTGCCAAAATTCGTGTTTTTTAAATAATGATATTGTTGGCGTGTCACTTGCATACATGCATTTTAAATTTAACTACAAAATCATAGATTGCTGACTTATTAATCGAAAGTACTAGGCTATTCAACTAATAGTATATTGAAATATAATCTATGAATTCATAATATACTTAATTATATAACTAATTTGCACATATGATGGAGTCTCGGGTGGTAATAATGATAGTATAATTAAAAATAGGCTAACTATAAAATAGATTTCTTTCAATGGGACAAAACCGACAATCGCCTTAATTGAAAATGATCGTAGACGATTTATTGCAGTTTTTCATCAGAATACCAAAAAATTTCAACATCCATCGCGTGTCACCTGAAACCCTGCGGCGTGTCACTGCTGACACGCGTGTCATAGGTTCGCCATCACTGCACTAAGGTAAGAAGAGGTTAATTAATGATTTTAAACACTCCAGTGATGTTATAGATTTTACTTAAGAAACTGCACTCATAACGATAATACCGGTCTGCATGAAAACCGATTTCTTTATTTTGAGTTGTGATTCTGAAGCAGTTCGCTGCGCTGAATTAAAAAATGCTACCAGTTTTTTTCTATCACCCACAGTTTTAAAGTTATTAGCAAAACAATTTTGGGGCGTTTTGTAATTTTTTACCTTTTTTATCTTTAATTAATTTCGTTTTTTCATATTTTTCAGATAGATAATTCTAACATTACGTCTTTAAAATTTTAATAATGGCTTCTAGATGATGTACCCATAGTCCAGACATATTTTGTTATATTTGTGGTCGGTATGTTGTTGTAAAACAAAGGACAAATGTAACGACCTTCATTAAGAGAGCTTATCATGCTTATTTTTTAATTAAATTAGGAGATCAAGACAAAAGTTGGGCTCCACACAAGGTTTGTCTTACGTGTGTTGCGGCACTAAGGAATTGGAGCAAAGGTAAAAAGAAAAGTTTGCCATTTGGGATCCCTATGGTATGGCGCGAGCCTAGAAACCATACAGACGACTGCTATTTCTGTTCTTGCAATGTTAAAGGTTATAATGTAAAGAATAAAGAGAGCCTTCAATACCCAAGTCTTCCATCTGCAAAAAGGCCGGTACCCCATGGTCCAGAAGTTCCTATTCCCCGCCCACCCGAGAGTCTGGATCAAAACAATTCAGATTCTGATTCAGCTCCAAATCCAGACAATGATGTTTATGTATGAACAGCCAACAGCTGACCGAGATCCTCCTAAACCATTAACCCAAGCCGAACTAAATGACTTAGTCAGGGATTTGAATCTGCCTAAGGACTCTGCAGAACTTTTGGGGTCTAGATTGCAGGAGAACAATTTATTGGCATCCGACACATACTTCGCTTGTACAGAAATCGTGAGAAAGACTTCGTGCCTTTTCTCGAAGAAGATGGTCCCTTGGTATTTTGCAAGGACATCACAGGATTAGTGTGCAAGCTAGGCATCGAATACCAAACCAGTGACTGGAGGTTGTTTATAGATTCCTCTAAAACCAGTCTAAAAGGAGTGTTACTGCACAACGGTAACAAATATGCATCAATCCCAGTGGCCCATTCTACTCATTTAAAAGAGACCTATGATAACATGAAACTGCTTCTGGAAAAAATTCAGTATCAAAATCACAGATGGATATTGTGTGGGGATCTCAAAGTCCTTTGCATGTTACTTGTGCAGCAATCAGGATACACTAAGATGCCATGTTTCATCTGCGAATGGGATAGTCGAGCACGTGACCAGCACTGGAAGAGGAAAACTTGGCCTTCTAGAGAGAATCTTACCCCAGGATCAAAGAACATTTTACATGAACATCTAGTTGAACCAAATAAAATCCTCCTACCACCCTTGCACATTAAGTTAAGCTTGATGAAGCAGTATGTCAAAGCATTGACTAGAGGTGTGTTTCAAGTACATTTGTTCAAAATATCCAAAGATTAGCTACGAGAAAATAAAGGAAGGTGTTTTTATAGGTCCTCAGATTAGAAAGTTATTGACAGACGATCATTTCCTGAACACAATGACCAATAAAGAAAAAGAAGCATGGCTTGGTTTCAAAGATGTTGTTGAAAACTTCTTGGGGAACGACAAAAGCCAAAATTATGAAAGACTGGTGGAAAATATGCTAAAAAAGTTTTGCGCCTTAGGCTGCAACATGAGCCTGAAAGTTCACTTCTTATTTTCGCATCTTGACCGTTTTCCCGAAAATCTCGGAAATGTTAGTGAGGAGCAAGGGGAACGATTTCACCAGGACATCAAAACCATGGAAAGAAGATATCATGGAAGATGGCATACAAATATGATGGCGGATTACTGCTGGTGTCTGCAACGAGATCAGCCTAACGCACAGCATAAGAAAACATCAAAGAAGCACCGGTTTAGTCGTCATTAGTCAGATCTACCTTCGTAGTCTTAAGTCTTTGGAATAAGTCCTGAAATGTTTGCAAGTAAAGAAGGTAAATATATTTTGTTTCTTTCAGTTATTTTTTTATTCTTTCATAAACAAGCAATATTCTTGTCCAAGAGCTAGGAGCTATTTAATTATGCTTTAATTAGGTTTTACTCTATCACCTAAAGATTTCGTGCTACAAGGGGTGTTGTAATACCTCATCTGTCCCCAAATGTTAACCACCCATTGATGGGAGGGGAGAGAGTATTTTGCTGGGAACGGGACTGGTTGTTATATATATTTATTTACCCTACATTATTATGTAAGCGTTACTGTAGTCTATAACAACAAAATTTATGGTTTAGCATGTGCAATCCAATGTTGGTCTCGATAAGATGGTTCACATTTGGGGATAAAAGGGGGATTTATGACACACCCTGTAGTAAGAAAACCATACGTGATAGGGAAAAACTAACTATATTTTTGAGATCAGCGCACTCAAATTATATAGAATCACCAACTAGTTTGTAAAAATCGATCGACAAGTTTTCAAATGTGTACTGGTGTAATCGCTGTGGGGTTATGCCACGAGAAAGATATCAGTTAAATGTAAACTTTTGTTCTTAATCCTGATGTGACATACAGGAAAGCAAATTAAAATCTTATATTAAAAAATTTAGTGAATATTAAGTTTTGTGGAGACCAGATTTTTGACAAAGTTGAAATTTGTTACAAAGATCCTGATTGACAGAAATTAGTCAAGTGGGAAATAACTAACAATCTAAAACGACTACTTAACCTAGTGTAATCTCGTCTCCATGAAACTTATTCGAGCCAAAAATTTTAAAAATGTTCTTTAATTTTATGTTCGAACAAAATTTCAAGTAAATTTTTCATTAACTCCAGATCAAGGTCGTTGAATCCAGGATTAGAAGTTTGGCAGAAGTGATGCTCTTTCTTACCCGATATAATAGTGCAATTAACCCAAAAAGTGCTCTTCAAGTTGAAATATTAATTTTGGATCTAGTAATGTAAATGGTAATAGTAAATGACAAACACTATAGTTTTTCCTTTTTCATGATGTTAGCCCGACGTGGGCAACGGGTCACTCGCAAAGAAGTCCCAAAAATATAGCTTCCCTTACCAGCTATCTGCAAAGCAGAAAGGATCCAGCTTTGGGACAGGATCTAGGGTTAAAGCAGCCTAGCCCCGCTACATTTAGAACGGATTAGATTCTGTGATGAAACCTACATACAGAAAGATGGTGTTGCTATGGACACACCATTAGGACCTACCTTCGCAGACTTTTATATGTCAAACTTAGAAAATAAAATAATGAAAGAAAACAACTTCTACAACCCAAAAATGTATATGAGATATGTCGACGATACCTTGATACTATTTAAAAACAATAACCACATTCCTTTATTTATTCGAAGACTTCATGAACTAAGTAAATTAAAATTCACATTTGAACCTTCCTTGAATAATACATTCTCTTTTCTCGACATCAATATATTCATTGGTCAAAATGGATGTTTAACGAGTGGTGTACGTGTTAAACCAACGGACAAAGGAACGTATTTAAATTATAATTCATACTCACCAGAGAAATATAAACTATCAATAATTAAAACACTCGTGCACAGAGCTTTCAATAGATGCTCAAGTTGGCAACTATTTAATCAAGAAATTGAGAGAATAAAGCAAAATTTAATAAACAGTGATTTTCCGCTATTTTTAATCGATAATATCATAAACCGAACTCTAACAAATTTATATAACAAAAATAAGGAGGAGGATGAAAATAAAAATAAAAATACAGGTATAAAATTTTACTTCGAAACAAGAAACCCAACAAGACTAAAACAGGAAGAAAAATGTCTAAACAATATATTAAAGAGATACATAAAACCAAAGCTTAAAGAAAAACTATCGAAGTTAACATATACTATAAAAACAAAAAGTTATCAAGCCATTTTTCGACACAACAAAAACCCTGATAAGCAACATCATGTGGGGTACCAATTTACATGTCCTGTAGTTGACTGTACATCGACTTACATTAGTTACACCACAAACCACATTAAAGAGAGAGCATACCAACATAAATATCGTCCAAGTAAAATTAACGAACATTACAGAGTAGATCATAAAATATTAAATTTTAAAAATATCTCGCAAAACTTTCAAATCTTATACATACTCACACATAACGAACAAAAACTAAAAATTGCCGAAGCCTTTTACATTAAAATGAAAACACCAAAAATTAATATAAAATTTAATGAACTTTCGAATATTCTTAAATTAATTTGAAATTGTATCAAATTTACAATAAAAAAATATATATATAACCCATTTTACTTTAAAATTATGTATAAAGCTCTGAAGATGTTCAAAGTATATGAACGAAACGCGTCAGCAGAAGGAAAAATGAAGACAGTATTCTTAGCATAGAACAAATTCTTATCTAGAATTATTATTAAGAAACTCAGTATTGAAAACAAAAAACTATTCTGAATAATGGAAATTAACTGTAAATCCTTTATAAAGACATAGGCTGATATCGACTTTCTATTATTATTATTACTACAGTAGTACAGTTCCCGTCGCTTCGCTGACGGTTAGACAGGCTAAACTACAGAAAAGAACGCAGCCGTGAAAATTTTGAGCTTCACATTTTGTCAACATTTCTGAATCTGGTATCTCCCAAAACCTCCTCACCCCCATTCATGCAACTTGGGGGCTAACCCCCTCCCCCATTACCCCCACCCATCCCCAATTACCCCCACCCCCACCCTTCCACCATTACTGCCCGGGATAAATTTCACAAACAGACAAACAGACAGGCTAAACTACAGAAAAGAACAGTCATGAAAATCTTGAGCTTCACATTGCCGCCCGTAATACAATTTCTGAATTTTTTTCTCACAATTTCTGAAAGTGTGACGGACGGACGGACGGACAGCTCTCTTATTATAGTATAGATTACTGTACTATTATTGAGTAAACATCAGATTTTTCTGTTAGACTCTCTCTCCTAAATGGTATACTTGTAGTTTAACGTCGCAAATTAATTTTTTTGTTTTCATTGTAGAGGTCGTTTTAAACATGGCAGGTTAGGTTACGTTCGGTTAGGTTTGGTGTACTTTTAAGTCGTATTTAAATGTTGTAAATTAACTTTTTTTATTTTTCTTCTTGGACAAATTTGCGACGTTAAACTACGAGATTTACCTCAGTACGAAGTACGTGTCTTTTGTTTATCTTCTTAAGTCATAATTTTTAGTCTGTTTGTTTTTAAATGTATTATTGCTGGATTTATCTTTTATACTGACAAGCATATTATATACACTTCTAAACTGTCCATGTTTAGAACACGTTTGCAAGATAACCATAATTTGTCGCTACAATATGTATTCGACTTTCGAACTCCATCAGAGCATTAACAAGATGCTCTCGTGAAATGGATCCAGTGGTGACCTCTGTTTCATCAACGGAATTTTGCCAGATGTTGGGTTTGTAAAGTTACACCAAGTTTCGCTGATGACACCAAGCTTGGGGCCAATGTTGGGACGCCCGAGGCGATCGAGCAACTGCGTGCGGACCTACGCAGGATAGGAGAGTGGTCCGAAAAATGGCAAATGCCGTTTAACTTGGGTAAATGCAAGGTGATGCACATTGGCTACACCAATCCCAAGTCGAACACTACATGTTCGGGAGTAATTTCGAGGCAACTGATTTGGAAAAGGACTTGGGTGTGCTAATTAGTAGCAATCTTAAGTTTACCAAACAGTGCGTAGAGGTGGAAAAGAAAGCCCAGAAGTTGTTGGGTTATATCAGGAGGCAATTTCGTTTACGGAACAAGATTGTGCTCTCTCTGTACAATTCTCTGGTTCAGCCACACCTGGAGTATGTTGTGTAGTTATAGTCGCCCACCCTTAGGAAAGATATTGAGAGGCTGGAGCGAGTCCAGGGGAGGGCCACAAAGTTAATCCCTTCCGTTAGGCATATGGACTCCAATCGACGCTTACGCGCCGTGAATTTGTTTTCGCTGGAAACTCGGAGGCTGCGCGGTCAACTCATCGAGGTTTTCAAGTTCTTACGCGGGTTCAACGATGTCGATTTTAGAAGCATGTTTAGTTTAAATGATAACCCAACTCGCAACAATGGTTGGAAGTTGGATTTGAAACGGTTTAGGACTTGTGTGTGTGGGAATTACTTTACCTATAAGATCTGTGACACGTGGAACAGGCTACCTTCAGAAGTTGTGAACAGTTCTTCTGTGGATCTGTTCAAGAAAAGGTTAGACCGAATCTTGCACACTATTTGAGGGTATATGAATTTTTCCCTGGCACCCGTTGCCATTGATACCTCCACGGTATGGGCCGCAAGGCCTTTTGAGGTACTACTTTTCCTTGTAAGTGTTCTAACATACCCCGATAGATAAAAATCCAGAAAGGTTGTCATATGATCGAAGTGGCTATGCACTATGCTATCGGTTCATCACGGCCTATCCGTGGTAAAAACTGTTTGTTTTTACATTATAAAAAAAATAATGTAACCTGAAAATCAGCAGGAAAAAAGGGATCATTTACTTTTTTGGAGGATCTTACCAAACGGTAATTAATTTGACTGATGTGTGTGTGTGTGTGTGTGTGTGTGTGTGGTTTAATCTCCTCCGTAACATCAAAGTCATATGATAGAGAGGAGCTACATTTCTACATGGGATCCGAACCATAGATTACTACATCGTTTAGATACAGAGGAAGGTCATCCATCCGACTACACCCAGGCCCACTGTCGATTAACTTAGATGATTTCCGTTATGGTGGCAACGACATAATATAATCCGAAATTCAGTGGGATCATATTTTTTTTAATAGTTACCCCGTTTTAATAATTTATTATTTAGAAATTACATTGTAAATGAAATTTGAAGTGTATTTTTTAAAATGAAAGATGTACTATATAAATATGTATAAAATTTAATTTTTGTATTTTCTTTTATTTTATCGTTTTATGAAAGACAATTGAAATGCGTCATTATCCATGGTTAATTTTATAATTCCTTTCTCTACTGCTTTTCTTTCACCACCTTTCTCTACAAAAAAAAAAAAAAAAGGGTGTCAATAATCCAGCAGGGTTGAAAGCACCTTAAACAGAAAAAAAAAAAAAAAAAAAAAAAAAAATGGTTAATTTTAACTATTTTGAAGTGATGAAGTTGTCACTAAAAATATTTTCAGTTTGATTTAGTAAGGTTAAGTGAGTTTTTTGTTTTAGTTCTTTGTTTACTTGAAAAATGTAAATTGGTTTGAGTTTAATATATTACGAACAGTTAAGTTGTCAACTTGTCGCTGTACCCTTTTTTTAATGGTTTGAAATCTCGTCCAGTGGCGAGGGTGACAGGTTTGGGGAATGTCTCGTAAGACTCGTTTTAAATTTTCGTAAGACGTCACCGCAGGTGGGAAAAAGTAAAGAAGTGCTTTTTAAAATGTATTTTCAATGCGTGATAACGTAAATCGTGAAAGATTAAGACTTTACGTAATCTTAATATTATTAATTAATCATACCAGTAATATCCTGAAATCAGGAAGAATAGGAAAATCATAATTTTTAGCATGCAATATGAAGGACACAAAAACTATATAATATACTTTCAGTATTTCCATAATCTGCTCTGATCATTTCTATCCCATTCTCTGCATTAGAAACCTAAAAAGCGAATTGCTCGTTTAAAAGGAAAGAAAATGCATTCTTTTAGTTATTTTTTATCCTGATCAACGAAGAGACGAGATAAATTAATAAAAAAAAGGTTCATAAAAATGTACACAATTCATATATTAAATTTATTTTCAAAAATACATTTACAATTTTCATCTCCGAATTTCTTTTTAAAAATATATATTTAGTTTTAAAACGAGTTAACTATTAATAAAAAGGTTTTAAACCTTCGATTAAGAACATTTTGTCACAGTTCAATAGTAGGTGGCGTTACCGCCTTTTACAGCATCCTCCGTTGGATGAAAGATGTGAAACTCAATCCTAACCGAAATTCCAACATTTTGTTACAGTTTATGCAGTGAATACTTCATACGTGATGTCTTATCACTTTAAAATAGAGATAAAATGAACTTAGTGTAACTGTATACGTTGGTTAACCTTAGTTTTGCTTCCGCCCGAATTGTTCATTCTGACAAAGGTCAAGCTTGTCACTCCACCTTAGACCTATAATTTAACGTGGAATCCGAACCATGCCCCACCAGCAGTCCAGCATCTTAACTACTAGGCTACCCAGGGTACTCATTTATCGGATCACCTGAAGATCATGGCCCCCAGCCATATCTTGGAGCCCTGATCTTCAGGTGGGAAAAATTGGGGGCCTTGATCTTCAGGTGGCAAAATTTATTTTATTTTTGTTAAATTTTTAGGTTAAGGTTGCACCGATACGAGTCGTAGTGGTTATGTTAGTTCCCTCCATCATCATTGTGTAAAACTGATCTGTGATCACCTGAAGATCCCCACCAGAGTGTCCACCTGAAGATCTTCACCCCAGTCCGATTGGTTAGGTTGTGAGATTTTCGTTAAAACGAACGAAAATATCACGACTTAACCAGTCATCAAGGACGTACAGTTAACCTAATCGGGCATATACTGTATATATATATATATATATATATATATATATATATATATATATATATATATATATATATCGCATCTCGTTGATTAGTTTCGCGTTGTATTAAACTTTGAATTATAGCTCGCTTATAACTCTTTTTATGTATAAGCAAACTAAATGTTTTCATAGAAAGTAATTTCTTATTCTAACTAACAATCTTTTAACGAATTTAAAGACTGTTTGAAGCTTGTGTAGTCTCCTCATTAAGTTTTCAGTGCTAGAAAACTACACGCGATCTACAAAAAGTGAGGGGCGCCAGAAACCCACAAAACTTTCTCGATGCTGTTTAATGAGCATGAACTTGCTCAACTTGCTCCCACACAAAATATCAACACCATCGAGAGATTTTGTCAATCAATATTGTATATTGATTGACAAAAATCCTGGTGTTTTTCAGTCTTTCTCTTAGACTAAAGAGTTAAACTTAAGTTTATATCTATATATTTTAAATGGGGATGGTATGGAGGTGGGGGTCGAATGCTAAATGAGAGTCCAGAGCCTATAAATTTCTATCGGTATCACTGATCGGCTGGTTCTACATGTACAGTATCCAGTTCAAACCATACTTGAACAACTATACGAATGAGTTTATGGACTCTACTGTACATTGAAATCTGTCTTCCTGTCCACTTACTCGCCAATAGTGGATATAGTTGTTAACTGCAACCAGTATTTATATTCTCTCCAATTTACTTTTACTTATCCTCTTATTATTATTATCAATGTATTCATCAGCGAATTTTTGCCTTTCGTATTGTATGTTCATGGTAACTTGTATCGCCACGTTCTGTTTTCGAAGTTTTGACGTCATTTTGCTGCTTTTCAAATTTAACCCTTTAACGCTGTTATTTTTAAAAAGATTAAGTTATGAATGTGTCTATTTGAAATGATACAATTTCGACCCACTCAGGTAAGAAGAGGTTAATTAATGATTTTAAACACTCCATTGATGTTATAAATTTTACTTAAGAAACTGCACTGATAAGATAATCGCTGTGGGGTTATGCCACGAGAAAGATATCAGTTAAATGTAAACTTTTGTTCTTAATCCTGATGTGACATACAGGAAAGCAAATTAAAATCTTATATTAAAAAATTTAGTGAATATTAAGTTTTGTGGAGACCAGATTTTTGACAAAGTTGAAATTTGTTACAAAGATCCTGATTGACAGAAATTAGTCAAGTGGGAAATAACTAACCAATCTAAAACGACTACTTAACCTAGTGTAATCTCTGCAAAGCAGAAAGGATCCAGCTTTGGGACAGGATCTAGGGTTAAAGCAGCCTAGCCCCGCTACATTTAGAACGGATTAGATTCTGTGATGAAACCTACATACAGAAAGATGGTGTTGCTATGGACACACCATTAGGACCTACCTTCGCAGACTTTTATATGTCAAACTTAGAAAATAAAATAATGAAAGAAAACAACTTCTACAACCCAAAAATGTATATGAGATATGTCGACGATACCTTGATACTATTTAAAAACAATAACCACATTCCTTTATTTATTCGAAGACTTCATGAACTAAGTAAATTAAAATTCACATTTGAACCTTCCTTGAATAATACACTCTCTTTTCTCGACATTAATATATTCATTGGTCAAAATGGATGTTTAACGAGTGGTGTACGTGTTAAACCAACGGACAAAGGAACGTATTTAAATTATAATTCATACTCACCAGAAAAATATAAACTATCAATAATTAAAACACTCATGCACAGAGCTTTCAATACATGCTCAAGTTGGCAACTATTTAATCAAGAAATTGAGAGAATAAAGCAAAATTTAATAACAGTGATTTTCCGCTATTTTTAATCGATAATATCATAAACCGAACTCTAACAAATTTATATAACAAAAATAAGGAGGAGGATGAAAATAAAAATAAAAATACAGGTATAAAATTTTACTTCGAAACAAGAAACCCAACAAGACTAAAACAGGAAGAAAAATGTCTAAACAATATATTAAAGAGATACATAAAACCAAAGCTTAAAGAAAAAACTATCAATGTTAACATATACTATAAAAACAAAAAGTTATCAAGCCATTTTTCGACACAACAAAAACCCTGATAAGCAGCATCATGTGGGGTACCAATTTACATGTCCTGTAGTTGACTGTACATCGACTTACATTAGTTACACCACAAACCACATTAAAGAGAGAGCATACCAACATAAATATCGTCCAAGTAAAATTAACGAACATTACAGAGTAGATCATAAAATATTAAATTTTAAAAATATCTCGCAAAACTTTCAAATCTTATACATACTCACACATAACGAACAAAAACTAAAAATTGCCGAAGCCTTTTACATTAAAATGAAAACACCAAAAATTAATATAAAATTTAATGAACTTTCGAATATTCTTAAATTAATTTGAAATTGTATCAAATTTACAATAAAAAAAAATATATATAACCCATTTTACTTTAAAATTATGTATAAAGCTCTGAAGATGTTCAAAGTATATGAACGAAACGCGTCAGCAGAAGGAAAAAATGAAGACAGTACTTAGCATAGAGCAAATTCTTATCTAGAATTATTATTAAGAAACTCAGTATTGAAAACAAAAAAATATTCAGAATAATGGAAATTAACTGTAAATCCTTTATAAAGACATAGGCTGATATCGACTTTCTATTATTATTATTACTAGTACAGTTCCCGTCGCTTCGCTGACGGTTAGACAGGCTAAACTACAGAAAAGAACGCAGCCGTGAAAATTTTGAGCTTCACATTTTGTCAACATTTCTGAATCTGGTATCTCCCAAAACCTCCTCACCCCCATTCATACAACTTGGGGGCTAACCCCCTCCCCCACCGAAATTCAGTGGGATCATATTTTTTTTAATAGTTACCCCGTTTTAATAATTTATTATTTAGAAATTACATTGTAAATGAAATTTGAAGTGTATTTTTTAAAATGAAAGATGTACTATATAAATATGTATAAAATTTAATTTTTGTATTTTCTTTTATTTTATCGTTTTATGAAAGACAATTGAAATGCGTCATTGTCATAAATAAATAAAATAAAAAATAAATAAATAAATAAATAAATAAATAAAATAAAAAAATAAAAGAGGTAGAAAACCCAAACTAAGCTAACAAGTCAAGCACCCTACAAAAGCTTGAACGCGCAAGGAAGGTGAATCACCTATCACCAGACCTTAAACCCCCCCATAAAAAAAAAATTAAAAAAAAACCTGCGCATCCTTGTTGAGCCCGAGAACCTATCAACTCTTCATCTATATTTCCCATTTCCCCACTTTCTGTTATCACTCCTACAACTCTAATTGAACCTCTTATAACGTCAACAACAACAACAACGTCATTGTCCATGGTTAATTTTCTAAGCCACTATTTTGAAGTGATGAAGTTGTCTATTACGAACAGTTAAGTTGTCAACTTGTCGCTGTACCCTTTTTTTAATGGTTTGAAATCTCGTCCAGTGGCGAGGGTGACAGGTTTGGGGAATGTCTCGTAAGACTCGTTTTAAATTTTTGTAAAACGTCACCGCAGGTGGGAAAAAGTAAAGAAGTACTTTTTAAAATGTATTTTCAATGCGTGATAACGTAAATCGTGAAAGATTAAGACTTTACGTAATCTTAATATTATTAATTAATCATACCAGTAATATCCTGAAATCAGGAAGAAGAGGAAAATCATAATTTTTAGCATGCAATATGAAGGACACAAAAACTATATAATATACTTTCAGTATTTCCATAATCTGCTCTGATCATTTCTATCCCATTCTCTGCATTAGAAACCTAAAAAGCGAATTGCTCGTTTAAAAGGAAAGAAAATGCATTCTTTTAGTTATTTTTTATCCTGATCAACGAAGAGACGAGATAAATTAATAAAAAAAAGGTTCATAAAAATGTACACAATTTATATATTAAATTTATTTTCAAAAATACATTTAAAATTTTCATCTCCGAATTTCTTTTTAAAAATATATATTTAGTTTTAAAACGAGTTAACTATTAATAAAAAGGTTTTAAACCTTCGATTAAGAACATTTTGTCACAGTTCAATAGTAGGTGGCGTTACCGCCTTTTACAGTATCCTCCGTTGGATGAAAGATGTGAAACTCAATCCTAACCGAAATTCCAACATTTTGTTACAGTTTATGCAGTGAATACTTCATACGTGATGTCTTATCACTTTAAAATAAAGATAAAATGAACTTAGTGTAACTGTATACCTTGGTTAAACTTAGTTTTGCTTCCGCCCGAATTGTTCATTCTGACAAAGGTCAAGCTTGTCACTCCACCTTAGACCTATAATTTAACGAGGAATCCGAACCATGCCCCACCAGCAGTCCAGCATCTTAACTACTAGGCTACCCAGGGTACTCATTTATCGGATCACCTGAAGATCAGGGCCCCCAGCCTCATCTTGGAGCCCTGATCTTCAGGTGGGAAAAATTGGGGGCCTTGATCTTCAGGTGGCAAAATTTATTTTATTTTTGTTAAATTTTGATGTTAAGGTTGCACCGATACGAGTCGTAGTGGTTATGTTAGTTCCCTCCATCATCATTGTGTAAAACTGATCTGTGATCACCTGAAGATCTTCCCCCCCAGAGTGTCCACCTGAAGATCTTCACCCCAGTCCGATTGGTTAGGTTGAGATTTTCGTTAAAACGAACGAAAATATCACGACTTAACCAGTCATCAAGGACGTACAGTTAACCTAATCGGGCATATACTGTATGTATATATATATATTATATATATATATATATATATATATATATATATTATATATATATATATATCGCATCTCGTTGATTAGTTTCGCGTTGTATTAAACTTTGAATTATAGCTCGCTTATAACTCTTTTTATGTATAAGCAAACTAAATGTTTTCATAGAAAGTAATTTCTTGTTCTAACTAACAATCTTTTAACGAATTTAAAGACTGTTTGAAGCTTGTGTAGTCTCCTCATTAAGTTTTCAGTGCTAGAAAACTACACGCGATCTACAAAAAGTGAGGGGCGCCAGAAACCCACAAAACTTTCTCGATGCTGTTCAATGAGCATGAACTTGCTCAACTTGCTCCCACACAAAATATCAACACCATCGAGAGATTTTGTCAATCAATATTGTATATTGATTGACAAAAATCCTGGTGTTTTTCAGTCTTTCTCTTAGACTAAAGAGTTAAACTTAAGTTTATATCTATATATTTTAAATGGGGATGGTATGGAGGTGGGGGTCGAATGCTAAATGTGAGTCCAGAGCCTATAAATTTCTATCGGTATCACTGGTCGGCTGGTTCTACATGTACATTATCCAGTTCAAACCATACTTGAACAACTATACGAATGAGTTTATGGACTCTACATTGAAATCTGTCTTCCTGTCCACTTACTCGCCAATAGTGGATATAGTTGTTAACTGCAACCAGTATTTATATTCTCTCCAATTTACTTTTACTTATCCTCTTATTATTATTATCAATGTATTCATCAGAGAATTTTTGCCTTTCGTATTGTATGTTCATGGTAACTTGTATCGCCACGTTCTGTTTTCGAAGTTTTGACGTCATTTTGCTGCTTTTCAAATTTAACCCTTTAACGCTGTTATTTTTAAAAGGATTAAGTTATGAATGCGTCTATTTGAAATTATACAATTTCGACCCACTCAGGTAAGAAGAGGTTAATTAATGATTTTAAACACTCCAGTGATGTTATAGATTTTACTTAAAAAACTGCACTGATAACGATAATCGCTGTGGGGTTATGCCACGAGAAAGATATCAGTTAAATGTAAACTTTTGTTCTTAATCCTGATGTGACATACAGGAAAGCAAATTAAAATCTTATATTAAAAAATTTAGTGAATATTAAGTTTTGTGGAGACCAGATTTTTGACAAAGTTGAAATTTGTTACAAAGATCCTGATTGACCGAAATTAGTCAAGTGGGAAATAACTAACCAATCTAAAACGACTACTTAACCTAGTGTAATCTCGTCTCCATGAAACTTATTCGAGCCAAAAATTTTAAAAATGTTCTTTAAGTTTTATGTTCGAACAAAATTTCAAGTAAATTTTTCATTAACTCCAGATCAAGGTCGTTGAATCCAGGATTAGAAGTTTGGCAGAAGTGATGCTCTTTCTTACCCCATATAATAGTGCAATTAACCCAAAAAGTGCTCTACTAGATCTAAAATTAATATTTCAACTTGAAATGTGGCGCATCACATTTAATACATTTCTGCCAAACTCTTCAGTTTGGTAACATAAGTCCACTCATGTAGCTGCCATGTTTTTTTTTTGTTTTGATCCAAATAAACTTTTGTATGAGAATGAGGTTTTGTTTACTAACTTTTGCTGTCGTTGTTGTCTTAAATGTTTAGGAAAAATACCTTATATCGGAAAAGTGACATTCTAATTATTGGATATTTGGAAAGTATTTGTAATTTATAGTGAAAGTGCAATTTATTTCAAATTTGAGACATTTTCCAGCAAGTTAAGTAGATTTGGGACCACCTGAAGATCAGGGCCCCCAGTCTTCTTTAGTTAGCCTTATAAGGCTAACTAACGAAAATATCATGACTTAACCTAACCAATCGTCAAGGGCGTACAGTTGACCTAACGATTGGTTAGGTTAAGTCGTGATATTTTCGTTAGTTAGCCTTATAAGGCTAACTAACGAAAGCTAGGGGCCCTGATCTTCAGGTGATCCTAGATTTGTTATAAATAGTAAATTATTTTCATTCCCGAGTGTCAGTTTTGGGATCACATTGTGCATTACATATTTTGAAAACTGTGCCTCATGATTGTACGAGTAATAACTGTAACGTGTGTTTAGTCGTTCGTTGAAGTATTCTTGAAGGCCTCCTCCTTTCTATTTTTAACAGCAAGTTGATTAGCTTCAGATTCAGACACGAGTTTTCTGAATACATCAAATGTAGAAATCGCACCTCTGTAATAAATGTATTACAGAAATGCTACCTAAAAATGAGCAGCCAAAAAAAAAGTGTTATTGTTTACACTCTGGAGAATCTACCCAAACAACATTAAATTTAAATGAACTCAAAATTTAAATTTATTTTAAAATAGTTACCCCGTTTTAAAAATATATATTGAAAAAATAAATTGTATATGAAAAGTTGAAATGTATTTTTAAAATTCTTAATTAAGTATATAAAATTTTATGATCTTTTAGTTTACTTTTTATGTCATAATACCATAACGAATTTAAATTTAGAGTGTAATTGTTTCGACATACCAAAATTTTAGGCAATTGGATTTTAAAGTGGTGAAATATCGTGAGTAAGTGTTCTGTTTTCAGTGTTGTTGAACAAACTGGAGAAATTTAGGAACTTTTGTATAGTCAAATTTATATTCGCAGCTGCATATTTATAACGGCCATATGCTCTTGGCAATCACTTAAAATCCCTCCCCTCTCCACCTCACCAAAAAAACTTGTATAATAACTCTTTACGCAGCAGCCATCGAAATTACCTCGATCTGCCAAATTGCTACAGGACACAATGGTATCCTGCACGTGCCAACGTATAGCATTGCATCAGCAAAATGGCGCACTTTTGAAATGATTAAATAAATAAATGCATTTATGAATTTGTTTACAGTTAAGTTCACAAGCTGATGGCATGGCAACTGAGTTCAACGATGTGCTCAAAATTTCCTTGATGTCTTCCCTCAACACCACAAACAATGGAGCATCTGCGGAGACAGTTTAGGAAGTACAGCAGACACCGAATGGAGAGAATGATCCTGACCCTGGTGAAGAGTGATGATGGGAAAGAAGGATGTAAGAAAGAAGTTCCAGTCAGGTTCGAGTCTATCCACGATGTCGCCACGAGTTTGCGCGATGAAGAAGTTCATCTAGAACCCTTTAAAAGGAAATAATGGGAAAGGTAACTTCTTCATTGAGTACTGCAATAATAGCTTTCTAACGCAATTTGTAGACAAACCAACTAGAGATTAAGCAATCTTAGATTTGGTTCTTTCCAATGATCACGAGGTTATTATGGAACTTGCAGTAGGAGAGTCATTAGGAAATAGTGACCATTTGATCATACGTTTTAAAATAGAATTAAATAGGGATCTAGTCAAAAATTACTACCTAGTTCCTTGTTTATCAAAGGGTGACTATAGTAAGTTTAGGGAGTTAAGCTCCGTAAAGTGGGATAATGAATTTGCCAAGAAAAATGCTATTGAGATGATGTCTAGATTCAAAGAAATTTTTGAGGATGTACAATGTAGGTGTATTCCTTTCAAAACTGTTAGGAATAACGAGATTGGGAAACCTTTGTGGCGGAATAAGGAAATAGCTAAGATGATTAAAAATAAAAAAAAAGGCCATTTAGAGAATTTAAAAGCAGCGAGTCTTTTGGACTTGGATAATTATAGGCAGTTAAGAAATAAGTTTAATAGTTTGATTAGGAAGAGCAAAAGGCATAGTGAAATAAATCTAGCTAGAAATAGTAATAAAGGTCCAAAGAAATTCTTTGGTTTTTATAAATATAATAATAAAAAGCATGATACGATTAGCCCAATAGAACATGATGACAGAATATTTGAAAATACTGTGATCAGGATATTGTTGGTATTTTTAATGATTATTTTAGCTCTGTTTTTACTGAATAAAATTTGAACAGAGGTTCAGGTCTCGAATAGGTGGTCTGCGTTTACGGTACCGTCAGCGGGGAAGCAAGAAGTGAGAACAATTATGGTCCCCTCCCCAGGAGACTCCGAGGCTCTTAAGAACTATGCCTTTTATAATTTTTAAAATTGTGTAGTTTGTAAGATGCATGTGTGTAGTGAAGCATAGACTGAACTGCCTCTGGAGAGTGAAGTCTTGCTATTACCTTTGATTTTACAAAGGAGATTAAACAACCCTCCTTCCCCCACCCCCTAAATAAAAGGAAGAACAAGCAATTGTTAATTAGGAAGACAGGATTATTGCTGACTTTGTAGGTTTCTCGAGCCGTTTTGAGAAGCACGAGGCAACAACAATGCCACGAAACCCTTTTATTAAGTTGAAATAATCAAATGCAATTAATATTTCGAATCTCTTAAATGTAATTTTGTGGCGTTTAATACAATACGTCTAATAGCATTGTGTAAAGCTAAGATATTTATAGGTCATTATGCAGAAAATGACATGGCCTGAAGTTGAATTCAAAAATACATTTTTCTAGTGTATTTTGGTGTGCTCTGTTCAAATATAACCTTCATTTCCTATGCAAATGTAAAGAAATAAGAATTTGTTTACATCATTTCGGAGTCATATTTCGTCATATTTGCACGTTATATTTCAACAGAGCACACCAAAATACACTAGTAAAATCTACTTTTTATTTCAACTTCAGGCCATCTCATTTGCGCTTTCGTTTTCGTCATTTTCGTTTAAACTAACGAAAATATCACGACTTAACCTAACCAATCATCAAGGGTGTATAGTTGACCTAACCAGGCATTCAGTTGACCTAACCAGGCATTCAAATGACCTAACCGAGCATTCAGTTGACCTAACCGGGCATTCAGTTGGCCTAACCGGGCATTCACTTAACCTAACCTGGCATTCAATTAACCTAACAGGTTAATATTGGTTATTTCACCTAAATATCTTCTGATCTTTTCGTATTAGGTACTCACTGTCACATTTCGGGCAAGTTAAGGATGAGAGAATAACGCCGTAATTGATAAAAACATCCAATGCTTTGTCTTTATCTAGGGCATATGACGAATCAAGTTCTCAAAGTCGAAACCACACGAACGGCACGTCAAAATTCTATCACAAACACGATCAAACTGAATCCAATTAGAAAAAAAAAAATAGCCAGAACAGAAACCAACCAACTGATTAAGCCGCAGAGTAGCGAAAAAATAGCCTAATCAGGAAAAATATTTTATGAAAAAAGTACATTATAGCCAAAACAGGAAATATATTTTATTAAAAAAAAGTACATTTGCACAGGAAATGAAGGTTATATTTGAACAGAGCACACCAAAATACACTAGAAAAATGTATTTTTTAATTCAACTTCAGGCCATGTCATTTTCTGCATAATGATCTATTTATAATTTAATAATATATTCTGCAAGTTCCGCAACAGTTCACAATCCAACAGTCAACAGGAACAACAGACTTGAACAGAGTAAAGGTAAATATTAAGTATAGTCTACCTTTAAAACACTATAGAAAATGAAAGTTGCCACAGAAAATTAAATAAGGTTATAAATTGTGTGGGTAACCCTTTTAAAATTGTAAATTTCAAAATAGCCATCCATTTGTTCATTATACAACATACACATATAATAAATAAATGAATAAAGTAAACCAGAATCTTCATCCGTGTAAGTGTAAATTTGTTTCAAATTAATATAACGAGTGCTAAATAATGTTAATATTATATTTATTATAATTATTATGGTACTTGTGGGTTATCTGTCGCCACTTTTTAATATTTTTTTTATTTATTTATTTTTATATATTAAGAGAAGAGGATTCTTTATACTGTACGGCATTGACGATTGGTTAGGTTAAGTCGTGCTAGTTTGGTTAAATACCGTTTTATTTAACCAAACTAGCACGACTTAACCTAACCAATCGTCAATGCCGTACAGTATAAAGAATCCTCTTCTCTTAAATATAAAAATAACTAAATAAAAAAAATATTAAAAAGTTTTTTATTTAACCAAACTAGCACGACTTAACCTAACCAATCGTCAATGCCGTACAGTATAAAGAATCCTCTTCTCTTAATATATAAAAATAAATAAATAAAAAAAATATTAAAAAGTGGCGACAGATAACCCACAAGTACCATTATTATTATTATTATTATTATTATAAAGGTGCTTATGATTTCACTTAATGAAAATTGCATTGAATGTAATACTGACTATATATGATTCTGAGTATAAGATATTTTCAAATTATTTCTAAAGACACTCATATTTTGTTTCGTTTCTCAAATATGATTTTATAAAAATTATTCCTTGTTTAAAACGGAAAAACGCCAAGAACAAAAATCATTGAAACCAGTTTTTCATCAACTGTAAGTCAAAATGTACAAGTCAAGAGTACGATGCCATTTTTACAATATATATTCCTTGAATGCGGACTATGCCTATTTCATCAACTTCCCTTAGAGATTACACAATTTCTCGATAGATCAACGTCAGAATTACAAATGAATACATTTTAAACAGGGTTGGGAAAATTTTGAGAGGTGGGGGGGCTTTGATTTTTGACAAACCCACTTGTTTTTTTTCATAATTTTATGCCAAAAAAAATGTTTTTTTTTATCTTGTTCAGTTAATGTAATGCTTCTTTTTTGTTATTGTATCTATTTTTCTAAGGGCTTTGTTCTTTTACTGAAATTTTGCTATATTCTGACTGTTTAGATATTAAACAGACGTATTAAAAAAGAAATAACTTCATATAAAGGCAAAAATTACAACAATAGTTGGTACATCAGTGATTACACAACACTATATCTAATTTATAGCCTTTATAGAAATATCTATAAGATACATTGCCCATTTGTCTTATAAGTATTGCCATTATAGGAATATATTTTGCATAGATAGGATTGGAGTCTTATGCGCCTTATGAATTTGAATTTTTTATTTATTACTATCTAGTACGAGTATCTTACGAGTATCTATGTTTTAATTCTTAGACCTTATTTCTTATAGGAATAAACATTTTATCTTAAATACACGCAAAATATAATAAAAGACATAGCAGGCCCTAAGGCAGGGGTGTTCAAACCCGTGCAAACGGGCATATTTGTGCCCGCGAGTTGCCACCAGATAAGGTTTTAGAGACCGGTTAATAGAAAGAATATTGCAATTAAAACCAGATTTTCACTATATGCTCAACATCATGGTTTTAGGCGAATTTGTCTACAACAATTTGTCTAAAGATACAATTGATCTACAACAATTTGTCTACAACAATTAGTCTACAGATACAATTTATCTACAATAATTTGTCTACAGATACAATTCGTCTAGAGAAACTATTACTAATATTGGACCTAGTATGTTTCATGGACTGCTCTCGATTTTCCTACGAAATTGAAAACAAGGGCAGTCGATGACCCTGATTTTGTTTCTGCAATCGGTTTTCTTGAGAAACCTAACCTAACCTAACCTAACCTGACCTGACCTAACCTAACCTGACCTATTCGAGTTTCTTATACTATTGTTTTTTGCAAGATATCGCACTAATTCTTGTCATTTCTTGTGAATTTGTATGGCGTAAGCGCCACACCAGCTCGGACTTATTCAAAAAGATGTTGGAGTGTATTGCGTCGTTTCAGTAAATAAATTTATTCAATATCCAATAACATTTTTCTTTGTCATTTCTCAAGAAAACCGATTGCAGAAACAAATTTTTCATTTTTTTGAAAAAATTAATAATAATTAACATCAAATAGCTTTCATTTTTCCTCTCTAGACAAATTATTGTAGATAAATTGTATCTGTAGACTAATTGCTATAGATAAATTGTTGTAGATGAATTGTATCTTTAGACAAATTGTTGTAGACAAATTCGCCGGACACCCAACATCATACCTAACATCTGCTCACTTTATCCGTTTCAGTTCGTAGAGATATGAAATACCGACGTATGGATAGCAGCAGTCGTTAAAAAATATTTTTTGTGTGTGCCCACCTGTGCTCCAGCATTTGGAAAATGTGTCCGCCTGCGAAAAAGTTTGAGCACCCTTGACCTAAGGTAAATCACTGAAATCAGTTTTCCCATATTTTTGTAATATTTTTTTTATTTTTGGTGGCTAAAACTAAAATACTTTTTGCAGCTGGAATTGGAAGAAAGCAAGGCAAGGAATGGAGTAAAGTGTCATGAACTGAAAATAGTTCTAAAGTAAAATAATGTAACCAGTGTGCAAATGAATTGATATCAAAGAGTGAACACATTCGTTCATAGTTAGAAAAGTGTGCACACCGAAATGAAATTGTTGAAATACAGAGTTACACATCCGTTTTAGGTTTAGAAGTTGATCCTGCTCCTTACGAATCGTTTGTCATATCTATCAAAAGTCCTTCGCCATCTCCAACTTCACAACCTCTAATGATTCAAGTGCTCCTGGCTCTCTATCTGTTTCTCCAAGGGATCCATTTCAAGCGCTAAGAAAAAATAAAAACTAAGGCAGCCACAGGTACTTGGTTTTACTGTAAAAACAAGTGACCCTCGAAAGAGAAGTATTAATATGCGTGTTGCAGTTCTTTTACGCAAATGCTATTTCTTTTCGTGCTACTGAATCAACGCAATTTAAGGAAATTATTAAAATTTTGAGATCAGGTTTCACTCCACCTTCTACAAAAGATCCTGCTGGAAATTTGCTTAAAGAAATTCGTAAAGGAATTGAAAATAATATAAAGAATGAATTAGCACAGTCAACAATTACCCAACTTCGAGTCTTCTGTCAAAAATGATCCTATCATTGATACTTCCATTCACACTGGAGGCCATTCATATTTATTAAGCGCATTGGATTATGGTGCAGAAAAGAAAAGTTCAGAATTTTGTGCTGACCTTACAGTTTCGGCAATTAATAATATGAAAGAAAAGTATGAAAAAGATGTAACTAACTTACATCTTAAATTAAAACAAGTCAAGTTAGCCTACTTGAGAAAATGAGATTATTCACGAAATTTGGAATTGCAAACAAGAATTTAATATTTGTGTTTAATAACTATATACTTGGAAGTTTGTATTTTGTATACATAAAGCCTACCTATACTTTATTTATTTAATGATTCTTATCATTATTTAGGTATTTGCTGTTTGTACACACAACGAGAGCACAACGCATGAAAGAAATAGTGAAACTACAAATGCCTGATGGATCTTTGTAGTATGAGCAGTGGCGTATTAAGGGGGTGGCCAGGGAGGGCCAGGCCCCAGAGCCCAGCTTTTTTAGGGGCCGATGTTTATAATGATATCAATGATAAATTTGGAATGCGCAACAATATCTCTCAACTAACTTCGGAGGAAGCATCAAAAGCAGCAAAAAATCTGGCTAGTCCATTACCCAAATGATTTTGAGGACAGCTTCCCATTTGAGTTTCAGCATTTTGTACTGTTTGTCAAAACGCTTCAGCTGACACTCGCCGATTAGGAGTACTACAGGAAATTCACAAATTGAGGGTTGTTTTCCCAAATGCTTTTATTGCTTATCGCATTTATTTGTGTTTGATGATGTCAAATGCAACTGCGGAGCGTTCTTTTTCCCATTTGAGCATGATTAAAAATGTTAAACGTCAAATGCTAACCCAAAAGAAATTGCAAAGTCTGTTATTGTTATGCATAGAAAACGATGTTTTGCAGAATTAAAATACGGAGCTCGTGATTGGAAAATTTAGTGATATGAAGCCGCGCAAAAAACTTTTGTAGACTGGTGGTGGATGATTTTGTGATCAACTTTGGTAGATTAGTCGTGGACTGGTAGTCGTGTAATTGGTTTGGTGTAATTGTAGCAGCTTGGTGTATATATATGTAAAACTTACATTATTTGATTTAGAAATAAATGGTTTTATTTAGAAATGGTTTTATTAATTTACGACTCGAAGATTTGTCTTTTTGAGGGGCCCAAGAATATTTTGGTCCCAGGGCCCAAAAATGATTAATACGCCAGTGAGTATGAGTAGGGTAACTTGATTTGTTTTAATTTAAGATGTAAGCTAGTTACATTCTTTTCATACTTTCTTTCATATCAGTAATTGCAGAAACTGTAACGCCAGCACAAAATTCTGAACTTTTCTGTACCACAATCCAACGCGTTTAAATATGAATAACCCCCAGTGTGAATAGTAACAATGATACGATCATTTTTGACAAAAGACTTGAATTTGATAAATGTTGACTGTGCTAATTAATGTTTAGATTATTTTCAATTTATTATGGTGTAATATTGTCATAATAATGAAATAAACTTTATATATATATATATATATATATATATATTGTTTTTTTCTTTCTTTAATTTACCGCCGATTCGTACCTAGTGAAAGTGGTACATATCTCGGCGATGCAGTGGGTGGGTGGTGTTACTGAGTTGGGGATCTACAGATCTACAGAAGCTAAGGCTAACAAAGACCCTAAGATCCACTCTAAGGTTAGCCCGAGAGAAAGGAAAGAGTAGGGGGTTAAGAGAAGAGAATAAGGAGTTAAGTAAGTAGCAACACCTATCACTCGTGGGTTAACATTCATTCAGAAAAAGAGAAAAAAGACTCACCATCATCATCCGCCGGCCACTGCCGACAAGTCAGAAAAATAGTCGGAGAGAATAGTAAAGATTGCAGAACGGTCCTCTACTCCATAGGGAGGTAGAGCCCACTCTGCCGGAAAAAGATGGAAAGAAGTAAAATAAGAACACTTACAAACCATGCAATACATTCTTAACTCAAGAACAACACATTCTTCCAACTGTTGCAGACCGATCCTCCACTCCATAGGGAGGTAGAGGACGCAGCCCACTAGGCTGGAAAGGCGTGGAAGATGAAAAGAAGTAAAATAAGAACGCATTGCAACACATTCTTAACTCAAACACTATCATACCATGCAAACATGCAAACTACAGACATGCAATAAAGAGAGAAGAAAAAAAAGTATAAAGAATTACAAAAAGTGGGTTAGTTTACTCAACAAGCTACAACTAAGTTCGTATTAAGTCTTTTTTTTTTTGGCATATCACACGCTGGCATGTCACAAGCTGGCATTAGACGTCAACAGACTCATCCCCGATTACGACCCCCAGAGCTCCTGGGCGCGGGAAGATTATTCCATTTATCAATTACTTTAAACGTAAAGAAGTTTTTAGCAATATTAGCAGGGGTGCAGTGCCAATTTTATAGGTGCCGGAGCTCTGGTGGGCCTGACAAAAGCCTGCCATTTCCTATCCTGTTTCTATATATGCCACACGATGACTAAGTATTTCGTGTTTGCACTCACTAATTATCATAAAATAAATATAATTATCAAGCAAATAAAGAAAAAAGAGCAATCATGTATTTTATCAATTTAATAAGTTAAAACTACTTAGTGCTTACCAAATACCACCAGTGGGAAGTTTCACAATAATTTCCACAAAGGGTCAGGCGTGATATGTTTTCGGGGGTCTGAAGCAACTCTTGTCCTGGTGTCATCTGCCGATCTGTGGTACCGCAGCCATGATATGGCATATGGCTCAGGATTCCACTGAACTAGAGGAGGTCCATGTAGTTTAACAAACATAAGCGCTGATACATGATTTATGAGAATTCTTGAGCGTGTTGTTGTTATTATCAAGTTCATGTGACTGAATCCCCTCTCACACTCAGCAGTACTAATAGGAATAACTTGTGAACAGCTCAGTAATGGGTGTAAATCTTGGGGGATGCGGCGCCCATGATCTTCCACATAGTCTCTAAAGGCATTTAGTACAGAGTAAGAAGACAGCTTAAACCTCTTACAGAGAGATGAGATTTCAGCTTCTCCGTAATTAGGTGGTATTTCATCAGGCCAGTAGTCTTTTTCAAGGACATACATTTCATTTAGCAGTGATTTATACATACTTTGAGGTTCAGAAGTTTGAGAACCTTTCATGGATGTTGTCGTGAACATACGGTGCTGCAAATTGTTCACAAGACTAGTAAGAAACTGTTGATAATTAATGGAGACAATTTTTTTGTTGCTTGTTATGGTAATTCCTCCAAACTTCCTCTTGCAGAGGTGCCGGAGCGGCGCTCCGGCACGCTCCGGCAGCACTGCACCCCTGAATATTAGTAATAAAACGTCTGCCACGCAACTTAAATCCGTTATTACGAGTATTGCTATTATCGAAAGTAGAGTTTGTCAAAATTTACGTTATGGTAGACTAGGGGGGTGAGTAAGGTTCAGTTGTTGGATAGTGGGTAGGAGAGGTATGGTCTTAGACACGATGAAGCAGATGGGAATGAATGAGGAAAAGGAAAATTGCTTCCGCTGAAAAATGGGGACCTTCGGCGAGTATGAATTGTAGACGCTCGGGTATGGGAATTTTGGTCAAGAGAGAGAAACACCTGCGACGAAGAGCGGATAGGTTTGGGCATTCGACCAGATGTACGACAGTGATAGGGGTATGGCAGGTAGGACAGAGCGGTGATTTAGCCATGTGACCATGAGTAATGCGTGTGTGTCCTAGGCGGAGACGAGCTAGAATCACTTCTTTATGGCGGGACCGGTGGAATGAGGAGGCCCAGTATCCTAATTGCGGTTTGATCTTGTGGAGTTTGTTTTGTGTGGCCTGGTCCCACTCCCGTTGCCAGATGGAGTGGAAGTGGGAGCGGAGAGTCAGGAAGAAGTCGGAGAAAGGGAGGGGCCGGGAGGAGGCCGGCAGTAAGCAGGCCGTCTTTGCCGTGCAGTCCGCCTCCTCGTTACCCTGGATGCCGACATGTGCCGGGACCCAGCAGAAGGCGACTGTCTTGTGTCGGAAGGCTGTTAAAAAGTGGAAGGTTTGCTGGATGGTACAGACGAGCGGGTGAGGGGGATTAAATCTCTCTAGGGAGAGAAGTACGCTTTGGGAATCTGAATAAATGACGGAGCTGGCAGAGTGGGTGCGCACAATGTCGAGGGCCTCCATAATCGGGAAGAGATCTGCCGAGAAAACGGAGGTTTCGTGGGGCAGGCTGACGCCTCGAGAAAACGGCTGGGCCAGTATCACCGCTGAGGCGGTCTTACCAGCCTCCGAGCGAGAATCATCTGTATAAATGGGGACTGTGTCCGGGTGTTGGGTTGCGTGTTCTCGGAAGTGACCTGTATACCGTGGCGCTCGTGGTAGTCTTCGGTAGGGCACACAGGTCCCTGCAAAACTTGATAGGGGTGAGGAGCCAGGGGGGGGTAGATGCTGTATGAAATGGGAATAACTGACGGGGCGGGCATGTTGGAAAAGTCAAGGAAAGAGCGGACCGCTTCAGTGAAGTGCCAGCTCCGTCCCTGGGGTGAGTTCTGAAATCGCAGCGCATAGAAGCGAAGAGGGTAGTCTCTGTGCACGGAGGTATGTCCTCATGAGGAGCAGACCCCGTCGGAAGGCGAGAGGGAGGTAACTGCATTCCACTTGAAGGCTGGAGGCTGAGGAAGAGCGGAAAGCACCGGTGGCGTGGCGGAGGCCCCTATTAAGGACCGGGTCCAAGATACGGAGGCAGGCGTTGGAGGCTGAACCGTACGTATGCTACACTGCCATAGTCCAGCTTCGACTGGACCATGGAAGTGTAAAGGCGAAGGAGAGAGCGTCGGTCTGCGCCCCATGTGGTGTGGGAGAGGTGATCTACGAGAGCGAATGAACGTTGGAGGGATTGTTTCAGGTGTTTGAGATGGGGAACCCAGTTGAGCCGTCGGTCTAGCCACACCCAGAAATCGCGTGGAGGATACCACCTCAAGAGGATTGCCGTATAACGTGACAGAGGGAACAGGAAGGGTTGTGGGTCTTTTTCTGCTGAAGAGCATACACTTGAACTTGTGGGTGGAGAGGCGGAACCCCACCGACGTCGCCCACCTTTCCACCAGGTAGATGGCGAGCTGAATTTGCCGTTGAACGACGGACGGTTCCCGCCCTGCGAAGTAGATCGCAAGGACATCCGCGTAGATGGAAGAACGGATGGTGGGTGGAAGGCATTTTGAGACTGTGTTCATGACGATGGAGAAGCATAGAACGCTGAGGATGCTTCCCTGTGGGACCCTCCTGCACGAAGGTGTCTGAGAGGACTGAGCCCACCCTAACTTTAAAGGTTCGGGAGGACAGGAAGCACCTAATGAAGGTCGGCATGGCTCCGACGAGACCTAGATGTTGGAGCTGACTAAGGATTATTGTCCGACGGGTGGTGTCGTAGGCCTTCTGGATGTCAAAAAAAATTGATAGGACGAACTGTCCACTGTCGAAGGCATTCTGTATGTCTCGGCTGAGGAACAGGAGTTACAAGGAAAAGAAGTACCTCAAAAGGCCTTGCGGCCCATACCGAGGAGGTACCAATGGCAACGGGTGCCACGGAAAATTTTCTACACACTCAAATAGTGTGCAAGATTTGGTCTGACCTTTTCTTGAAATGATCCACAGAGGAACTGTTCACAACTTCTGAAGGTAACCTGCTCCGTGTCACAGATCTTATAGGTAAAGTAATTCCCACACACACTAGTCCTAAATCGTTTCAAATCCAACTTCCAACCATTGTTGCGAGTTGGGTTATCATTTAAACTAAACATGCTTCTAAAATCGACATCGTTGAACCCGCGTAAGAGCTTGGAAACCTCGATCAGTTGACCGCACAGCCTCCGAGGTTTCAGCGAAAACAAGTTCAGGGCGCGTAACCGTCGATTGTAGTCCATATGCCTAACGGAAGGGATTAACTTTGTGGCCCTCGCCTGCACTCGCTCCAGCCTCTCAATATCTTTCCTGAGGGTGGGCGACCAGAACTGCACAGCATACTCCAGGTGCGGCCGAACCAGGGAATTGTACAGAGACAGCACAATCTCCTTGTTCCGAAACTGAAATTGCCTCCTGATATAACCCAACAGCTTCTGGGCTTTCTTTTCAACCTCTACGCACTGTTTGGTAAACTTAAGGTCGCTGCTAATTAGCACACCCAAGTCATTTTCCAAATCACCTTACATTTACCCAAGTTAAACGGCATTTGCCATTTTTCGGACCACTCTCCTATCCTACCTAGGTCCGCACGCAGTTGCTCGATCGCCTTCGGCGTCCCAACATTGGCCCCAAGCTTGGTGTCATCAGCGAATTTGGCGATCCGACTGACGATGCCACCGTCTATATCATTTATGTAAATGATAAACAACAGTGGCCCCAAAACGGAACCCTGAGGAACCCCGCTAGTGACCGAGGCCCAACCCGAAATAGCCCTTTTAATTACAACCCTCTGCCGCCTATTCTTCAGCCAGTTTTCAATCCACCTACCTACTTCCCCACCGATACCCAGCGCGCGCACTTTCGCCATTAGCCGGCAGTGAGGTACCTCATCAAAGGCTTTCTGAAAGTCGAGATAAAGTATATCAATCGCCCTACTCTTATCATACTCAACATGACGTGGAAAAACTCGAGCAAGTTGGTGAGACACGACCTATCCCGTCTAAACCCATGTTGGGAGTCCCCAAGCAGCTTGTAGGTCACGATCCTATCCGCTATTATCCCCTCTAATAATTTACCTACAACTGAAGTGAGACTAATGGGACGATAGTTCCCTGAACTTTCGTAATCCCCTTTCTTAAAGATAGGGGTCACGTTGGCTTCCCTTCAGTCACCAGACACCTGGCCCGTCTCCAACGATTTGTTGAAGACTGTAGCCAGGTGGGGAGCACCTGGTCGCGCACCTCCCGCAACACTCTGGGGAGAAACTGGTCTGGCCCAGGAGCCTTAAACGCGCTGTTTGTCTATTCTATCAGCAACGACTGTCGCGGTACATCGAACACTATCCAGGCCAGCACCTTCGTGCCTGATGCCTGGCTCGGGGATCACGCGGGTGTCCTCCCTGGTGAACACTCCCGCAAAGTACTCATTAAGCACATTAGCGATGTCCGCGTCGGAGGTCCGCAGAACGCCGCTTCGGTCCTTTAACGGACGGAACTATCATGCTTCTAATGGGCTTTCTACTATTAACATAACTGAAGAACTCCTTAGGGTTCCCCTTGCAGAGGCTTGCCACCCGTAGTTCTTTGTTACGTTTCGCTAGCCTGATCTTCGCCTTCACTTCCCTATACAGGCGGACATACGCTTGTGTTCTCATGGGAACGATTGGCCTTCGCCCTTCTATACGCTACTTTCCTATTTCGGATAGCCGAAGCAATGTCACGACTGAACCACTTAGGCTGCGTTGAAGCAGGGGTGACCGGTTTTGAGGGTATGGCAGCAGACTGCAGCACCATAAACTCGTCCCGGAATGCACTCCACACTCCCTCAACATCGCCGCCGACCTCTAACCCCATCTCACCTACGTTATCCCGGAGGCTAACAAAGTCCGCCCGCCGTAGATCGAGCTTACTGCGTCTCGAGTTACTACGCTTCACCCGAGGGACGCACGCACGGAACCTAATCAGACCGTGATCACTCCCGCCCAACGATTCGTCAACGGTGAGACCAGTGACGAGGTTGTTTTCGGTCGTGAATACTAAGTCTAGAACGCTTTCGCCTAGTGTAGGCTCATTAACCCACTGAGTGAGGAAGTTCTCATCAGCAAAGTCAACTAGCCTCCTCCCTTCAGCATCAGCAGTCCTGTCTTCCCACTTTACGCCGCAACAGTTGAGGAGGGATCAGTGGTGGAGCGAAATTGTGTGAAGCCGGACTGTGCAGCCGGGAAGGAATTACTATTTTCCAGGAAGAACAATAGTCGCGTAGCGACCATTTTTTCGAAGATTTTGCAGGCACAACACGTTAGGGCGATTGGTCTGTAGTTTGTGGGATCGAGGGAATCTCTGCCGGGTTTGGGGATAGGGATTACGTAAGCCTCCCTCCACCGGGAGGAGGAAGGCGCCCTCTATCCATATGCGGTTGTATAGGTCTAGTAGGAAAATTTCTAAGGTAGGGTGGATGTGCTGGATCATGCTGTAGGGGATACCGTCCGGGCCGGGACAAGGGGATCGTCGAGAGGCCAGTGCCGCCTGTAGTTCACGCATGGTGAACAACCGATTATAGGTGCTGTCTATGGACGGTGAAGAGGAATTATTGTTAGGGGCGGATACGAGAGAACTAACTGCAGAGGAAGAAACGGCGGCGAAGGTAGAAGCTAGGTGGTTTGCCACCGATTTGGGCTCGTATAGGAGTCCGTCGTTAGTCCGGAGGACTGGGGGTCGGAAGGGAACATGTCGCCTTTCGACACCCCGTACCTTCTTCCAGATGGTGGCCGAAGGTGTGGTGGTGGTGATGCCGGATACAAAGGCAGGCCAAGAAGCTCGGCGCGCTGTCTTCATTGTACGGCGGGCGATGGCCCTGGCCCGTTACATCTCCGTGCGATGGATGGGGAGTCGCATAAGGTAGAAGCGTCGAGTAGCCTTCTTCTTGGCGCGTACGGCCTGCGTGCACTCTGGGGTCCACCAAGGTACCCGTCGGGTGCGGGGGTAGGTAGAGGATCGTGGGATGCTAGTGCATGCAGCCGCTACAACGATTGACTCGAAGTATGCAATGCACTCGTCGGAGGATGGGAAGTGGGCTGTCGTAAGGGTTGTATATGTATCGTTGTGGAAGCAGGACCAATTAGCTTTAGCAGTAATCCATTTTTCCGGTACCCGAACGGCCTGGTCGGACCAATTGAGCGTGAGTTGAACAGGGAAATGGTCACTTCCATAGTCCTCTTGGAGGACTTGCCATGTGAAATCTAGGAGGGCATCGGTCGACACGAAGGAGAGGTCTATACAGGATGGAGTGCAGGTGGTGGCATGGTAGAATGTAGGAGAGCCATCATTGAGGCACTCGAAGGAGAGCTCGGTCATGATATTAATCAGGGTCGGGGACATATAGGTGGAGTGTGTCTCCCCACAAGGGGTGGCGACTATTGAAATCGCCCAGTAACAGAAAGAGCCTGGGGAGTTGTACCACCTCCACCAGGTCATCGTGGGAGACTTGAGTGTGAGGAGGGAGGTATATTAAGCAGACGGTGTACTGTCTTTCTAGGGAAAGCCGGGTAGCAATCACCTGTAACGGGGATCGGATAGGGAGATTGTGGAAGGGGACTGCGTGGTGTATGAAAATGGCAGCCCCCCTTCGAGTGCAGGTAGGAGACGGGGTGATGTGGAATATCCAGTCGGGCAGGGCATGGGCATGGTTCCCAGGATGAGCTCCTGGAGACACACACACACCGGACGGGAAGTGGCAATCAAGGAATTAAGGCCTTCGTAATTCGCGAATATTCCTCTGCAGTTCCAGTGTACTATTGTAGTTTTCGGGGGATCCATTATTTGATGATGGAGGATGGATAAAGGCGTAGGGTCTAGGAAGTTGGAATGTAAAGGGAGATCTGGGGTTCGCGAAGGCGAAGGATGGGTCAGGAGTATGGCTGGCTATCTGCCGTTCACCAGAGAAGGAATCGGTCGGCCAGTCGATCTCCGCGGAGGTTGCGGGGTCGAGTCGGCCGAGCGAGACCGGAGGTGTAGATCACGGCAGCTAGGAGAACGTCGTGGGCTCAGAGGGTGAGAAGTTTCTTGGTGAGCTTCTGTGTTCGGGCTAGGAGGGGGCGCTTTATTTCCCAAAGTGGCACCTCCCCGCCTGTCTAGGGTCTCACGGCGGACCCTGGGTGGCGATAGAGGGTACCAGAAGGACCAAGCAGGTGGGAGGATGTGCTCAGGGTGGCTAACAGGGAGGGGGCCGGAGATTTTGAGGGGCCAGGTACTGTGGGGGTGGAAGGAGATGAACCAGAGTGTTCTCGTCGAGGGGTGGAAAAAATGGCACTAGGAGGCAAGGGCAGGTTCATAAGACTCACGGACGCGGCCGAGCTCCCCTTGGCCACACCGTGTAGCTGCGCCAGACCGCATTCACTGGGTCCTCAGGGGAGAGGATGTTGTCCAGATTGGATCTTGTCGTGGGGGATGGGTCATGTAATTCGGCAACTATTGTCAGTCTGTGGGGGTAGATTGGTGGGACTTCTGTGTTGGGGTGGTATGGTCCTCGTAGAGGAAATGGGCGGTGTGAGGGTCCGAGCCGTCTTCTTAGAGCTAGGGGAAGAGAGACATTTTGAAAGGCTGGAGGATCTGGTGACTCACTCCGGCGTCTCCGCCTCGTCGGCTTGCTCCGGGCGGTAGGTTCGGGTGTGAGCAGAGAGTGCTCGGGGGGCAGGGTTCGAGGTGGGTGGGGCCTGGGTGTCCTGGTCCCAGACTGCTGGGGAATCTGTGGCAGGTGAGGTGCGTGAAGAGAAGGGATGGTGGGGGTACAGGAGGTCGTCGGTTCCTGTAAGGACTCCCTTTGGGAGGGATGGGGAGCAGTGATCGAAGGGGGTTTGAGCGGCAGGCCAGGCGGCGTGCCGAGAGAACAGAGCCGAGGGCAGCGGCGTAAGATACGCCCGGCCTCACCTCCCGACTCCGCACTCTGTCTCGCGCCTCTCGGAGGCTAAAGAAGTCCGCTACCTGCAGGCCTCGGACCTCTTCGAACCTGAAGAACAGGCATTCGCGGGATGAAGAGGGGTGTGCGCCTTCACAATTGGAGTATTTGGGTGTGTTGGGGCACTTGTCTGGGTGGACGATTTGTCCGCAACGAACACACAATTGGTGCGGCTGCCGACAAACTGAGCTAACGTGTCCAAACTTGTTACATTTAAAGCAATGGGTCGGGTCTGCCATGTATGGGCGGACAGAAAACTTGCATGACGTGCGGTCTCCAATACCCTATACAATACGGTCGGGAGGGACTAAGGTATTGAAGGTAAGACGTAGACGCGGGGTGGGGGAGAGGGTACCTCCCTGTCGGGATGTGAAGCGATGGATCTAGGTGACACCCTGGGGTGCGAGGTCCTCCAGGAGCTCGTTCACTGTGATCGACAATAGGCGGGTGGTGTAAATAGTGCCCTGACTCTGGTTCAGGCGGGAGTGTGGGGAAACGGACACCGAGCATCCAAGGACCTCAGTGAGGGAGAGTAGGGCTTTCGTCTCTGCGGTTGAGCGTGATTTTATGAGGAAGGAGCCATCCCTCTGCGGTCGTACATCATAGCGGCTGGAGTTGCTGTGGGCTAGGATCGCCTGAAACGTCCGTTCAGAGTTGGTCGGAAGGGATCCAGAGGTAGGCCGGATCACTAGGAATTTGTGGATACTTGAAAAGGATAGGGAGGCTGTAGAATCGAAGTGGACTGGGATGTCCAACGGTCGATAGGATGGTCGTGAATGCCGACTTCCCCGTCCGCCGCGGGGCTCTCTCCGTGGGGAGGCGGGCCGACGGCGGGTGAGAGGAGCATACGGGGAGAGCAAGAAGCCGGGTTTTGGAGGCAAGTCTTGGGTGGAATTTGACTTGCCCGAAGGCGGCTGAGGTGGGCTGGGGCGAGACCCTTGCTCCAGAGGGTGTACGTCCAAGGGCATATTCAAGATACAGGCTGGGGTCGGCAACGGTAAAGGAGCGTGCAAGTGTTCTGTTACCAGAGGGGGTGAACCCCATCAGGATGCGGTCTTCCAGTGGTAGAGGACTCGAGGGCCTGGTTGCCCACCACCCGAGTGTTGAGAGGAGTAGTCCGAGTATGAGAAATAAAAGTCGTAAGCCAAGTAGAAGCCATAGTGCAAAAAGAAGCTTCATCCCCCGCGCGCATCCAGCCACCACCGACTCCAACATGGGAGAGGCGAATCGTGGGCACACTCGGTTCCACCGCCAATAGATGTCACGCAGGAGAGATACATCCATTCCCAGTTACCGTGCCTAAAAGGCGGCCACTCTCATCCAACGCGCGGTGAAAGATGGCAGGGACAGGACTTGGGTTTGGCTTAAGAGCGACAAGGGTGAAGGACAACCACCTCCCTTACCCAAGGTCCAAAACATAGCCAAATGCAGGGAGGGGGAAAAAAAACCAGAAAGACTTGGGGAAAGGAGGAGAAAGAAATATAAGTAGGAGAGTAGGAGATCAGCCGGGTCCCCGAACGGGTCCAATGGTCCACGAGGGCAGAGAAAGCCCTTACATCGAAGGAAGATGCATTCCCCCATTGGCCACAGAGGGACGCGCCCTATAGCTCCGGACAAAGCAAAGGGATATATATAAATATATATATATATATATACAGGCTGTTTCAGGAGGAAAGGTCAATACTTCGGGATGTGATAGTATCGGTCATTGTGAGAAAAAAAGTTCATATGAACATGTGTCTAATTCTGAATGGTTACGGAGATAGAGCTGTTTGAATCTACAAGTACAAAAGCAATGTTAATGGTAATCAAGAAAGCGAAACCAATTACTGTTTCTAACATTTAATGTTTAAACATTGGCATTTTGAATGGTATCAGATACAGAAATGACAAATTTGTTACAGTTTACAATACGTTTTCGAAAATCCCACCGTCAACCTCAATGCACTTTGCAACTTGTGTGCGAAGATCGCGTGTTGTTCGTCTGAGTTGATTTTGACGTTCCTTTATGCGGGCAGCAGCAGCATCCAAAATGCGCGCGAGCAATTCGTCTCGTGTATCCACCTTTCTTTTGTAAACTTGACTTTTCATCCACCCCCACAAACAATAATCTAACGGAGAGGTCTGGAGACCTTGGTGGCCATTGAATGGGACCACCGCGGCCAATCCATCGACCAGGGAAAGTTTGATTTAGGTATTGCATCACCAGACGGGTAGAATGTGGAGGAGTTCCGTCATGCTGAAAGTACAGTACATACCAGCGCGTGTAGCCAAAGGAACATCCTCCAATAGTCCTGGCAATTCATTTTGCAAAAATTCTAGGTAACTTTGTGCTGCAAGACGATTCTCTAAAGTAACAGGGCCAATCAGCTGATTATCGATGATACTGCACCACACACTGGCAGAGAAGCGATGTTGAAAATTTGTTTCCACAGTGGCATTTGGATTTTCGTCTGACCACCGATGAGAGTTACGAGTGTTGTTGATACCGTCACGGGTGAAAGTAGCTTCATCGGTGAACAGTATTAATCGAAGCAATCGGCAATTAGCATTTACCCAATGACAAAATTCCAGTAGCATGGCAGCGTCTCCTGGTTGAAGGTGTTGTACACGCTGTACATGATATGGATGCAAGCCTTCCTCACGTAATGTTCGCCATACTCTTGTGTGTGGTACATCGAGACGTGTAGAAATTCTTCGCGAGCTAGTAGTAGGACTACGCTCTACCAACTGAAGAATGTTTTCCACTTCATCCACATCTTGTTGACCTTCACGTTCAGATGAAACATGAGCGCTGGGAAGTGTGCCAATCTCACGCAATGTGTTGAAAACCCTGGTAAACACTCTTCGATCCGGAATTCTGCGGTTCGGAAACCGTCGACGGTATTCTGCAACAGCAGCTGTTGCACTTCCATCGCATAAACCGTAGACATACACCATATCTGTATATTCGGCATGTGTGAAGGTGTGTGGCATTCTTACTGCTTCAAACACCAAACAATGTCACTCACAACAGTCAGCTGTCGATTGGCTTATGTTACATGCTTACATTACAGCTTACATGGTTCAAGGTTATAGCGGAGGGAAGGGGGAGGAAGAGCTGCGCGCGCATCAGATTCAAACAGCTCTATCTCCATAACCATTCAGAATTAGACACATGTTCATGTGAACTTTTTTTCTCACAATCACCGATACTATCACCTCCCGAAGTATTGACCTTTCCTCCTGAAACACCCTGTGTGTGTGTGTGTGTGTGTGTGTGTGTGTGTGTGTACATATATATATAGTACCGGTATAGGTTCTTAACTTCTTATGATCTTATCGCATTGGAACTGTGTGATGAGCATGGAAACAAAGCCAGTTATCTTTCCTGTTTTTTTTTAAGATTTCAAGATTAAGGATGACTATTTATTTCCAAGATGTATTGTTCAAAGAAAAAGTCATATTACAAAACAAATAAAATTCTTCTAAATAATGGTGGAGAATATTGGGAAATCAAACTTAAAAAAAAGCTAAACTGCTGGAGGGTGTCTGTTAATATTTTGCTGATTTGTTAAGTTATCTTCCGAGTTCAGCAGCAATGGAGGAGAGTGTTCTCAACATTTGGCTATATTCGGTCAAAACTGCGCGACAGATTGGATGTCGAAAAGGTCAGGAAAGTTGTTAAGATTTATAAATGTCTCAAGAACCAAAGTGAAAGATCTCATCGTGAAGAGACGAAAGAGAAGTGGTAAGTTCGTAGCTTCTACAGTTTTAGCACTACAACCGAAATTACCGTACCTATTATGTATTATCTCTCGTTCTTGTAATATAGATCTTAATAAAATACTCAAACCCAAACTATGATAACTTTTTTTGGCCTATAAATTACATGATAGGGACAAATAAGAAATTGTTAATTTCTACTGGACGTCTTGAACTTAATAATTTACGTTATTATATTATGCTTATAAACGGTAAAAATAGTTTATAGGACTGAAATAAACCTATTTAGATAGAGGGGAAAAAAGAAGGTGTTTCTGTATTAAAAAATAAAAATCGTAAAAGAGGGGAAAAAAAAAGGAAGTTTTGAAAAAATAAAAATTTTGGGTTTTTTTCATGTTGCATTTTTCGAAAAAACATATTGGGGACAACTGAATTTCCTCAATCGAGCCAACCCTGTTTTTCAGTGCATTAACCGCGCATTAATAAGATGGAAAGAGAAAAATGCAATAAAGTCTGAAACTAGGAGCTGGTGAAACACGAACTCGGGTCGCGTGGTTTCAGAGTTAGCGCTCCTGACGATCACGCCATGCAGAACCCCAAAACATGGGTACAAATCCAACTAGGTCCTAGTTTCCAACTTTAATATTTGTTCTCTACCCGAAGTGACTTTCCTATACTTTCCTAATACCTCTATTCCTCGTCATCTTTTTCTCGCCAAATTTTCGTTCCCCGGAGCTAACCTAGAGTGGATCTTCTTTGTTAATCTCAAATTATGTAGTTTCCTTTCCCTCCTCGGTCAGAATTACAAACTTCATTATTAATTCCTTTCTTTAATGACTATTTCACCTCATCCAGACCCTCCACATCCACACATCCTTCCACGTTTTTCAGATCTACATAAACGACGTTATGTAAATAATTAGATTGAGGAATAAAGCCTAAAGATTAATTAAGGGATAAATCAAATCAAATGAATATCAATAGTTCAATTAATATCTGTTTGTTCTACGTTCAAATTATTGTAATACTGTAATACAATAATTGTAATAACTGTACTAGTGTAATATACAGGGTGGCGCAAAAGTCGCGCATCATAGGAATTTTCAGTGTTGATTATATTATTTTTTTCCTTTAGGTAGGGGTTGACTGCGAAATTAACAATAGACGAGAGGGTGAACTTGGTTTTAATGCATGGAATACCAAGTACTACAAATCGATGAATCGGTACAGAACTTAAATTCTATACCGATTCATCGATTTGTTGTACCTGGTATTCCATGCATTAAAACCACGCTTACCCTCTCGTCTATTGTTAATTTCGCAGCCATCCCCTACCTAAAAGAAAAAAAAATAATATACAGTATAATCTACACTCTACATTGCTATGATGCGGGACTTTTGCACCACCTTGCGTATTTTATCAATAAAGATACATCTGTTTATCTATTTATCTATCTATCAATTATAGGAGGTAGGACTCGGGCTGCGATTGGAGTGAGTCGGCCACCTACTTCGTGATCGCTCAGATTCGAGTGACTTCTGGAGTTCACTCCCCCACCCACAATCCACTCCGTCGGGGGACGGAGGGGATAGGGGTGACATAAAGGTTCAGGACTTTAACTATTACCTGAAAACGCAGAAAACACTGCAGAAATGAGATACTTTCGGTAAAGCCTCGTGTAAGAAATTAAATAAGTATTTAAAATTAAGCAACCGGAATAGAATTTATTTCTTCCCATATTTCAGTCTGTTAAACGTTGAAGAATGAAATTGTTATTTCCTATTTAAAAAACGAGTTATTTTAGCCAAAATCTTTACTTAATTTCACATCTAAGCTTTTAAAACTTAGCTAAAACTCTTTTCTTCTCTATTCTTCCTTCCTTTGATATATTTTTCATGGCAAACTTAAAAGAATTTTAGTCTTAAATGATTCGTGCATTCGATTCTTTTGTAAAGTACAGTTCTAGCTAATGCCCAGTTACTAAACTGATTTCATGTTGTTGTTTTTTAGCATGTCTTTCACCGTTATCTTGTTGAATACTTTGCCTTTACTCTTCGTCTTTTCATTTTCTATATAATATTTCATCAATTCTTTCTTTAACTCGCGTACTACTGATGTCCTATTTCCTTTTTAACTTCTACATACTCCATCAAACCAAGGTGCATCCATATCACTTCCCATTTATCCACCATCTTCTAACTTTAAAACAAGAATTTATTAAAAAATTTGTATTACTATTATTTATTAGTTACATATATATTTTCCAATACTTGCATTTAAATTTTCTTGTCCCTTAATGTAATTTGCACTTTACAGATCCTGAGTATTATTTGAAGTAATTCTGATATCTACAATAAAACCTAATTAATTTCCGGTCACACGATTAGCCCGGCGAACTATTTGCCTTAGTTAATCCAAAGGGGCCATTCAAAAACCATGTGGTCCTTAAAGGGGGGAGGGGGTTCCTTATTTGACCACCAAGGGCCACATGGGGGAGGGGGGGGTCTTGACGTTTAACCACGTGGCCAATACTAAGCATTAAAATATCCTGTTTATAATATTGTTTATCATATTATATATATATATATATATATATATATATAATATATATTTCGTAAACTCCAGAAAATTCCAGAAGACTCGAATCTTCATAAACACAAATTCGTTGTACGTTTATTTCGGAAACTTCTACAAGATTCGAATCTTTAACGTTCATGAAACAAATTCGCCAGACTTTTAATTTGATTATTTTTAATTTGCTTTATTTTAATTTGCATTTTATGAAAATGAAAATGAAAATGAAATGAAAATGAAAAGGTTTATTGGCAGACTATAGTCCATATGACAAATATTATTAATACAATGACAGTTCATACACTAAGGATAGAAATATATACAATTGATTAGAAATAATACTGCACTGTCTAAGTTAAGTGGAGCTACAGACAGACGTTTTCGTACCAAGAAGTCCATAGCTTAGAGCAGGGGTCCCCAACCCTGTGCCCGCGAGCACCATGGTGCCCGCCGACCCTTTTGCGTGTGCCCGCCACTGACTGACTACGATTGATAAGTTTTTATTTAAATTTTTAATAAAATGTTAAGTATGTTACATATTTTAAATATTTAGTTACTAAATATTTAAAATATGTAACATACTTAACATCTTATTAAATTTTAGTAGTTAATTACAGAAACAGATGCTCATTTATTTGAAAATAATTATTTCTTTATAAATAAATTAAGTTATCGTTTTGATCATTTTTCTAAGGTTCTTAGTTAGCCCATCCTTGTTTTTTTTTTGTGTATTATGTTCATTATTTTACATAGGAATTAAATGGTTTTTTTTGTGTATTATGTTCATTATTAAGTCCAACTATAAATTTGCCTTGACAAAGTAAATGGTGCCCGCCGCACTACTGGTAGTCTTGAATGTGCTCTTCGGCACAAAAAGGTTAGGGACCCCTGGCTTAGAGGATAAATGGCAGGACTCATGGATAGCTTGGATGATCGGGTTGGTTGATTTTTTAATTCTTTGCATTAGACTGTTTTGAGCACGTCTTGTTACCTCCGGGAAGCTCGGGACATTGCGGGTAGCAAACATTTGCGAAGATGAGCATCTCGGGGGTAATTTATGTAAGAGTCTAAAAGACCTGTTGTACAGCAAGTTTAGGGTTCTGCCAGAACCTTTTTTATAATTCACCCAGAGTTGCTGACCGTATATATTACTGCAGAAAGTACGAAAGAGTGTGTCTTTAGCTTCACTTGTACAGAAACGAAAGTTCACTTGTACAGAAACGAAAGTTCCTTATGGTCATATTCGCTTTAGCACACAGGCGTCGAGATTGTTTTCTTATATCCGAGTCATCACTCAAGGAGCTGGTAATAGTTTGACCCAAATACTTAAACTCTTGTACTTCCTCAATTACTTCACCATTCATTTTAAACCTTATATCAGCTGGCTGATTACAGCTTTTCGGATGAAATTGCATAACCTTAGTTTTTGCAACATTAAAAAGAATATCATGTTTCTGCGAATACACTTCGCAGACATTTAGTAGCCGATCCAGACCTTTAACAGAAGGACTTATTAACACCATATCATCGGCATAAACTAAGTTATTTATCCTTGCGTTATCTATACAACATCCCACTGTTGCCTCATTAAACAGCATAGGGGAGAGCAAGGAACCTTGTCTCACCCCGCAAGAGGAGCCAAAACACTCGGATAGTACATTGCCGCACCTAACAGTGAAAGATTGGTGGGAATACCAAAATTTCAATAAATTTAATATGTACATGGGAACCTTCCTGTCTTCTAGTTTTGCAAATAAAATATTGTGGTTCACCCTATCATATGCCTTACTTATATCAAAGAAACAGCTATAAATGGTTGAATTACTGTCAATGTATTTAGATATTGTTTCTTTAAGTACATAGATACACAGGTCAGTTGAGTGGGACCTTTTAAAGCCAAACTGATTAGGAGATGTCCATAGGAAATCATTTAATCGGAGTAACAAGAGTTTTTCTGTAGTTTCGAGAAGCAGGAAGCGACAGCAACAGGCCTGTAATTATTGCTGGACAGAATGTCTCCGTACTTATTTTTGACCAGGGGCAAGATATATACCCTCATGAACTCTGCAGGGATATAGCTATGAGCAAGCATGGCTGATAGGAGCAATGATATATGCAGACATTCTACGTCATTTGCATATTTTAAGTGCTCATTCGATAAGTCATCTACCCCTGACGCAGAACCAGTCTTTAACTCTTTAATTAACCTCTTTACTTCAGAAAATGATATCAAAATGATATCTTAATGATATTTTAATTTACATACGAGTAAGGAGGGGTGGGGTGACATCAGAAGACCACGTGGTTTTGGAGGGGGGGTTTAAGTCATTGGCCAAAAATGACCACAAGGTGGAGGGACGTGTTCGAAAACCACCCAAAAAAGGACCACGTGGTTTTTGAATGATCCCAAAACTGTAAATAAGACTTAAAACAACTCGACTCAAACTAGGTTTGGGTAGCTAATCCTACAACTAAATCTACTGAAACTTGAATCCGAGGAACCTACATTATCTACAGTTAAATAATACAAGAATAACCGACGCTCCAGAGTAAACTAATCCTTGCCTTACTCATTCATAAACTCTGCCCGAACGCAAATACGTGCGTTTCATGCAACATTAAAATCCAAGAGAACGTCTATTTTCAACGCCACAAAACTAAAACTGGATCGAGTCCCGAGTGGGACTTTGTGATATATATATATATACACCTTTCCTTTCTTTTCAACCTTTCAAAGGTTCCGCGCGATGATTCGTCATTTCACGAAGGTCAAGCTTGTCGCCCCTCCTCTCGAATTGGCCTGGTGAAGTAGTGAGTTGGTTTCTTGTACTCTCCACTTCACATAGCGAGGTACGCCCGGCTCATCGGGGAGTTTTGAGCCAAGCGTCTAATCTTTTGAAGATGTCCACTGCAATACCATTCGTGTTCCTGAGGTCTTTGGGCAGCTGATTAAACAGTTTTGGTCCTCTCACAACAAAACTATTTTCTTTCAGGGTTAAGGATGTTCCCCCTCTCGACTTTAATTTGGGAACATGACACAGTCTTCTTTTTTCTTTTCCACCGTTGTTTGGGGAGTTACAGGAGTCAGAGTAAGATTAGGGACTAGTTTCTCCATTATTTTCCAAGTGTAAATGATGGTGTATCTCTCTCTTCTCCTTTCCAGTGAATATGGTTTAGTTCGCGTAACCTTTCCCAATAATTTAGTTCTTTGCACCCCTTCATCTTGGCTGTGAAGCTTCTCTGAATCCCTTCTAGCTGTCTAATGTCTTCATTTTTATATGGGGATGTTAGGACCGAGCAGTAGTCCAATTTTGGTATGATCAGTGTTTTCAGTAGAGGAATCATTATATTCCTATCCCTTCGTTTAAAGGTTCTCAGTATCTGACTAGTTATTCTCTTTGCTCTGTTTACTGCTATCTTATTTTGTGTTTCAAATTTCGCATCATCAGTCATTACAACCCCTAAATCTTTTGTTCTAGAATTTCTCTGAATTTCCTGTCCATTTGGGGTATAATATTCCATGGATTTTAGGTCTTCTCTTTTTCTGTACCGTAACACCTGAAATTTCTCAGTGTTAAACTTCATATGGTTGTCTTCCGTCCACTTGTAGATTCTGTTCATGTATATTTGTAGAGATCCTATATCTTCTGGGTTTCTTATTTTTCTACTGATCTTTGTGTCATCTGCAAAGGATGTTACTGTGCTGTCTCTGGTAACGCCCTCATCTATGTCAGTTAGCATGATTATGAAGAATAGTGGAGCTAATACTGTTCCTTGTGGTACTGAGCTGAGGACCTCTGATTCTAATGAAGATACTTCTTGTACTGTAACGACTTGCCGAAGCTCACTAAGGCAATTATATATCCATTTCCCTACTTTTTCCGTTATTCCCATATATTTCAATTTATGTATTATGATTCCATGGTCGCACTTGTAGAACGCTTTGGCAAAGTCTGTGTATAGTACATCATAGTTTTCATTACTTTCAAGTGCATCAATAATGTTGTTGTAGTGTTTCATTAGTTGTGATAGGCATCATCTGCCTGACCGAAACCCCTATTGGTTATCATTTCAATTTTTTCTGAGTTTCCCAAAAATCATAGGTTTTCTGTCTAACTATTCTTTCAAATATTTTAGTGATATGAGATGTAAGCGACACCGGCCTATAGTTTTTGGCCTCGGATCGATCTCCTCCTTTATATATTGGGACTATGTGCGCGCTCTTCAGGAGGCCCGGTATTTCTCCTGTGTCTAGTGATCATCTCCATATCCAATATAGGGACTCAGCGATTGCATTCTTGCAATTTTTGACAGTATGGCATTCCATTTGCCCGGTCCTGCCGCTGAGTGTGTTTTTAGGTTCCCTATAGCTTGTGTTATATTATCTGTCGTAAAGTCGAAGTCCGTTATACTTTCCCCTTGTAGTTCTTCTTCAAAGAACGCGTTTCTAGCGCATATCAGTTTGTCAGGTTTTGAGATACTGAAAGATGATTTGTACTGAGCTCTTAATATTTCAAATACTTCTGTTAGATCATCAGATAAAGCACTGTTCTCGTTTTTCAAAGGTCCGATAGTCGCATAGTTTTTCGACTTTCTTGTTTGCAAAATTATAGAAGTACTTTGAGTTAACCTTTATCGCTTCTATAACGTCGTCTCAATTAGTTCCTGTATGACGTCATCGATACCCTGCAGTTTATCATTTAATATTTTCCTGATGTTGTTATCTTTACAGTTACTTAGTTTTGCAGTCACTCTTTTTCTCTTTTGGAACAATGACCTCTTTTGTCTCTCGAACCTGCTTCTTTCCTCTTTGCTGTATTTTTGGGACATGTCTTTCCACAATTTCCAGCGTCTTCTCCTTTAAAGTCATTAGCATCTCTTTCGTTGTCTTGGCCTCCAAAATGGTTTTCCAATCTATTACTTCCATGCTGGATGCAACATCTTCCCAGTTTATAGCTTTGAAGTGAATTAAAAATTTCGAATTTGCTTCTTTTTGTTGTTCGTGTTTTTTCGTTTCCTGTTGCTTTTATATTGGTTATTTCAATAATATTGTAGTCCGATATTATAGTTGGTGATATATATATATATATATATATATATATATATATATATATATATATATATAGACAAAAACGACATCACAAGAGTTCGAACCCACAACCACTTGAATAAAGTGTGAGGGCGTTAACCACTATACTAGGACGAGATAAAAGACAATGCAATCTGTCAAACATTTAAACAACTGAGGAAACGCATAACGCTTTCGCGTTCAGAGGCATTTCAAGTGTTAACTCTCCCACACTCGAAATAATGACCAGCATTTAATTCAAACTTCTCTGGTGCAACATTGGAGTGCCATAAATGGAATATCGCGCGTGAATCGGCACGATTTTTTCACCTATTCAAGGTGAATATTCACCTTGAATAGAAGATAAATATTTACTCACCTTCTATTCTTTGCTATGGACCCAAATTGAATTTTGGAATTAGATTCAATTCCTAGAAATGAAGGGAGATCAATGACCGGGTCGTCGAAAACGATTCACGGGTATATGTAACAAGGGGGAGAGGGAGATTACCCCCTCTGAACCCTCAGCTAACCGTAATAAAGGGGGCATCGGCCACATTCAATCAATAACATTCCGTTCATACGATTTTTCAGTTCTTGGAAAAGGTAATATAACGTGTCTCCGGAAGTATAAACACGTTTGCCTCCCAACGATTAAAAATACTTCACGTTGTAAAATATTCAATATTTCTTATATATTTTGTGAATATAAGGAAATTTCTTCAAAAATTTATATAAGAATATTAATTATTAACATTAAAATTAAAGTACCGGTACTCCATAATTTCAAATGAAAACGAAGATCCAGATTTGGAAGTCAGTAGTGTTTTATTATAACAAAGCATTATTCATGTGATTTTCATCATCATATATTCTTAAATTACACACACACACATATATATATATATAATATATATATATATTAGTGATGTACCGATTCCAAAATTTAGGCGATGCCGATTCCATGAAATACTGCTGATGCCAATTCTTTGTTTATATTTTTAAAAAAATCAATTCCCTTCATAAATTATACTAATCTAATGTGAAAACTTTCAATTTCCATATTTTTACATTTCAAATTTGTTTAAATGCTTTTGCTTAGCTCATTCCATAATAACAGTTTTATTACTCGGTAAAATGATAAAATAATTTTATTTTAGTTTCATAAATTGAATACCAATATTTAAAGTAACTGTTTTTCCTTATGTTCAACGTATTCTCTCTCTTCAACAATGTAAAAAACAACAAAAAATTCCATTAAAATTTCGAGTCCCTGGTGGCCAATTTGAATTTCAAAAACAATGGGATCACCTGAAGATCCGTCACCCTAGCCCTTTTTAGTTAGCTTTATAAGTCTAACTAACAAAAATATCACGACCTAACCTAACCAATCGTCAAGGGCGCACAGTTGACCTACGATTGGTTAGGGTAGGTCGTGATATTTTCGTTAGTTAGACTTATGAAGCTAACTAAAAAAAAGGCTAGGGTGACGGATCTTCAAGTGATCCAAAAAATGGATGAATAATTTGGGTTTATGAAATTGTTAAAATACTTAAAATAAAGTCAACATAATAAGATGGTTTAATATATAAATTATAAAAAGTACAACTTAATATAGAATTATTATTAATATAGAGTATATATATATATATATATATATATATGGGAATGAACTCAGAATGGTCCCCTGAGTTTTTTATGATACACACAGACAGTGCATGGAACAAGGAACTCTTCTGGGATAATTAAATCCACTATAGTCCGAATAAGTAATGGTAAATGACAAATACCATAGTTTTTCTTTTTCATGATGCTAGCCCGACGTGGGCAACGGGTCACTCGCAAAGAGGCCCCATAAATATAGCTTCCCTCACCAGCTATCTGCAAAGCAGACAGGATCCAGCTTTGGGACATGGATCTAGGGTTTAAAGCAGCCTAGCTCTGCTACATTTAGAACCTCAATATAAGCAAACGACTCGCTAGAGCCATGTCCCAAAGCTGGATCCTGTCTGCTTTGCAGATAGCTGGTGAGGGAAGCTATATTTATGGGACCTCTTTGCGAGTGACCCGTTGCCCACGTCGAGCTAGCATCATGAAAAAGAAAAACTATGGTATTTGTCATTTACCATTACTTATTCGGACTATAGTGGATTTAATTATCCCAGAAGAGTTCCTTGTTCCATGCACTGTCTGTGTGTATCATATATATATATATATATATATATATATATATATATATATATATATCAGTGATGTAGTCGAGACCACCAAGTCCGAGACTGAGACCGAGACCTGATCCTGTGAGACCAAGATCGAGACCGAGATCAAAGGTTCGAGATCGAGATCTACCTTCCGAGATCGAGACCCTTAAAATTCGAGACCGAGATCGAGATCGAGACCAAACTCATGCCCTTTCAATTTGTTTTACACTACTATGGAAATTAGACTATGTTAAGTATATTAATAAACTAATAACTACTTTCTCAGATGTAGTGTGTTGAATGCAAAAAGTGTAACCTATAAATTAAAAAATGAATATATATATATATGTACTTTTTATTTATTTACTTCTTTATATCTGTTACAGAAGGTTTAATGAACGTACCCACTACCCAGTTTGACTTGTGCATTTATTTAAAGCATGATAGGTGCTCATTACACTTAAGGAACATCAGCATGCTCAGAAGATCTGCTGAAGTTCGACTTCTGTGGGGCCTCATTATTATGCCTCCATGGCTAAATACACGCTCAATTGGAGCATTAGAGGCAGGCACTGTTAAAACAGTCATGGCAATATTGGCCAGTGATGGGAATTTATCCCTTTTCTGGTGCCAAAACTTTATTGGAGAGCAGTTGTCTAAAATATGAGATTCATCGATCTCTAAGAGGTACCGCCGCAACTGTTCCCTGCGGTTCAAAATCTTCCCAGTTTCAACGTTCTTCTGCTTGGACCGATAGCTTTGATATTTTGCCATTAGTCTCGGAACTTTGGTTTGACTGTTTTATTTCGTCATCGCTGCTGTGAGAATGAGCGCTGTCTCTCTGTATCTGCTCATTCTCCGTGCCTGAGTTTCCTGTATAGCATTTTTCCAACACCATTTCTATGAAAAATAAATTGACATATCGGTACTATAAACAGAGGCATGGCAATTAGCATAAGGTCTAAATAATATATATATATATATATATATGACATTAATTCAACATCCACTGAGCCCAAAGAGATCTATAATGAATTTTAATGATAAAAAATATACCGGTATAATGAATAAATATAAATAATAAATAAATAAATAATATATAAATAATTCTCTATTTAGTGTTTCCATTTTCAATAAAATTAATCTGACGGGCGCGGGGGACAAATTTTTTTGTAGCGCTAACCTAAAAAAATCCAGACCCACACACTCCCGCAAGACAAACGTGGCAACTCAAAACAGGGTGACTGATTAGTGAATACCTAGAGTCCCTTACTTTTACAAACTTTCATAAACATTCTGAATTGTGTCTGTTCAACCAAGCCACCATCATGAGTATGCCAATAACATGTATTTCTCATTACGGTCTCGAGAGGTCTCGAAAGGTCTCGGGGAGAAAAACCGAGACCGCGTCTGTCGAGACCGAGATCGAGATCTAAATAGCGGAGACCGAGATCGAGATCTGCAAATTGGGTCTCGAGATCGGTCTCGAGACCGAGACCGATCTCGAGACCTACATCACTGATATATATATATATATATATATATATATATATTGAAATTACAATAGTTTATAATATTTAGAGATTAGCTGGAGAACATTTAAATTTATGGGCAACTTAATTTATTAAGCTTTGCCTTTTTCGTTAATGTAATATATTTTATCATAATTACACCGTGAAATGAGTAAAAATTATCATAAATACTGTTTTTTGTTTGTTCAGTTTTTCTATAAATATAGATTTTGCTTTGTAATGAAAATTTTAAAATTTCAAAAAATCGGTGAGAATCGGTTAAATTTGACTGACGCCGATACCAAAAAGTGCCCAATTCTGCCAATGCCGATTAATTGGTACATCACTAATATATATATATATATTACACACAGACAGTGCATGGAACAATGCACTGTCTCTGTGTAACATAAAAGAATCTCAGGGTACCATTCTGAGTTTTAATATATATATATATATATGTATGGAAAATTACCCCACCAAGATTCCAACCTAACACCACTTGGGTACAAGGTGAAAGTTAGTATAACCGGGCACATATTTCAGCACCCGAGGCAACACACAACGTTTCCGCGTCCAGAGGTGTTTTCTGTTCTAACCCCCTCCCCCTACATTCGAGGCAATTGCAGCATTTCATTAAAATCTTCCGGTGTAACAGTTGGGTCCCATAGATAGAATATCACGTACGAAGACGCATGATTTTGCATCATGCAAAATGGATGACGAGGCGGAAAGAACAGTCCAATATTGAATCTTTTTTTGTATATTGTTTGCAAAGAAAATATAGAGTCGTGACCAAAAGTTCAGAATTACTAAAGTTTCTGAAATATCTCTTCTTGCTCTACAATTTTACATTAAATATGTTTTAAAGTTGAAAATGACTGTTATGAAATGGATCTTGACTCATGAAGTGAAACACTCGCTAAATTACGTGAAAAAAATACGAGGTTACTTATTACGAAAATATTTTTTAGCCTCGTATTGACGAAAAGACAAGAATAAAAAAACTTTAGGCTTATTTGGAGAAAGTAGGATTTCGGCATTATTGCCTAATTACTCAATGATTTTTAAATAATATAAAATGTAAAATTTGTACATTTCTTCACGTATAAAATTCAGTTGCTTTTATTTTATCTAATATTTTTATTTATTAATTTTACATATATATTTTCAAAATAAAACTAACGATTACATTGTGGACAAATGTGGTTCAGGGTTGCATTACTAGTCAATTTTCGATTGATAATGCGATAGTTTTTAATATACTTACGCGGTTAGAGTCCGTGAAAAGGTTAAATTCATAATTATTCCTCTAAAACGTGTGGATTATTTAGTAAACTCCTAATTTACACAAATTATATACAAACGGACAGAATCTGGAAAATTTCCCCAAAGAAACGAGGCCAAGTGGAAATACTTTTAAAACAAGACTACAGTCAAAAGCGGGTATCCTCCTGACTCGAAATAGCTCAGTCATCAATATACAATATCCAAAAGAAGATTTTCGAGGACGGAGAGTATAAGCCAAAAAAGAAGATCTAGCAGACCGCGTGAAGGGTAACTATTTTGACTATCAATCGTTTAGATCTGTGAAATAATAATGAGGACTTTATTCCCGTGATATGATTACAAACTTGGTAGCGATAGCCAGCTGATTCTTAGCCAAGCTGGGTTAGACCTATCGGCATGCGTGGGTGAGTTGTATCGTTCCGGCGTTACGACAGCACCTATGACGATCCCTTCTCATACGAGAATAGGTCTTGGGTTTACGGGATGTTAACCACGACCCTCTTTCGGTCTTGGTCCTACCTTTCTCTAAACACCGATATGATTGATATTACTAAGAGAAACCGTCTGTGAAGCAGCATGGAAACTCAATAATAGTATGTAGAGTTGTTTCAGTGGGTATGGCATTAGGGACACTGCAAAAATTAACGATACCATGAAGAAAGTACATAATTCTATAATTCACCATGCCCTGCCGAGTGGTCATCGCCTAATGTATCAAAACTTCATTTCCAGAAAGGAGTCCAACCTTCGTATGACTTACGTGAATCATAAAGAAGAACAAAATGTGGTGACTATTACGGAATGGACTCCACAGTCACCCGATTTAAGTCGTTTGGAATTTATGGGCATAATTTAATCTGAAAAGAAAAAGCACAATCCTCGCATAACATTGCTGATCTATGAGAAGCGCTATAACAAAGCTGGAACATCATTACCCAAAACACCATCAATAAATTGACTGAATCAATGCTATGAGGAGTGGCTGCTTGCTGCATTGACTACAAAAAGGAGGCACACAAAATGAGATTATTTTTTTAATCGGTCTTTTTTTTTTATTAAATTACAAATTAATAACGTTTCATTGCCTACAGTATTTCTACGTTCCTCTTCAACTGTAACGAAAAAATCGATGTGAATTCGTAAGTGACACCCACTATATATATATATATATATATATATATATATATATATATATATATATAAAGAGAGAGAGAGAGAGAGAGTGTATATGTATGTGTGTATGTAAACAAATAAAAAAGATGCCTGTATGTCGAGCCAAAGTTGTCAATAAATGTTTTTGTTCATTGTAATTCGATACCATTGAGGCAACATTCTGATACATTTAGAAGACCATTTCGAAGGGAAAAAAACCATATCAATATCGACATTTCATTTAATAAAAGAAAGAACAGGACAAAATATTCCCATAAAATGAAATTATCTTTACAGCGCTGAAATAAACAAGAGAAGATCTAGAATAAAGAGCGCAAATCTTCCTAATATCAACCAATTTCGAAATGAGATCACCTTAATGCTTTTCATGCGTTGATTGGCTGATTTAAACTGGCAGATTCTTGGCGGGAAAATGTTATCCAATCAGAAGAGCCCTTCGCTTCTCCATTAGCGAATCAGCTTAATCGATGACGTAATTTAATAAACGAACATTTTCTTGTTAGATCCGTTTTCTAAACCTATTCCGCTAGCCAAGTTTCTCTAATATCGTTCATATTTCATAAAACATCGTCTGAAAGGGTTAGAATCAGCCTCGACAATATTTTACAACTAGTATATCACGATAATAGGGCACGAGGTATTAGAAAACTAACAAAATGCTCAAATTAGCGTTAAAAGCATTTAACAATAGGAATACCTAAACTAAAATTCAATTCCTATAGCTTTAATAATTATTCCTAATGAACGAAATTCTTTGGAATTCTGATGAAAGATTTTGATAACGATGCTTGGCAAATGTAGACAGATTACCCTGAGTAGAGTCAAGATTTAGGGGAATTTCTCTTTCATATTATCTAATTTCTTATTTATATTTTGTATCTGAATTCAATTCAATTTGTTCGCTCACAAAACGACAATTTTATCATCTTTAACCTAAATGAATTGAACATATATATATATATATATATAGTGATCTTTTAACCTGATGAGAGAACTACATCGCGCCAATCTCGTAACACAGTACCACTTCCGGTCGGGTCGATCAGCGACGTTAAGCAACATCGGGTCTGCAGACTGGTTGGATGAGAGACCGTCCTCTGCGTTCAAATGATATAGTGACCCGTAATCCCATCAAATCACACATAAAACATATATATATATTATATATATATATATATCTATATACATATATATATATACATATACATATATATAAAACTACACCAGCTAAAAACAACCAAAAAATTTCATGTCTCCTCAGGTGTTAATTAAGATGAATCGTTATGTCTGTTTTCTGATATGGTTGCTTTATTTGAGAGAGAGAGAGAATTATATATATATATATATATATATATATATATATATATATATATATATATATATATTCAAGCTTTCCAGGAAGACTAAACTCTTCTTGTCGAGCTCCACACGAAAATCACGTGACATGAAAATGTAAAATGGAACATAAAAAAAATGACATATCCAGAAAGAAAAGTGAATCCAGGTATTTTCCATTTTGAAGCGAGCTTTTTTACCGACACAAAATAATTAAAACCCCAAATAAATGCAACACGAGCAATTTCGGGTTTTAACGCGAGGTAACGCCGTGCCCGACATTTTGGCTAGCCAATCAGCGACACGCTTATCTCCATACTGTATCACGTGGTCCTACATTATGAAGATGAAAATTCTTTCATAGAGTTTTACAATTATAGTTCTGTAGTTATATATATATATAATGCGCCTCGGTGGTGTAGTGGTTAGCGTCACTGACTACGAATCCATCGGCCCCGGGTTCGAGACCCGACGGCAGCCGGCGCGCAGCAAACCCAGCTGTTCATCCTTCCACACAATAAAGAAAGTGGTTGGTAGATAAATGGGTGGCCTAGTGGTTAAGACGCTGGGCTGCTGGGCGTGGTTCGGATTCCACGTTAAACTGTAGGTCTGAGGTGGAGTGAAAAGCTTGACCTTCGTCAGAATGAACAATTCGGGCGGAAGCTAACCAAAAGTTATATATATATCCTTCTGTTGACGACAATATTTTCATCAAATTTCGATGCTTGATGAAATATCTTTCGTGGAATTGATTCCTTGAAAATAATTTAATCGAAGTGGGTAGAGCCATTTATTGGAGTTTATTTTCGTTAACCGCATGTAATTACATACATATTATTTTTATGTTAATCAAAAGCATCATAACCTATTAACAAAAACTTAAGTTTTAAGATAAAATACATTGGAAAATAAATTTACCTTATATATATGTTAGCGGCAATAAGCGAAATCAGGCATTTAGATAATGCCTAGGCAATAATCTGAAAGCTAAGAATGCATATTGCATTAGTTACAATGGTCACTTTAACTGTTTAGGTTATATTTATTATTATATTATAGATATATAAATAGGCATTAATTATACTTATTATTATATGCATTCTTAGCTTTCAACTTATTGCCTAGGCATTATCTAAATGCCTGATTTCCCCTATTGCCACTAGCATATATATATATATATATTCATGAAAGATTAATCATCAAGAGACCCTGATGAGTCACTGTTCATGATGATCTTTAAGACAAATTAATCATCAGGAGAGTTCGATGACTGACCGTTTATAATCTCGATGAAAATTCTAGTCTTAGTGATAGCACGACGTGCTATCACTGACTAGAATATTCAATAGACGTGCTATTCTGCCCGACGTCATTCACAGCTTCTTATGTATTAATTAATAATTTTTAGTGATTTATTTATATTAAAATATATAAAAATGTTTACTTTATTTATTCTATATAATTTATGTTGAATATATTTTTACTTTTGAGGTATTTTATACTTAATTTTTGGTTGTCTTGAAATGCAGTGTATATTTTCCATACTGGTTCTTAACAAAATGCAACGTGAAACCATTTTAACGCGAGTATCGCTGAACTGAAACCATATGTTTTCTAACCAAATACCATTGGATTTAAGGTATTAAAGTATTTTCTTCACTCTTACTGGTAAGCCTGTGCTGTGAAAGAAATCTAACGTGGTCCTAATTGGCCAATTCATAACACTAGGCAACAAATTTCAACTTTTTTTTGTTACAGACACGTGAACTACTGATTCCTACTAAAGCGGTGATGCTGATTTCAGATCTGATATCAAAATTTCTCTATCACGTCCAGATTTTGTGTAACCGAAAACCCCTATTTTTCATTTTTTTTCTCACCCGCTTCTATTACGAAAGCCGTCTAAGCTACTTTTCCGTGCCACGTTTTATGTTAAGCATACTTAAATAATTAGTGAACAGGGATGTCTTTCCTCCTTTATTCTGGCTTAAGACAGACAGCGGAATTCCGCTGGCGGAGTTACCACCCCTGCGCCCAACCATCCACCCAAAGCGCGTTAGTATTTTGTTGTTACTACTGAAAGGCAAATTCCTGTTCTTAAGTGAAACTTTGGTGTGTCCTCTTCCTTTGTCGCTTGTAGGATGACGAGCTCTCCTTCTGCAGGAACCAACAATAATCTCCCATCATATTTGGGTTGAAATTACCTTGGTATCTGTTTTCCATAACTAAGATCTGTTGGTGGAAGCGCTCACCATGCTCGTCACTTACAGCCCCAAGGTTGGCCGGGAAGAAGTCAAGATGAGAATGTAAAAAATGAATTTTCAAAGACATTCTGCATCCCATTATTTCATAAGATTTAAGCATGTTTTCTACGAGTTTACGGTGGTTTTCAGCTTTGTGGTTTCCAAGAAAATTTTTGACAACTTCAACGAAAGATGTCCATGCTCCTAGTTCATTCTCATTTAGGTTAGATGGAAACGATGAGTCGTGGATGACACTGCGGATCTGTGGTCCAGTGAAAACTCCAGCTTCTAGCTTAGCATCTGTCAATATTCCTTTGAATTTATCCTTTAAATATTGGAAACCACTACCTTGATGATCCATACCCTTCACGAAATTTTTCATAAGGCCAAGTTTAATGTGAAGTGGTGGAAGATGTACTTTCTGAGGGTCAATAAGTGCTGGGTGTTTCACATTGTATTTACCAACAACATGTTCAGTTCTAGATGGCCAATCATGTTTTTTGTAGTGGTTCTTGTCATCTCTGCTGTTCCATAGACACAAAAAGCACATATGCTTTGTGTAGCCCAACTGTAACCCAAGAAGTAATGATACAACTTTAAGGTCGCCACAAATATTCCATGTGTGGTCCTTATATTTGATGAGTCTTAGCAGCAGTTTCATCGATTCATAAGTCTCATTAAGGCCAGTGGCATGTGCTACAGGTATTGAAGGTTTTTCATTGCCGTTGTGCAGTAATACAGCTTTAAGGCTAGCTTTACTAGAGTCAATGAACAGTCTCCATTCTTTTGGATCATAGCGACAGCCAATCCTTGCATCAGACCACTGATATCGTGGCAGAAACAAACGTTTTCTTCCTGTAAGTAAAATGATGAAAACTGCAAATGGCGATGGCGGAAATGGGAAACTTTGGTGTTTGGTTGGAGAAGATTAAATTCTTGAAGTCTTGAACCAAGCAACTCTGCCTTTTCTTTTGGTAATTCCAAATCGCGCACTAAGTCATTTAACTCCGCTTGACTTAACAAATGTGGGGAAATATTTGCATCTGGAACATATATGCCATCTTTCCCTGTTTCTATATCACTAGCAGAATCTTCAGATGAATTGCTGTCTGTTATCGTTGCTGGTGGAACTGGTGGTGGATTTGTTTCATCATGTGGTACTGGTTTCATTGCTGATTCGCAGTTTGGGTACGTGATCTTTGATTTGTTTTTCTTTGTGAAACCAGCAATCTTTGTCAAACAAAAATAACAATCATTGAAGTGATTTTTCGGCTCACGCCAAACCATGGGGACTGAGAACGGCATAGCTTTTCTTTTACCATTCATCCAAGTTATTAACATTGCATTGCACTGTGCACAGCAAATATGTGGTGCCCAGTCCCTCTGTTGGTCTCCTAACTTACAGTCAAAATAACAATTGTAGGCAAGTTTAATCTTTGTTGTTATGTTTCTACGTTGTGGCTTAGGTGTATATTGTCCACAGACAAAGCAGAAGTTGTCTGGGTGATTTACACAAGCACGTCTATTTGATGCCATTTTGAATTACCATACAATATCTGAAAAAACGTAGAAAGTAATTATTACGATGTGCAAAATAAAAAGAAATACACACCGTAGTACAAAACAAATGCTATAAAAACACACAAGTCACCACAACCTGTCACTTGCTCATCAGCTGAGAGCTTCAACAACCGTTCTGCTTGACTGTCACGTAGCGACTGACCGTTGGGCCGTTGCCCGTTACTATGCTCTTGACTCAGTGTTGCCAACTCGGGATAAATTTTATTTATCAAAATTGTTCGAATTTGTATATAGTTGGCAAAAAAATTGCTATTACTGGCATTAAGCCGATTAAAACCAAAATCTGGACGTGGTAGAAAATTTTACTAAAAGTGATTTGCATTTTACACAAAATCTAACGTGATAGAAAAAATCTAATTATAGATTTGAAATCAGCATACCGAAATTAGCTAGGAGCACCTATTTGGTCTTCTGTAACAAAATCTTTGTTGCCTAGTGATAATCTCTAACTCAATATAATCTATATACGCATTACGGAAAGATATAAGAGTCCCGCCTTCAGAGCGGAGACTTCTATTGAAGTGACAAACATTTTCGGACGTTATTCAGATACTATTCGGGGAAAAATATACTTTATATACAATGATTTATCGTTATTAACTAATTCCTGTTTATTTGACTGGAATAAAAATTGGAATATAAAGAGCCTTTATTCCTTACTTTTCAGTTTTTATGAATACCTCATTAGCGAATTTCGTGCAGGATTTGAGTCTCTTCTCTTAGCGTTAATTAAAGTTTATTAGATTCATATTTTGTGTATTTTAATCAAGTATCTTAGCTCTAAATCATAAGAGATTTTGGTTAGTTCCCTGATAATGGAAAGTGAGTTGCCCGAAACGTTGGGAATTAATTGTATGATGATCGTCACAAAATTAATCGTTTCGTTCGTTCGTGAGAGAGAGAGAGAGAGAGAGAGAGAGAGAGAGAGAGAGAGAGAGAGAGAGAGAGATCTTATATGAAACGCACAATAAGCGAATACGATAAAAAAAATCCTATAAATATAACGACAATCACATTCCTTAAATTGAGAAGAAACACATTTATGAAATGATGGAAAATAATGTGGAATGTCACTCTCATTTGTTATGTAATTCTCCTGAGCTCTCAATTAGAGAAGAAAGAATGTAACAGTCTTATGGATGAAATACAAGTGTTTACGATGTCTTTAATGAAGACTTTTCTGTAGTTTATTCGTGTCTATTGTGAAACCGAATGTCAGATGGCCTTTTTTAGTGAATACTTGAATTATTATAATTTAAGGCAAATGACAAAATGATTACGTGATTTTTACGTATTTGGTACTAAGTACCTAAATTCGAAGCACATATTAGGAGAACCTTTTTATTATCTTCGTACGGCTCTGCTTTATATTATAATTTAATTCACCCCTAAATTTTCGTTAATGTCTTCTAAGAACTTCGGTAGATGGCGCTCTTTCCCCATTTAAAATTGGGGACTGAACCGAAATCTTTTGTGATGTTTATAATATTAAAAAAAAAATAAACTAAAGCAGAAATTATATTAAAAATTGATAAAAACTTTGAATCACCTGAAGATCAGGGCCCCCAGCCTTCGTTAGTTAGCATTATAAGGTTAACTAACAAAAATATCACGACCTAACCTAACCAATCGTCAAGGGCGTACAGGTTAGGTTAAGTCGTGATATTTTCATTAGTTAGCCTTATATGGCTAACTAACGAAGGCTGGGGGCCCTGATCTTCAGGTGATCCAAAACTTTATTATTATTATTATTATTATTGTAATGTTTTTTGACCTTCCGAAAGTACGATTTTGCTTCGTTGTTTAATAAATTGATTAAGATTTTGCATGTAGAGAAACGCAAAATAGTTATCATCATCGAAGATTATACTCGTATATACTACTAAGCAAAACTACCCGTCCTACCAGCGGGATATTCTTTAAGCGAGTTCGAGTTTAACATTTATAATTAGCTCATGAATCACTTAAATTTTAAATATAACTTGTCACATTTTATTTTTACCTATCATGGCTTCCAACGCGTAGCTAAAATTTTTGATGGCTATATTCTTTTCTAAATTTATTCACCAACTGTATCTTCTTCATTCCAAGAAAGTGCATGAAACTCTGAAGAAGCGTGACGGGACTTGGTTTATTTTAAGAAAGTTTTAGAAGTTCAAAATCTTGAAATTTAAGTGCTTCGTGTTTGAGCATATAAATATTTTTGGGATAAATTGGGACAAATTTTTTGGAGACACCCGATCTGAAAAAAAAGTTGCTAAAATCAGTGCAGGGATCCCACAGGGTATCGTCACCAAGTTTCATGAAAATCGGTACAGCCGTTTGGACCTGAAAAGGAGACAAACGAACGGATGGACGAACATGCGGTGAATTATGGTATGATGATGATAACGATGATAATGATGATGGTGTATATATATGAAGATACGAAACTACGCTATTTTCCATTATTTAGGAAAATAGCCAAATGAATATTAGATACTCGCCACCTAGCGTATGGAGTAAGAACTAAGCTTTGAACAAGGACATACTCGCATGACATGGAAATATATTATTGAAAACTAAATACTATCACATTTACTCTTCAAAAAAATGCAAGACTAAATGCTTAATTTATTAAGTGATCTTATATTTGATTACATACTATGAACTTTATAATTACTAGTACAGTTCCCGCCGCTTCGCTGACGGTTAGACAGGCTAAACTACAAAAAAAGAACCCAGCCGTGAAAATTTTGAGCTTCACATTGTGTCAACATTTCTGAATCTGGTATCTCCCAAAACCTCCTCACCCCCATTCATACAACTTGGGGGCTAACCCCCTCCCCCATTACCCCCACCCATCCCCCATTACCCCACCCCCACCCTTCCCCCATTGCTAAACTACAGAAAAGAACACAGTCATGAAAATCTTGAGCGTCACATTGCCGCCCGTAATACAATTTCTGAATTTTTTTCTCACAATTTCTGAAAGTGTGACGGACAGACAGACGGACAGCTCTCTTATTATAGTATAGATTACTACTATAATTTAGCAAATGTGGTGTTGTTGTTGTTGGTTAGCCGATCAACCCACCCTGATCGAACAAGCCGGCGCCGGCGGCACGCAGGTAACCGATCGCCCTCTCTGGAGTGGACCAGAGATTCAGCGCACTAGTGATGTTGTGTTATGTTCTATGTTGTGCTAGAGCCGTACAGTCTGTCATAATGTGTTCAATTGTTTGTAGTGTGTCCTGGCACAGGTGGCAGGTGTCGTCTGTAGAGTTGTCTAGTCTGTGGTTATATGTCTGTAAGTTGGGGTGATGTCCACATCGGAATCGTGCTAAGTTAACTCGATCCGATCTGCTCAGGCTCGTCTCTGACCTGTCAATGGGTGGCGGCTTCGCACCTAGGACCGCATTCGGACCGAGTCGTGTCAGTGCTTTGTGGGTTAGGTGTGTATGTATGTGTTTTCTGTACTGTGTGATGTCTGTGGGGCGTGGTATGGAATGGAGTATTTGGTTATAATGTCTCACTGGTGTTACCTTAATGGTGCGAGGTGTAGATGCATGATTGTACATGTAGTGGCAAGGGTGTTGTGAGTTAGTCGTCGCTGCTGCCATGAATTGTGTTCTCCTCACGTCTAAATGTTCCCTAATTTTCAGTATTTTTGTTTCTGTGTGCAGGTGTTCTATTGGTTGTTGAGTACACCTTGTAATGATACGAAGTGCGTTGTTTTGTATTGTCTGTAAGGTGTTTATGTGTGTGTTTGAGATAATAGGTGCCCAGCATGGGCTAGCATAGTCCATAACTGAGCGAATATATTGTTTGTATACGAGTGATGTTGTTTCCTGCTGGTGTCCAAAGTTTGTGCCTGTTAGTACCTTAAGCGTGTTAAGTCTTCACCTGCATTTGTTTTTAATGTCCTGAATGTGGTTTGCAAAAGATAATGATGTGTTGTATGTGACCCCAAGTATTTTGGTCCTGTGAGTGTGTGGAATGTTGGTGTTGTTTAGTGTAAGCTGTGGAGTTATCTGGTGTTCTTTTGTGTTGCTTGTTAGCAAGGTGATGGTTGATTTTCTGGGCGTTACTTTGAGTCTATTGTATGTGAGCCAGTCTTGTATACTGTTTGTTTTATTATGTTTGTAGGTTATTTGTAGCGGTGTCGATGTTGTTGTGGGTGGATGTTGGAGTGATGTCATCTGCATAATGAGGAGTCGCGCGTCTTGAGATACCTAAGCGCCACCACCGGCGAAAACGTGTTTTTGATGGATATCACTATTTTCACCCTTCCTCTATCGCGTGGTTTGGGTTATAATGACCTTACGACACTAGAAGTATGGTTGAAAACCTTATGAAGCGAACTACTTTTTTCACCTCTATCGCCAGCCAAAAGTTCACCCAAAGTTCGGCATAATAAGAAAATAAAAAAAAAAATATATATATATATATATATAATATAAAATATGAAAATCTATTCCAAAAACTCATCAACATCCTCATTAGCATACTTAGAACTCTAATTTAGCCAAAAATGAACGTTCTAGCTCAATAACAGAGATACTATTGCAAGTATATTGCTGAACTTTGGAGGCGATTTCTGGCGAATTTTAATTTTGGCGCTTAGGTACCGTAAGACGCGGGACCCCTCATATGATGATAAGGTAAGTTTCTTATCTCTGGGTGTTGGAATGTCATGCATGTATAAGTTGAACAGTGTTGGTGAGAGAACAGAGCCTTGAGGGACCCCATTCGGAAAAAGCTTGTTTTTGGATGACTTGTCATTAAATGTGACATGTATCTTCCTGAAAGATAGTTGCTCAGCCACCTTTTGGTGTTATTGTGCATGTTTGTGTTGAGTATTTTGTTTATGAGAGAGAAGGGTGGGATAGCATCAAATGTTTTACTAATGTCTATTGTTGCTAATAGTGTACGTTGAGCTGGTCGTCTGGAGTTGATGCCATCCATGATGTGCTGCGTGAGGTTAGTGAGTAATGTCGTGGTTGAGTGGTGAGGTCTGAATCCATGTTGAGTTGGCGATAGTGGTATGTGTGGGTTGGTGATTTGTAAGATTAGTTTTTCTGTTACTTTGAAAGGTGTGTATAGTAAAGTAATGGGTCTATAGGAAGCTGGTTCTGTTGGATTTTTGTTTGGTTTGAGTAGTGTAATAATTTTACCTTGTTTCCATATGTCAGGAATAATACAGTGTTGGTATGAATATGTGCTGATGTTTGTGAGAGCTAGTATTCCCTGTGGGCCCAAGTGTTTAAGGTGTATGTTACATATGTTGTCTGGTCTAGTAGCCTTCAAATTCTTAATGTTTTTGATGATCTTGGTGGTCTGGTCTGTATTGAAAGGTGCAATGGTCGTGTCGAGTCTGTAGGTTTTCTTGTGTCTGCTGTTTGTCTGTCTGCGTGTTTCTAGTTGTTCTCTCTGTTTAGGCAAATGTGTGTCTGTCATCTGTCCGCAGAAAAAACTTTTGCGTTTCTGACCCGATTTCGACCAAACTTCGTATGGTGGATGGGGTGATGAGTAATGAACGAAAATATGTGTGACCAGCCCCCACCCCAATTACTGGGACCGAAGGCCCCAGCACCGCGATAAAACTATAGAAAAGAACGCAACCATGAAAATCTTGAGCTTCACATTGTATCAAGATTTGTGAAGCTTAAGATTTTCATGACTATAGTTTTATTGACCAAATAATTGAACCTCCAATTACTGTCGATTCAATTTTTGGTCAAAAAACTATAGAAAAGAACGCAGTCATGAAAATCTTAAGCTTCACATCCGAGCTCATTGTATCAAGATTTGTGAAACTTTAGATTTTCATGGCTGCGTTCTTTTCTGTAGTTTTATTGACCGAATAATTGGTTCGCCAATAATTGGAGGCCGTAGGCACCACAATTACTGAGGCCCAAGGTGAGAGGAATAGGAATGATATCCCAAAAGGGCTACTGATGTTCAAAATAAAATACGCCGGAGGCTCACAATTCGGTTTGGCCGAAAGCCTCAGCACCGCAGATCTAGCAAAATTGGCGCGTAGCGCCGATCTTTTGCTTGTGAATATTAAAATATAATTTAAGTTTAAAACGTTTTTTCGCGCGTAATTTAGTTCTCCTTTCAAACACTAAATGGAAGAGCAAACAGCTAACGCAAAAGTGGGCTGAGTTGTAGATCTTGTTATAAATATATAATCTTTGCGATTATTTTACATAATTTACTGCGCATTTCCAAGCGTTATCAGTTATTATATTACTTCAATCCTTGTCAACTTCTGGCTCCCCCCTGATTCATTTTTCATAAACGTCTGCAATATTCGTAACCTTTCCCAAAATACTCGATTTTTGTTCTCTTCTTCCTCTAGGTGGGGGGGGGGGCACTCCTTCCTGCATTAAAAAAAGGAGACAAATGTTTATTGCTAAACTATAATTCTAAATGCATCTTTACGGGAAAACATTTGTAAATGCTAGAACTATCATTTTGGAAATATCATCATCAGCCATGAGGTTTTCAATTTCAGTGGGAAATATTTTCTGATTTGTTTCAATTATTTATAATTCAATTATTTATAATAACTAATGTTTGAAAAAAAAAAATACATTAAATCAAATATTTATACCATATAATCAATAACATGTTATCGCTGCAGTGCTTCGGGATAGACTATGTTGACTGTTTTCCCATCAGCACCCAAAATAAAAAGATTTTTACTGTCACCAACTCTTGAGCACTCAACATAAAGCTGGCCATGAGAAAAACATGGTTTCTGTAGGTTGAAGCCAACTACCTTAAGCGACTGGCCTTTCAGAAAGCCACTTGTGATTAAGGAAATGAGAAATAAGTCAAATAACATTTGGGAAAACTGAATCTTTGAGTTCTTGAAGTGTTGTGACTGATTGACCAATGTTTTCAACTAATACCATTCCATGCATGTTCTCAGAAACCATTTTGCCATTTCCGAGCTGAAGTAACCTTCCTGCAAAATTTCCAGCAGAAGCATCACCTGTCAAATGCACTCGCATGTTGGTTGCTAGGGGTGAGTCGGTGAATGTTGTTCCAGATATATGAAGCCTTCATGCACGCTTGTAGTTCATCTGCTTTGGTTCCACGTGGAATAACTGGGAGTGTTTGGCGAAAGTCACCAGCCAAGATCAGAGTGACACCTCCCATTAGTTTGTCAGTCTGTCGAAGATCTTTCAGGGTCCGGTCCACAGCTTCAAGCGCAGCTTTATGAGACATGGTGCATTCATCCCAGACAATGAGCTCACACTCCTGCAGAACTCTTGCTCTGCCACTTCCCCTTCCAGTGTAGCAGCAATACCTGATGATGCCACTGCTAGGGCAATCATGTTTCTGTGTCTAATTTTAGCTAAAAGGAGATTGATGAGAAAAGTTTTTCCTGTTCCACCTGGAGCATTAAGAAAAAAGATGCTGCCACTTCTACTGAAAACATCTTCAGTGAATCTGTCCAAGGCTTGTCTCTGGTCTGGAACCAAACGTTGTTCATTTTCCTGTGTGTATTCAGCAAGTTGGTCAGTGTTGTAATTTGCTTCTCTGAGGATATCAGTTGATAACTTATTGATATTAACTCGCTGTGGCTCTGGGAGACCGAACCTTTTGAGATCAGAACCACCTAAATCTCTCAGTTTGTCCTCAATAATTATAAGAGCTTGAATGAAAATGTCATCACAGAAATCTACATTTAGATTTTGGTTTTGCATTTGTGCCCGGTTCAAAATGTTCTCAGCAAGGTTCTCCTTGTAGTGTTGTTCCAAAGTTCCCGAGGATTAAATATGGCACACATGTGGAGCATAATGACAAAAAGATTCCGCATCATCATTGGTGACTGTGTACCAGCTGCTTCAGTCAGGGTGTTACTCCAATGGGCATCATTTGCAAGGAGTCCTCTCAATTGGCAAGCTTGTTTGTAAGTCTCACAGACTCTGCCGTCCACTGTTCGCAGTTCCTCGAACGATGTTGGCCCCTTGACCTCATGTAGAAGTAGACGCAAGAAAAAGCATTCTGAATTGCCAGGATGCACAGTGTAAACACGGGCTAATGCATCACTGGCCTTGACATTAGGATGCTCTGGCCTATTATATCCTACTTTTCGACGGGCCCACTTCTTGTTTCCACTATTCCATATGAAATACTTGGGTACTTGGTAGTAGAGCAGTCTTAGCATATTCAACTTCCCTGCAAAGATTAAAAAATCCTGTGAGTCGTGTCTTGTGTAGCTTGAGCACAATGAAGTGCATTTTCTTCGGTGAAGCAAACTCTTTGGTCATTCTCAAGATGTACACTGAGATGAACCACCGTAGGATGTCTTTCATGAATTGGAAAGCTCAGAATTCTCCAGATGGCCTCATTACTGCTGATATATCGGCCTAATTCATATTGTTGAACCTCATTATTCTTGGATACATCCTTCTGAAGGCTAAACACAGCCACATCAGTTCTCTTGTTGACATACTTGAAGACATATTTTATGGACTTGATGGAATTACATAGTTCAACATTGATGTGAGCATTGAACAGTCGAGAGAGGAGTGGGCACTATGGAACAATCCACCTGTTGTCAACTTGAATTTCGGAACCACGAATCTTGACAGTTTTTGTAAACCCACCATCCTCTGGGCTTCTTCAGCGATACCCGCTAGACCGCGGTGCTGGGGTCTTTAAAAATCTAGCAACAAATTTTCTTTTTATTTATTACTAGTACAGTTCCCGCCGCTTCGCTGACGGTTAGACAGGCTAAACTACAAAAAAATAACCCAGCCGTGAAAATTTTGAGCTTCACATTGTGTCAACATTTCTGAATCTGGTATCTCCCAAAACCTCCTCACCCCCATTCATACAACTTGGGGGCTAACCCCCTCCCCCATTACCCCCACCCTTCCCCCATTGCTAAACTACAGAAAAGAACACAGTCATTAAAATCTTGAGCTTCACATTGCCGCCCGTAATACAATTTCTGAATTTTTTTTACAATTTCTGAATTTTTTTCTCACAATTTCTGAGTGTGACGGACAGACGGACAGACGGACAGCTCTTATTTTAATACCGTGTGACCACAAAAATTGTCCCTGTTTTTAATCGCTTATTACTCAGTCATTATTGCAGCTTCACAAATGAAATAAAAAGCATTCGAAAGAGAACATTTTAAAGTTTTAATTTATTCTACATGTGTTCAAAGTGACGTCCCTGGACATTCTTACATTTCACACAACGGGAAAGGAAGTTATTTATTACATTTTCCAAAACGCTGCATTCAATGGACTGTACACTCTCTACCACCGCTTGCTTTAATTCTTCGATAGAGGATGGCTCTTGCCTGAATACTTTGTCCTTGACAAATCCCCAGAGAAAAAAGTCCATAGGTGATAGATCGGGAGATCTTGCGGGCCAGGGAAACTGCGAGCGATGAGAAATGAATCTTTGTTCAAAAAATCTTGTTAAACATTCCAGTGATTGCCTAGTTGTGTGGGCTGTTGCTCCGTCTTGCTGAAACCACTTGTTACTGCAGTTTTCTTGTTCAAAAACAGTGTTCAGCATTTCTACATATCTTTCTGAAGTTACTGAAAGCGGTCTCCTTGTCTCTGGGTCCTCAAAAAAGTAAGGACCATAAACCTTGCTGCTACTCAAACCACACCAGACAGTAACTTTTGGTGAATGCAGAGGTTTCTCCAAGTGTATATTTGGCTTGTTTTGTGACCAACACCGGTAATTCTGTCTGTTGATGAACCCATTGAGATAGATGTGGCATTCATCACTGAATATTATGTCACTTAATCTTATCTGGTCTTGTTCAATTATTGTTTCAATGCGTTCACAAAACATCAAACGACGCTGGTAGTCTTGTTCGCTAAGCTGTTGCAAACACATAATTTTGAATGACTTCATTCTCAAATCCAACGTGATTATTTTCCGAATGCTCTCCCGTTTGATTCCTGTCACAGCTGATAGTCGTCTCACAGATTTCTTGTTGTCCGTTTCAAGCTGATTTGCGACTGAATCAATGTTTTCAGCGGTTCGCACACCTTTGTTGCGCCCAGAGTTGCCTTTATGCATGTTCTTGATTGAGCCGTGATGTTTCCATTTTGCGAAAATCCTGCGAATCGTTTTAGGATCTATGGTCCTTTGCTGACCGTATTGTCGTCTGAAAGACCGTTGGGTGGCAACTACCGAGCCATGTTTGATCATCTCTTCTGCGATGAAAACACGTTGCATGTCCGACAAATAACCCATGATTGTGGTGGATAAAACTGTCATTTTTTTATAAGTACTGATTTCGTATCCAGGATATCGAAAAAATTAGATAAAACTTTAAAATGTTCTTTTTCGAATGCTTTTTATTTCATTTGTGAAGCTGCAATAATGACTGAGTAATAAGCGATTAAAAACAGGGACAATTTTTGTGGTCACACGGGGTATAATAGATTATTATTACGGTCGGCAATGTGAAGTTCAAGATTTTCATGACTGCGTTCTTTTCTATAGTTTTATTGACCAAATAATTGAACCGACAGTAATTGGGGGGGGGGGGGGTCAAGTATTTGGTCTGTAAAACTATAGTCATGAAAATCTTAAGGTTCACAAATCTTAACACAATGTGAAGCCCAACCTAACCGGGCATTCAATTAACCTAACCGGGCATTCAACACCCACGTGTACAACCTGGGAACCTAATCAATATGTGTGTGAAGTTTCATGTTTGTAACTGCTTCCATTCTGGACCTATGGCTGGAACACACACACGTCCTTTTATTATTATACCGCGAGAGGGCTCCAAAGTCACGCCGTGGCCTAGTCTAGCAACAAACAATCAGTGTGAAAATGGCGTCCGCACAGCAGAAGGCGTTTTGTGTGTTGCAGTTTTCGAGCTGTAAATCGGTAGTCACAGTGCAGCGTGTTTCGTCGACGTTACTTCTTCCTTTGGGGGTACGTTAAGGATACTGTGTACGTGCCACCGTTGCCCACATCTTTGGATGAGCTCCGAACTCGCATTGTTACTGCCGTAGAGTCAGTGACAACGGACATGCTGGAGCGAGTATGGGAGGAATTCGACTATCGTGTCGACGTTGCTCGTGTAACTAGGGGAAGTCACATAGAGCATTTACGAGGTGAGAGACAAAATTTGGACAGTTTTTCTTTTGGTTGATGTATCACAAATCACTCTGTATTTGTAACATTAAAAAATATTCTCATTTGAAATCAGGTGAATCATTTTGAATAGCCCTGTAGATAACTTATAATAACAATTTATAATGACATAGCAATAAAATTTGTGCAATAGTTATTATTATTATTAAATAAAGCATTTTTTTTATTATAAACTTCACAAATAATCAATGAAAAAGGACATTTTTCGAAACTTTTCACCAAAATTATATAGAGGGTGTCCCAGAATTAACTATCTATTTCAATGAAATCGGACAAATTTAATAAAAACTGACATAATTTTATGTTTATTACTAAATTATGATACAAAAACAAATAGATTTATAAATCATAAGTCAAAACTTTATTGAGAAGTTTCAACATGTGCACCGTCTGTATCTCTGCAAATTTCAAATCTATTCTCAGCGCTGCGAAACACATTTTGAAGCATTTCAGGTGTTATCTCCCGCACTGCCAACTGGATGCGTTCTTTAAGTTCAGCTAAACTATTGATCTTTTGGCGATAAACCTTTGTTTTTATGAAACCCCATGCAAAGAAATCCAGGGGTGTCAAATCCGGAGAACGCGGAGGCCAAGGTCGAGGTCCTCCACGTCCAATCCACCGATTCGGAAGGCGTCTGTTGAGGTATTCTCGAACAATTAGAGCATAATGACATGGTGCTCCATCTTGTTGAAACACAACATTATCAAGAATGCCATCATCAAGAAGCTGTGGTTCGAGAAACTGCTGAAGCATATCAAGGTAGACGGTACCTGTTACAGTTGCTTCCGCAAAGAAGAATGGGCCATAAATTTTGGATTTGGTCATTCCAAGCCACACGTTAACTTTTGGAGAGTCTCTTTGCCATTCTAAAAATAAAACTGAAAAACTATGAAAAAATTATGAAAATAAAATTATGAAAAAAATTTAGAAATTTATACATTTTTAACACATATTAAACATGATAAACATAAATAAAAGTGTTTTTAAAAAATGTGTCCGATTTCATTGAAATAGATAGTTAATTCTGGGACACCCCCTTACGGAATAGTATCAGAATGCCTCTGAATATGTTCATCACTTTCACAAAAGTCTCCGCCTATGAAGGCAGGGCCTGTGCATCTCTCACCAGTGTAGCCCTGGATCAGAGATTATTTGGTACTTTCCTGTTATCCCGGACCCCAGACTTTTTTTAACACTTGCCAATCAAGATATGACAATTGGTTAGGTTTAGTCGTGGTATTTTTGTTAAAACTAACGAAAATATTACAACTGAACCTAACCAACCATCAATATATATATATATATATATATATATATATATATATATATATATATTAATATATATATATATATATATATTTGTTCTGCCATGGGAAATGACATCTGGAATCCCATGCCGGTCCCAAAAGAGGAGGGTTGCCACGACAGGGCGTAGCAAGCCGGTGGTGTAAAAACCTTATTGCTCGAGAAACTCAAGAACCAGCATCGGAACCAGGATTGATAAACAGATCACGGACAAGGAAACGAAACTGGACACAAAAAATGGACACACTCAGGATAAGATGCGGAACGATTAACATAGCAACTTATAGGGGGGGGGGGGGGGAGAAGATGAAATTTTGGGCATTATGAGAGAACGGAAAATCGACATCTTGGGAATGGCAGAAACAAGGCATATGGGTGGAGAACTGGGAAGGGACTTGGGGGATGAATATGTGCTCATGTACAGAGGAGTAGAGGAGGGTCGGAGGATGAACGGAGTGGCAATGATTATTGGACCGAGATTGTCCCCAAACATACAGACTGTAGAATTAATAAGCGAAAGACTAATGAAATGTAAGTTGAGAATTAGGAATAAAACATATTCTCTACCAGGTTTATGCGCCACAACAGGGGCATAGTGAAGAGGAGAAGACCAACTTCATGGAACTATTAGATGACAATTATGAACTGGGAGGAGAGGAGGTGGGACTGCTTATGGGAGATTTCAATGGTCGAGTGGGAATGGAGAGGGAGGGAGTGGAGCAGGTAATTGGACCTTTCGGAGACAGAACCGAAATGCAGAGGACAGAAACTAATAGATTTCTGCGTAAGGAACAAACTAAAAATCATGAACGGACTTTTCAAACACCAGGAGACCCATAAGTTTACGAGATATAGGTGGAACCAAGTGACAGGAAACTTTGACCAAAAATCCGTCATAGATTATATGCTCCGATAAGAGAAATGTTGGAAACGTCAAGGTGATACCTGGGGTTACGTTAGACTCCGACCACAGATTACTGATAGCAGATTTGAAAATGCAGAAAATAGTAGCAACAAAAGAGAAGAGGAAGGTAATTAAGACAAAGAAACTGCAGGATGAGAACATTAGAGTCAGATTCAGAGAGGAACTTGAAAGAAATATAGCTGAGATGGAGGAAAACACTGAATGGGAAACCGTGAGAGATTGTGCTAAGAGGGTTGCGGAGGAAATTTTGGGAACCGAGTGCGAGGGGGGGAGGAAGATATACACCATGGTGGACAGATATAGTGAGAGGCGCAGTAAAACAGAAAACTATAAAACTTAGGAAGTGGTTGAGGCAACTACACAGGAATCAAGACGAGAATATGTGCAAGCAAGAAATGAAGCTGAGAGGGAGAAGAAAAAGGCAAAACAAATGGCAATTAGAGAATTGGGAGAAAAGTTGAGAGAGGATGAGAAAGGAAACAAAAAACTGATTTATAGCCTTGGAAAATCTTATAGGAAGGAAAAGAAAAAAGTATACCGTATTAAAAATGAAGCGGGAAATGTGATAGTGGAACCTGGAGCAATTAATAGACGATGGCCAGATTATTTTAAAGATCTACTGAATGGAGATCCAGAAGAAGTGGAGGAAGCGGATGGAATATACCAGGAATTAGCAGAACAGGTAATTATTACCAGAGAAGAAATGGAAGAGGCTGTTAATAAAATGAAGAATGGAAAGTCAACGGGAGTGGGTGAGTTTCCGATTGAACTTATAAAGGAGGGAGGCGAAGCCATGAAAGAAAAATTTCGAAACCTGTTGAATAGTATTGGTGAGAAGGTCAAGTCCCCGGTGATTGGGGAAAAACAATCATCGTTCCACAGGTAGATGTGAGAATTATAGGGGAATATCGCTTATTAATTATATAACAAAACTTTACGAAAGAATAATAGAAAAAAGAGCAAGGCAAATAATTGAAGCAAGGTTGGGAGAGGAACAGCATGGTTATCGAAAAGATAAAAGTACGGTAGATCTTATTTTTGGCCTCAGTTCTGTTATAGAAAAGGCATGAGAATTTAATACTAACATCTATGTAATATTCATAAATCTTAAAAAACATTCGATACAGTGCCCAGAGGAAGAATGTGGAGATGTTTGGAGGAGATTTATGGGGTAAGGGGGACACTTCTTAGAGCATTGAAAAGTTTGTATCAAGTTAGTGAATGCAAAGTAAGGACTGGACACAAAAATGGTGAGTGGTTTGGAGTTAGAACAGGGGTGAAGCAGGGCGGTGTTATATCACCACTCCTGTTTATAGCCTATATGGACACAGTCATTGCAAGTTTCAAGCGACGTCATGAAATGAATAATAATAATGGAATAATGGCATATGCGGATGACATAGCATTTTGGACGACAGAGAGAGAAGATATAGAACAAGCTTTAATTGATTGGAATGATTGTTTGAAGGAGGGGGGTATGGAAATGAATGTAGAAAAGACAGAAATATTAAGTGTATGTCAAAGAGAAGGAGAATCTGGAGTTCAAATAGGAGATAAGGAAATAAGAAATGTTAAAAAATTTAAATATTTAGGGAGTATGTTTACTAAAGAAAGTGGTAATATGTAAGAAATAACTGAAAGAATTGCAAAATTTAGTAAAAATGTCGGAATGTTATGCCCGCTACTGAGAGATGAACATATGCCGCTTGGGACTAAGAAAATAATCTTCGAAACAGTTTTAACATCAATACTGATTTATGGGTTAGAACACTGGAAAATGCGCATAGAGGATCGAAGTAGAATTCAGGCGGCAGAAATGAGACAGCTGAGGACTATTCTGAGAAAGACGCGAAGAGATAGAATAAGAAATTAAGAAATAAGAGCCAATGTGGGAGTAACGCCGATTTTGAGAAAAATCGACGCTGCCAAATTGAGATGGTTGGGCCACTTGGAGAGAATGGAGGAGGAGAGACTGCGAGGAGGTGCTGGGAGTGGAGACCAGGGAATGGCAGAAGACCGCGGAGATGGAGGGACGAAGTGGAAGAGAGCTTGCGAAGATACGACTTGCACAGCATGCAAGAGCTCGGGGAAATGGGAGTGCTGCTGGACAGGGAGGAGTGGCGAAGGAGGCTGGCTCCACTGACAAACTAACTAGCCAACCTGGGAGCTGAAGTATGAAGTGTATATATATATATATATATATATATATATATATATATATATATATATATATATATATACACTCGTATATAAAATTTGGTTCTACATAATTTAGGACTCTCGCATTATTAGTTAGAATTTAGGACCATAAAAGCGAGGATATCCTGGGGTCCAGGATAACAGGAAAATACCGATTATTTAATTGTCCCATCATGTTTTATTCCTTCCACAGGCTGATCAGTCAGAGGAGGGAAAAAATGCCTACACCTTAAATCCAGTACTATTTCGTTATTATGATAATATTCATTATAAAATGTATATATTGTTTCTATCCAATTGCCATTTAAAATTTTTTTTTTACTTTTCACATTCAGAGTTGTCTGAAGGTCGTCGTGGCCAATGGCGTAACACTGCCTTCTAGTCCAATCAAGATATGAACTGACCCACACAAATTGCAACAGAATTTATTTTATCACTATTCATCTCAGAAAAGCCCATAGAATAACACATTAAAAATTCTCCAAAATCAAAGTGGTGGAACAGCGCCGAATTTGCATAAATGCAAGATGGCCGTAAAAATATTTCCGGTTCAACAGTTTTGACCACATTTTCACGTATAATCAATCTGTTTTTAGTGTTTCAAGGTGCGAAACTATGTATTGTCACAGAAATAATATAAAACTTACAGTCCAGATAGACCTTTTTTATTTGCATAAATTCAAAATAGCGATCAAAATAATCCAGTTTTTGCCTATTTTTTCCATATTTTTTGCTAGCAAAACCAACATCAGTCAGTTGTCTGGTCATGTTTTTACTTCTAATGAATCAATTTAAGTGATTCGAGTTCTATTCCACACTTTGGGTATGAGGGATATTGTCCCGTAATGCCTGCTACCAACCAAATGATCTGAGGCATTCCGGGACCTTTTATGCTTTCGTGCAATCCTGAATTTACATAGAGTTCAGATCTCATTTGCATGAATTTAATAAGATTTTGAAACATTCGTTCAAGAAAAAAGATCAAGTTGTTACCCTGAATAGCAGTGGTACATTCAAAATCAGGAGGAAGTGATTCACATAGACCACCAGCTTCTCTTTCAGAGGCTAGTAACTGCAGGGGGTGCACATAATAACCTGGCTGAAGTAGAGTATTTCACTATAAGTTGTGCAGCTACCCACCATCACTTTTTGAGAACAAATACACACCTCGACTTGCAAATAAAGCTTCCTTGGCCGACGCACTTTGGAAGTTGATGCCTCCCGACATGCCTGTGCCATCAGGAGATAGCCAATTCATATTAGATGGTGGTGCATTGCTATATAGAATCCCATGGCGTCGTGGATCAACATATGAGGAAATATGCCAACAATACAGCAGGCATGTGGAAAGTCACTATGGTCGACCGACAGTGGTGTTCGATGGATATCTAGATGTAAGCACAAAGGACACAACCCAACAAAGAAGAGCAGGGACACATGTTGGAGCAGCTATGCATTTCTCAGGGTACATGGCTTTCACAGGAAGAAAGGAAGACTAAACAGGAGAATAAGAGAATAAACCATTTATCATTCCGCTCAGTGATTACCTAGAGCGTCAGTGATGTCACACAGAACATGCTCGGGAGGATGCTGATCTCCTATTTATACAGACTACCATTGCTGCTGTGGAGAGAACGCCTGGGCCAACTTTCCTGGTTGGGGATGACACCGACCTTCTGATATTGCTTTGTTTCCACTCACAGCTCACCAAACCAAATATATACTTCCGGCCAGATACACGTCATGGGACAAAAAAGGCACCAAGATGCTGGAGTATTGCTGTCGAGGACCATACTTGGTCCACAAGTATGTAATAATGTGTTATTCATGTCTGCTATCCTTGGATGTGATACTACATCCCGCATCATTGGACTAGGCAAGGGAGCTGCACTGAAGTTAATGTGCCCAATCAACTGTTTCAGGAACAGGCTCAAATATTTAGAGATCCAAACAGCACAAAGATGAATGTAATAGCCGCAGGGGAGAGAATGGACAACCATTCAATGGTTTATACAATGGACAACCAGATGATAAACTGGATTTTCTCAGGCTGCAGCGCTTCCCTCAACATCAGGAGCTGCCAAATTCCACAGCATGCTCGTCTACCTGCAAGTGCAGCAGTGGATGGGGTGTGGAGAACATTTGCATCCAGAGGAATGGGGATGGTATAAACATGGTGAAAAATACCTGCCAGTCCTAACCGATAAAGATGCAGCTCCAGGCAGTGTAACTGCAGGACGCATGACCTAGATTGCTCTACTGGATGTGGAGAGTGTAAAGGTGTATACACCAATGTGACAAGTTTGGATGGTGCTGAAACATTTGATGCAGAAATCATTGTCAAAGATTAAAAAAGACTACGGCATGTTGTGGAATACTATTTGTATCATACACATATAACACATTTATGCTGAACTTTTGAATCATTTTTAGATTTAGAGTTATATTTCTTATAGAATCAAAAGACCCTAGTGATATATTATGGTGGTGGCCACAGTACATGCTAGCTTTGGTGTGTATAAGATTTGCTACAAAAGCATTACTTTATAATGATTATGGTGGTAGTCACACGTACAGGGTAGTTGCAGTTATATATTTTAACATTTTCCATCATTTAAAAGTTGATTAGAAGTGGAAATATGATCTAACATTAAAAATTAGCGGGTAAAATGTGACAAAATTAAAAAAAAATAAAAATTTTGCCCATCATTTTGAAATTTATGCAAATAAAAAGTTGTTTTACTAATATATTATTTCTATATGACAATACATAGTTTAGCATCTTCAAGCAATAAAATTAGAATGATTAGAAGTGGAAATGTGGTCAAAATTTGAACCGCAAATATCGTGGCAGACATCTTGGATTTATGCAAATTAGGTACTGTTTCACCACTTTGATTTTGGAGAACTTTTGATATGGGCTTTTCTGAAATGAATGACGATAAAATAAATTCTGTTGCAATTTGTGGTGGGTTGACCCCCTTTTTGTCATAAAATGACTGGACTATTTTGTTAATCATCAAAGTAAAATGACATTGGATTTGCGTAGTACTAGTAATTGGATGGGGGACCATCCTCCGCGTCCAAATGATGTAACAACCCGTGGTTCGTAAAGCACCCGCGTAAAGCCGTAGGCCCCTCCGTCATATAACATTACTGTAAATGTACGAAAAAATTTGAAGGTCCTGGGCCTGACTCTCGGCTCGTATTTCAGCTTCCTCGGTTCCACCCTTGGTAGGATATAGCAATTCAGATCCCACATAAAGTTGTAGGTCCCCTCCGTCGCTTGACCTTCGCGGTTATAAGAGGAAGTTAAACAACGCAACAATTATTATTACCGTGTATATTTTAAGAAAGATATACAACTAAATACGAATCTTTTTAAAAACATATATTTCACAAAAATACTGCGTGAACACACCATAATTTTGTATTCCGAAAGTGAACAATAACTCATTTCATATACGGTATAGCCGTGGAAAAAATATATGCTGTATACGAAATGAAAATACAAAAGAGTGCCAAATATACATGTAACCTAAAATCATATAAGAATAAAATGGTAGAAAGGGGAAAAAAAATGATTGCAGATTTTGCGCTATTCCAAGAAAAAGACGAGAGAAAATTTCTATATTAAATAAAGTGTCCGAGAGACAGGAAGTTAACCTAAAAAAAGAAGATATTACACATTTTAGGAATTGTGTTGGGAATGTATATGCAAATCTTATGGTGTCACCCCTCGCGCCATATTGCTATAATGGTTCGTTTCTTTACTTTAGACGTGGCGCACGAGAGCCAACACTTCATTTATCATAGAAAATGGGATTTATAATAGAAAATGGGATTTTATCATAGAAAACGGGGGTTTTTATAATAGAAAACGGATATTTTCATGATAAATAGTGTAGAATTATTTAAATTATATATATTGTGTAATTGTTTTCATTCTGTGCGGTTTAATCTGTAAGATATAAATTTGTGAGAATAAATTTAGAATTTAAAATTTAAAAGGTAAATATTATTTCCATTTATTTTTTCAATTAAATTTTAACCCTTTGTTTTATAGAGGTCTCCCCTAAGATGGAATAAAATGGTCTGACGTAGAGGCTGTGCAAAGAAGGGTTAAAATGAAAAGCTCTGAATAAATCACAGTTGTCATAAACTTTTTAATAATTTTTAATTAAATTTATAGATTAGTTAGCCATTTGACTAATTAATTACGTTTCGTGCTCTTATTGAGAAACACTTGATTTTTATTATAAGGTAGAATAGTTATCTTAAAGTTTTTGAAGAATCATTCAGTAATACAGGGTATAATAATAAATCAGGAGTACCACAAACTGGCACATCACTCATAATAAGGCCAATTGCATTAATGCCTGCATTATTATTACTAACATCATCAAAAGTCGATGCTAGTTCGAACCCCCCCCCAACCTCAGCTCCTTCACTTCGCTTTTAGGAAAAAGGTGTTACCCTGTGGGCATCGGGCGCTGGTTAATACATTGTATACCATATCGATACACCCTTTTTTACGCGTATAATGTCTGTATTAAACGCCTTATTTCGCTCTTCAATGAATCACATTTATGGAAAAGGTTATTTCGAAATCAAATTTGAGTGTTCTTTTCTAAATGTTAAGAAGATGATGGGTGGTTTACATCATGTCTATTTAAGTAAAAGGGAAATTGGCATGCGAACATTTTCTTCATGAGAAAATTCCTTTGAATAAGATCGTGTTCCGCTAATCTTACTTTCAGTTGCTATAGTAACGTGATATGATACTTATTCGACAAGTTATTATGGGTTACATTAAGTTACGTTAAATCAGGTTAAATTAAGTTAGTCTTTTAGTGTCGACAGATTGTTCCGTCGACCAAGCAGTTATTCGTCCATAATAGCATGAAATCGCCCGTATGGTCTGATTTTTTTTTAATGTTGAAATATATTTCATTGTAGCAAATGTGCAAATTGGCGTGGTACTGTCACGCGAATATATAAGGTGGTCCAATTAAAGTGAAGAATAGAGATTTAAGACTAATGTTAAAATTAATGTTAATGGTAGCGTTCAAATTTGAAATGTAACTTAATAAATTTGGTATCCTTGGTGAAAAAATAATAAGTGTACATTTAATTCATGCTGCTCAAGTAACACTAGTTATAAAGACATCCGAAATGGTAAGAGTTTGTCTGGAAACCCGGTAACTATTAATATACAACGCAAAATGCGTTTTTGGTATTTGGGAGCCACGCTTGCCCCCAGACACCCCAACCCGCTCCTCTACGGCCGGGCTGGTCGCTTCAGGGAGCGAGCTTGAGCCCGAGTCGATCTTACGCGTAGAGAATCCTCGTAATCGCAACCTTCCTGAAGCGGACCTTTTCGAGAGTCGTACACGGTGTGCCCATCGTTACTCGAACGTAAAGGATGGAACTTCCTTTCTCCGTGTCCGTAAGGGAGGTGGGAAGGAAGGTTCCATCACTACCGCTGAACCAACGTTACAAAGGGTTTCCGCCATCTTCCCCACGCGCGATCTGGTTATGCAAGATGATCAATTTATGGGTTTAGAATTCATTTTCACACGAATCCTTACGATCATTATGTTGTTGGCGTAGAAAACTTTCCCGCAAAGGAAATTACTTGGGACATGGAAGCGATGAAACTGGACAAAATCGTGCTGAATTGTTATTATATGAAAGGCGACTTTGTCTCCTTTTCAGACTTAAATTTACCGCTTCTTGACCAACTTCCGTTTTCATGACTAAATCATTAATGATTTAGATTGAACAGTTATATACTCTTAATAGAAGTTAAACGTTTCGTTAATTAAACGTTTCAGTGTCCCAATTTTATGAATTTTGAAATGTCTAATGCAGTAGACATTTCGCAGTAATTAAACATTTTGGTAATTATTCGTTTTTTGACCCAGTCTCTTTTTATAATGAGAGCAAACTTTTCTGGTCAATTTTGAGGTGCTCTGCACGAATCTGCCATCCGTTTCCTGTGCAAATGCGTAGTTTTCGAGATATCGTCATCTTAAAAACTACACATTTGCACAGGAAACGGATGGCAGTTTCGTACAAAACACCTCAAAATTAACCAGAAAAGTTTGCACTCGTCATTTTCGTTTAAACTAACGAATTTAAACGAAAATATCATGACAACCTAACCAATCATCTAGGGCGTACAGTTGACCTAACCGGTGTCACGTACTGAAATGTCTGCAAAACATTAGGACCGATCAATTTGTGATGCGTTATCTTTACGGGGGCTCCGCCCCCGTACCCCCGAGACCTAAATTATACAAATGATAATGTAATAACATGTGCCAACCTTGCATGGGTAGTCCGCTAAATTTCGCCTGCCCTTAAACTGAAATGACACACGTTTATTTTTAGGATTTTTTTTACGGCACCTAAAGACCTTCTGGTCTTTTCTTAAAATACAAGCACTATTGTATTTAGGGCAGGTCACGGATGTCTTAATTATTCCGTGATTGGAAAAAAGGTCTAAACTGTTGTCTTCATCGAGGGCAATATGGCAGATCACGTCTTCAAAATCAAATATGCATAACTGACACATCATACTTCGTCACAAAAAAAACGAACTGAACAGACGAAAAATTGCTAAAAATGATTTATTTGTAAAACAGGACAAATTGAATTACGCAAAAGTAGCCAGAATCACCAAAAATAAGAAATATTCACCAAATAGTCGATATATATATATATATTGAAAAAACACCAAAAATAAGAAATATATTTTAATAAAAAAACACATTTTATACAAATTTGCACAAGATAATATATATATTTTCTTATTCAGTTTTGATTGGTTATTCAATATATATTGTTGTTATAGCTGGGTGTGACTGGGTCAAAAAACGAATAATAACCAACATTTTGTTAGATATTTCAATAAGTCAATTGAAATATCTAAATTATCCCATTTTTTTTAAACAATTAAAAAGACTAATCTGAAGTGTCTAATGAATGAAAGTTTAGGGAGTTTAAATTTATATGAAAAGAATTGCTTCGCAGCATTAACTCTTAACAACTTTTGACTTTCAATTTATATCTATTTCTTCTCGTAACTGGTTCTTTATCACTATCAAATAACTTCCTGTTATTTGATATGCGGACATTATCAAAGTCACTTATCAATTTTAAATACTCGAATTAGTTCTCTTATTCAAACGAATGTATATTTAGTTCAGCTAATTTTTCCTCAGATAACAATCCCGAACTCTTTCTAATTTATCATTGTCTTTTCTTAAGTATAAGCTATTGAACTTAGGGTTGCCCTACCCTACATCAAGAGGCCTAGTTCTAAGGTTAAGCTCAGGGTTCAGGGTTACAGGCTGGTTCTATAGCTTGAAAGACTTTATTAGCCAAGGACTAGTCGAATAAATAAAATCATAAATGCATGAAAAGCACTTGGAAGATCTTAATTTACATGGAATAAATGAATAGATGCACAAATATAATAACTGTCTTCTCCTCTTTTCTAGATAGCCTGTAAATTTAAACACTAAATAAACTGCGTTACAACTTCAAAGTATATTTAACCACAATGCGCATGCGTCTAGGCGCAAACAATAGAAAACTTATTATACAAATAAAATGTTTAATTTCTATGCCTTTATATATCTGAAACACTGAAGCACAGTTTTCAGATATTTGAAATGTCTAGTAAACATTTCAAAATAGCTATTATTCATTTCAGAAAGCAAAGTTCATTATGAGATGTCGAGTAGACATTTATATATATATAATATATATATATATATATATATATATATATATATATATATATTTTTTTTTTTATAAATGTGGGTCAGGCTTAAGTGCCTCAAATTTGGCACTTGGCCCAATGCACCAAAAAGATTGGACTACCCCACCTAATTATATGATCCATTCACGTAGTTATATGATTTTATAAACACATCTAGTATGAGAAAAATATACTCATAGGGGATAAAACAAGTAAAAAGGCCAACGTTTCGTTGTAATCATTTTATAGAAACAATCTGAACATACTAACGCTTCTCAGATATACCTGTGACCAGGGCCTATCAGAAGGGGGGCTAGGACGGCCATTTGACCTGGGCCTCAAGCTTAAGGGGGGGGGGCTCAAATTTAGAAACTTTCAGGTTTGAATATAATGTTTTGCAGTGAAAGTAATAATTGGGTCTAGCTATGGGCCTCAAAAGCTGGAAGTGGCCCGGGCCTCTCTGAACCTCCGAGAGGGCCTGCCTGTGACAGTAGCATGAAAATGAACCATACTGAAAACTATACCGCTCGAGCGAGATGCTAATCAGCGCCGAGCGCGTGTGGCCTTGCGACCACTAAGGCCACCCACCCTCGTATAAACTGCACTGAATACCCTACCTCCCAAGTTGGTGTTGATAACGAAGGAAAAGATGCCTTGCATTTCTTCCTTCCTTCATTATCAAGAAGAGCAGTTCTATATCAAATTCAAAATGCAAATAGTATGTATACTTTTTCCTATAAGAAGTTCCTTCTGTCATATACAGTACTCATGTGGTTACCCATGATTCACTCAACCGTGATTTATTACTCGTGACCATTGTGCGCTTATCCATGATCATAACCCCGAGTTAACTGTGGTTTGGCGGGGTGTCTACACTCTACATTCGTGGCTCGCATTGTCAGCAGAGGGAGGGGTTACAATCTTCGGGAGCGGATGATCTTCACGTCTTGCGAGTACAAACTACTTAATTCTATATTATACTGCAATAGAATAATACTGTGTGTGGTGGCGCGCAAGGTAAGAGGCCAGTCAGTGGTACCGGGCAGCAGTAGCTGCACCACCCACCCACCGGTGGTGTATATTGTTATTCGTGATGGATCAGGGACCGCCCCTCAATCACGGATAACTGAATGAGTACTGCAGCAATAAAAATAGTGAATTTCGACTAACAGGGAATGGAGATAAGGATTCACTACAATGAGTATTAATTCCTCTTAAATTGAGTCATGTGGCCATGAGTGACTGTTTTCTGCGTTCAGATGATGTAGCGTCATATGACCTTTGCCGT